>OX638382.1:36783849-36819046 GCA_951813785.1 Criorhina ranunculi | reverse complement strand
GGTTGAAAAGGAGTCCATTGTGATGTGTTTAGAATCGTTTCGTCAAACTGCATTTAAAATTTAATCATGCAAATGGTAATACCATCAGACTGTACGAGTTCTAAAAAATGGCGAAAGCATCTTTTCTTCTATGGAGATGCAACTGCAATAATGACACGTAGGACCCCGTCAGTGTTTCTTTTATAAGTCGGATGTTGGCTCTGTTTGAAACTAAGAAGCTTTCCATTCCTTTTTTGTTTTTTTCTTTGTTTCAAAGCTAGCTATACTTATACATATTTGAATTCGAGTGCAGCATATTCGCCTTTGATCTCAACTTTGCCAATTTAAATTCACAATATCTAAGATTTCGACAGAGTTTAATGTAGTGACATTCGATGGAGTAAAAGTGATTGAAGGTTTTGACTTCGATTGTTCGTGTGAAAGAATTTATCTTTCGTTATTTCTACCCCAAACATTTTGGTCCTTCGAGTCGGATTTTCAATAAAATTATTTAATACGTGTGTGTGTGTGCGGCAATACAAGCAGATGCATACAGCTTGCCAACACCATACGGAACAGGAAAGACAAAAGGTAACTGCCAGGAAACATTTAATCTCAAAAAAAAAATTTCCTGCAATTTCCAAGACGGACTATTGGGAAACGATTTCAAAACACTGGAAGCACAACTACGGGAATTAGCTGCTTATGGGCGGTGCTGAACTTTTCCTATACAGGAGTTCGTTCGGGACAAAGCCGTCGTCAGGGGAAGCCCACCGTCGGCTGAAAGCACGAGGGAAAAAGACGAGGCGATCGATTTAGACGACGAGAGCCTAATAGAATACTTCGTGAAAGGAACTCCAGACATCAGGCCGAACAAGGTGGTTCTCTCTATCAGGCCAAGTCCATTGTCGAGCTAAAGAGGCAGTTGAGGGTGTAGCGGACGAGTGCTGAACTCTTTCGTTCAACAGCGCTGCATTTGGCGAACGCTGCCAAACACCCCACCGCTGAACGTGGTACAGCTGATTGGTTTGCCGATGGCATTTCCGGCGGATAATGAATACACTTCGTTTTTCTTCATTGTTCTTCGAAGGTTCGATTTTTGATTTAACCAGGAAGGTATATCAAGTCTTGAGCGCTGTTTGACTTGACAGAAATAAAAGATTAGCAGGTTCTTGTCGCAGAACCCATTAACAGAAAAGGAATGATCATATGAGACTCATTATTGCCAAGGAAGCACGTTGCAAAAACAACTGCCAAGAGTCTATCCCATAGCGGGATAATCACAAAACAGGTGATGAACAGATTCTACCTCGTCCTCGTCCTTGCAACTACTTAAGTTGTCAATTTTAACAATAAGCCAGACGTAGCACATACTTAATTTTTTGGCACTCTTGAGTCAGTGGTTAATGAAAAAGTTTCTCAATCCTCCGTTTGCAGTCGATTGCGACAAATTTCGCACAAACCGACGAATGGTTGTGAGAAGGAAGGCCTTGGTCGTCCTCTGCAAACTGCAGCGTCAAATACATTTTGTATAGTACCAGCGGATTGGCCATTGTTATCCCTTTCATATATACTTTGCAAGGTTTTATCAGGTTTGATTTGATTGTTACTGCTGGTTAAGTAATGGCAATAATCTCGGTTCTTCTTCAGTGCCGATCTCCATCCGGAACTAGTTCTTGGAACTCACCTAATCGGCCACTTTTAACTGTCAGGAATGCTAGTACAGAACCGCTTGCCAAATACTTATGTCAAAGATATGTATAGGAAGGGTTTTTCAATAGGGATATTACAATTTTGTATTTTAATACAAAACACACCCTTAAACTTTTTTTATGATCTGTCAATGTCAACACCTCAGTCAAGGTGGCTGACTACAGAAATTTTGAGTCCATGGTCGCAACTTTAAGAGCACTTACTCCAATTTGCGGTCGCAATTATCGCCCCACCAGACTGGCTGTGCGTGCTATAGAGGATGAATTGGAGTCAACATATTCACTATTGAATGTTCCTATGCCAGTGAAACAACACACCGGTCGAAGTACCGAAAATATCCCAGCCGTAAGTGGCGCAGTTCAAAATGAGCTAAATCAATCGATTCCACGCCGTTCACAGGAATTGGGAACCTCTCAGTTCACATTGTGGCAAATTTTGCATAAAGATCTTGGCCTACACCCTCACAAGATCAAATTAACTCATGAACTGAAGCCTCTTGATCATTTGAAGCGTTGAAACTTCTCCGATTGGGCTCTGCAAAGGTTTGAAGAAAATCCTGAATTTCATTGAAGAATCATCTTCAGCGATGAAGCTAATTTTTGGCTTAATGGCGTTATTGGGCAGCAACAAACCCACGTGAGCTTGAAGAGATTCCATTGCATCGGCAAAAAGAGACCGTGTGATGTGGATTTCATGCCGGAAGTGTGATTTCGTCAATGAAAATGATTGTCATGTTACGGTCAATGTTGGTAGACTATTCTTGGCCAGAATTGGATGGACTTGATATGTGGTTCCAATATGATGGTGCCACATGCCAAACAGCTGTTCGAACAATTTATCCATTGAAGATGAAGTTCGGTAATCGTATAATCTCTAGAATGGCCACCTCGCTGTTTATTGCCAAGAATACAGACGTTAGAGGAGCTCCGGATCAATATCCGGCCGATATGTGTTGAAGAGTGGTGGAAAATTGGCTCCAAAGAATCGAACGCTGCAAACGTGCTCGCACTGGTCATATGAACGAGCTCAAATTTTATACCTATTTAAATTGAGCATGTGTGCTACATCTCGAATTAATTGCATCAACCACTAAGGGCCATATGAGTGCCAAAAGGATAACATTCTGTTCGGTAGCTCCTTGGATTTAATGATCTGTGCTCCTTCGACTATGGTAAACATTTCAGCCTAAAATAACAAAGAAAGTGTGGGAGCCAATTGTGAAGAAGGCCATCTCATTCGATGGTTAGTATTTCAGTGCTATCAGATTCTGATTCCTTTCCTGATAGGCCTCTTTTCTGTTTAACACGACCTTCGTTTTTTGTTGACAAAGCTACGTACATCGCTCATGGCCAGTAGAAATCTCACTTCACATAGCAAATTCCACGGCAGTGATCATGACTTTTCATTTCTTCAAAACATCAACAAAAACCTCTATCTCCCATGCCTCCAGTGAGGATGCAAAAGCTTTGCTAATGTGCTGCTTGCAAATGCTCTGCGCATCTTAACCGGAAGTTATAGTATTATTGACACAGACAACGCATCTTGATCTATGAGCATATGACTGGCGAGTACATGTTTCAAACCAGTGGTCAAATACTCTCGCCATCTTTCCAGCTGCTCAGCATCTAAAATAAGTCAAAAAACGTCTAGACCTTTCACGGAATGTTGTTCCGAACTGTGGCTACCTGTTGATTCTACAAACGATCTAATTAGCACCTCTGCGTATTGCATCCTTTGCTTCACTTTGAAGCAAACTTTAATTATCATGTCGCATACTTAATTTTCGAACTCTACTCCTTGCGCTAGCTGTACCGTGGATGAAAGTATTACTAAGCCTGTCGATGCTTTACCAAGGATTCCTGGTGTTATCGTGGAGAAGTGCAGTAGATAGCATGTATTCACGTATTCACGTACCATTTCCCATTGGTTGTCTGTCAGTTGATATCCAGCTAACTTTGTGGCAAGACTTGTGTTCAGATGTTTGGTGTTATATAAGACCAAGATCACATCTAACCCCTTGTTATTGTTGCCTTCCTTTGAACTAAGGCACAACATCGATGTTTTTGTACGACGTTTCTTCACGATAGCCACAAGTAGTCAACTTTGGATTAACCCTTATCCAAGATGCAGTGGAGGTTACAAGCTCAATTGTTGCGCTTCTTGTGATCGTGATCGTCTTGTGTCCTGTCACTGACGATGTGGGCAGAAGGTTCCTAAGATGGTGTGCAAAGATTTTATGGACATCTATGACAGGTGCAATAACAGCTTCGAATACCTACAGACTCCAGCAGCTCTTCTTATTCTTTCTTTTAATCGCCCGCACAACGTCCTCGTAGACGAGTTAAATGTCCCATTCCGTGTGAAAGAGTAGCACAAGTGTTCAACATAGATCCTTTTTCCAGTTTTTTCAACAACCAACTGTGACTAAACTATAACGTCATTCTCGTTGAGTATTTTTTTTTATTTAATTCCGCGCCTCTAATTATATTTCCTAAATTTTCAATCTCCTTTTTCCTTACACAATTTAAGAATAAACACAAATAAAACTTTTAAGGCACATTCTGGTCCCGGTGCCATTCCCTCGTTTTGAGTCTTACGTTCGCTGAAAGTCTCATTAAAATGATAAAATCGAAAATTATCCAAAAAACAAATAAAACCCGGGTAATAAATTAGATATAAGGTGTGTCGAGGCGTCTACACTTGAGTACCACGACTAAAGCTCCCCAAAAAAAAAAAAGGCATTGCCTCAATTAACGCTCCATTTAACAGGCAATTAATTATGGCCAAAAGCGGATTTAGGCAGCCCAATCATCATTCAACGCGGTATATATGTAGGTATAGGGAACTATGTAAGGAGGGAAATTGAATTAGGTGTATACCTATACGTATACCACTTGGGAGGTAAAAAAAAAAAAAGAATTACTGTTAAAGCTCACCAAATAAATGGCTGTTTTAACGTATATTTAATGGTAGCAATCAACGTGACTATCCCAGGGATGATGTGCCTTAAATTTAGTAGTTGCTTGTCATTGATGTAGAGAATGGTTAGAGGAGGTAATTTGTTAAAAACTTAAATCGCTAGGACATAGGTACTTATGGTTAAACTTTTAATGCATTTATGGTTGAATCACCTTTGAGAATGGAGGCATAGGAAGAGCCTTTAGAAATGTTAAAATTATCCTTTCTTTTCTTATCGTGATCATTGATCTTTGTCAATTCATCGGCAATGTTCTGATCTGAAAGACATAAATCCTAGAGTTATAAAGTCCTGTTGTTGAGCTCCACTTTAAGATCTTGGTGTTCCCATGAGTTGAACAACTAGATCCTTGCAAGTCTTTAACTGACTGTGAACTCAGAGCTTTTATCGTTGCCTTGCCTAGGGGTCAGAAAAGATGTCCTGGCACATAAACAAAGCTCTATCTGAAATTTGAAATCAGATGTAGAGCAGGCAAGGAAGACTGCTTACTTAAATTTCGGGCTGTAGACCTAGACACCCGGTCCAACACCTACCCAAAATGTATTAAAGTGCTTCTATTTTCAGCTTTGAGCATATGCGTATGGACTTGATGTGTCAACAAAGCATAAGATGCACTGCACCTTGTATCGAGTTACATTTTGGGGGTTTGTATTAAAATTCCCAGAACTACATAACTAGTTGTCTTTTGCGGGACTCAAGGTATGTGAATGTGTTGTGCAACGCATTTCGGTTCCCTCAAGCTCCCTCTTTAAGTCCTAAGATCGACGCGACAACCTCTAGTTTATCAAAGTGCTCAATAACGATCTATACCTTCATGGGTGTTCAATGATCCTCAAAAGTGTCCTTTAGCTCACTTCTTATGCTAATAGGACGTAAGTGCATATCAAGTCACGACTCTCCATCAAATCAGTCCTTCTTCGGGAGTTTTGATGGCCGAACGCTTCCTTCTTCTACTTTTCCTGGAAGATTTCACTTTTTTAAGCAAAAAATTCTGTTCCATATCAGTGGTCCGAGCACAGATTCCTGTGGTACGCCTCCGATCACCTTGTCTTTGAATCAAAGTCCTTGTTGTACACCAGTCCATCACAGTTATTTTGCAAAATATCCTCAATTGCATTGATTTGGAAGGTGGGTGTTGCGGTGGCACGGCTTTCCATTCTATTTGAACTCACTTCGTAGTTTCAGTTGACCTCAGCTCATCATCTATCGATTCTTGGAGAGTGACTGTAGAGGGTATTGAACTTGTCAGTTCAGCTCTATCTCTCTCGTTTAGTGGTCGGATTTCTTCATGGAGTTGATGGTGGCATAGTTAGCCTCACCGTCAGTTGCCTTCATGATCCTTTGAACTAGAAAAAGGTTATGGAGGCAACTTTGGTGCAGGGTAGGAGGGCTGCGGCACGCTTTGTTCAACTTATCGGATTCATGCGGTTCTTATGAGCTGGATTTCACATCACTGGCACACCATAGTTTCCCCAATTGCCACGACTGCGAAAAGAGTTTAAAAGAAAAGGACAGAATAGAGTTAGAAAAGTAAATGTTCAAGGACTTATATGAATTCCTAGAAGAAAGGTAGGGAAACAAGCCTAAACTAAACATAAACTAATTTGAATGTTCCCTAAACTTATCTTAAAACTCACTGACTCCTTTGCAACATCGCCGCAAGATGACGGTTCGTCAAAAAACTGGGACATACCAAAAGGTCCTGCCTATTTCTCTTTCATCACAACTTAACCCCTTTTATAACCTTCCAGTTACAGCCCACGATCAGTCCATTTTTATTTTTTATTTTTAAGGAAGGTGGAAAGCATCGAAAGCCAGAGTGTAGGACTTTAACCCAAACTAAAACGACCTCTGCATCTAACCCATGTTCCCCCATGGTACCGCCATCCTGGCATTTCATCCTGGGGGGGGGGGGGTTTCAGCCGTAGCTGCCTCCTGTCGACAGATTTGTATGAGTCTGTACGTCTGGGGATGTTTGTAGATTGCACGAAAGGTCTTTTTAAGTCTTTAAGGTCTATAAGTCTGCGTGCTGCTGTGTGCGCATGTATGTTCGTATACCTGTCTGTCTGTGCGGCTCTGTAAGTCTGTGCGTTACTGTAGGGATGCGCGTTTCTGCAGGTATGTGTCTGCTCGTGTTCTCTGCGCTATTTCTTGCATTTTCCTCGCTCTCTCTTCTTTGTCGCTCTAGTCGTCTCAACTCTTGGCATATATCTTTGGCGTAGGGACTCACTGCGCTCCACTTATTTTCCGAGTCTAGCATGTGCTGCACAATGTTCTCAGGAGTTGGTGTTTCCTCCAATACAATTTGTAGTGCTTCTCTTTGTGACTGGAATCTTGGGCAGTGAAAGAATACATGCTCCACGTCCTCGAGAGTATCACTGCAAGATGGACATGTGGGGGAGTTGTTATTTTTAAACCGGTGTAGATAAGACTGGAAACAATTATGTCCTGCTAGCAGTTGTGTAATGTAAAAATTTACTTCGCCGTGTCTGCGGGTTATCCAGGTCTCGATGTCCGGAATAAATTGGTATGTCCATCGGCCCTAAGGCGAAAGATTCCAACGTTGCTGCCACTCCCTCACGCTTGCGGTTCTTTCTGTTTTGTATCGTCACGTCCTTGTCAGTATTCATTCATTTGCTTCACCTCACAATCACAACAGAATTGGAGTTGATGTTGTAGTTGAAAATAATTCCTCATCATTATTTCCTTATCCACAAGAAAGGCGATCCATGCTTTTTAAGAGCTTCTTAGGCGTTGCGTTGTCCCTCCAGGCTCGAATTCGCTCTACATACTCTAACCATCTCTAGATTTTATCTAAATTGATGTCGATGTACAACTTGTTCTTGAATCTCCTTCTTCAGAGCCCGTCAACGCAAACGAATTTTCATTCGAAGCGTTTATCCCCCTTCGATAGAGTCCATGCTTCAGGGTCATAGATTATTTAGGTATTCTATAGAGTCTCCTTATATGGGCCTCAATTGCCTTCTCATCTCAGTGCCTACTTTTAGACTTATTACTCAATTTTCATGGAACCGATTGTTGGTTTCAAACCACCATATCGTGTGCAAGTCATACACCCTAGGTGGAAGGAGAATGTTTGTCATTTCTGGAACTCTGTTAAACAAAAGCTTTATGAACACTCTTGACACATTTAGTACAAACATGTTATTTCCCTTCTACAAGGACCAGTTGATGAAAACCTCAAAGTCCTTGGCTCTTTATAGAAAGTCTACTAGGCAAGCGGAAGTACGAGTACCTATAAATAAATTCATGTTACTCAAAGTCGTATTCCATCACATGTATTTCGTTTTATACCCTCAGTGGTACCTAGCTATCTACCTGTCACAGTTTGTAACTTCAACAAGAGTCCTTGAAACACACCGTAGTACTGGTTTAATATATTCCAAAACACGACTATGAGAGGAATACGGTACAAGCGAATGTTATACATCGTGTACCATTTCGTGTTAAAATTTTGTCAATTACACGGTCGGAATTTCATTAAAATTAAGAATACAAAACAAGGATGTCGCTACAGGATTTGTGTGTGCACATAAATTCAATTATACCAAAGAAGAGGACTCTAATAAACGAACATGAATATCATTGTGCCATAGTGCCATAGGATTAGAGAGAGTACTGTTGACTTTCTGCCGGAAATCTGAAAAGGAACATGTTGTAATTAATCATCAAATAATGTATTTGTATTGAGAAAGATTTCATCTAGTACGAGTATGTGTGTGTCGTCATTACATTTGTGATCATTAAATTTCCATGATGAAGTGTTAATCTAGGTTTCTGGGACCCCCATTATGACGACGTCTAATAAATCTATCATGTAAAATTCCTAATGAAATGGTAGAGAGCCTTCAAGGATTTGTGGTTAGAGGCCAATATGGTTAGTCCATATTTCTTGTTATTGCATAATAAAGAATAATAGTCATCGTGTTGACCATGTGGCAAAGTTATAATAAAGATATAATCTTTCAATAAATGAGCTGACATCTCGAAGGATTTCGGGTGTACCAGTGTGCCTGTGGGAAGAGTAATTAGCCGACCAGAAGTACTTATTTATTAAGCACGCGTATTCACTCATCCAAATGACCTTGGTCAGGATAATTTATTTCCCAAATCCGGTCTAACTTATGCTAAGGATGTTTTTATTTTTTTTATTTTCTAGTTAAGAGTGGGGGTAGTAATAAATTTGTAAATGAAATCAAGGACATATGGGCAAATATATCGATTTGAGGATTCTTATAACCTAGATGGGGGAATACTTGAGTGTACTTGAGTAAGCAGACAAATTTGAAAATAAACTATTTGTCTGCTGTTGCGTTATCACTACTGATATAATTTCCAAGGATATGCGTATGTATATTTGTTCGACTATAACTCACAAACACTTTAACGTATTTCATTGAAGTTAGGTGAACATATACATGCCTATTATGAATAAAATTCCCCCCGAACTATTTCCCTCATTGGGAAACCTGGTATTGTGAACAATCTTCGAAAGGAAAAGGAAAAAGTTCTCCTTATTGTGATCAACTTTCCGATGGAAATTTTGACAGAATTTCCCTCGAACTTTTTCCCTTTCATTTTTCTAGGGAAACTAAAACAAATTCGCATATTTTTCGAAAACTCTTATAATTTTAAGTATTTTTGTCTGAATTTTGGTGAAAATATTTATGAGCGCGCATATACTTATGCACATTTAAAGGTCGAATGCAACAAATAAAAGACAGAAGTATTAGTTAGCTAGATGGAGAAATATCCAGACATTGCTAACGGCTTCACTAGGCAATGTAAAGAGGATCAGAATGAAAGTTTCATCTTGTGCCTTAAAATTCGGTTTGATGAAAGTTTCACTGTGGAAGAGAACAACAATACAACAGACGACTTGCAACTGGATACTATGCCTAACATAATTATTTTTATTTCTTTTTTCATAAATAAGCACACTGATTTCAGATAAATGACAGCAAATACAGCGGTTACATTTTTTCGAAAATGATTTCGAATACAGTCCGGGGGAACAAAATTCCCGGGTAAAAGTTCGGGGGAACAAAAAGTTCCCTCGGAATTCATAATAGGGCTGATAGAGATCTGCCTAGCTTAAGGGAAAGTTGAAGCTTAACAATGCGATGTAAAAGAAAATTCTATTTGTAATATTCTTCTGGGGCAATTTTGACGTATGGTGTGATCGTCTTGTGAAAGGCTTTGGTAAAGGTCATCATCGAAAGTCTCTCGGTCGAATACGAAGATCGGCCTTCATAAAGACATAACTATTTTGTATTTTAATACAAACACACACTTAAACTTTTTTTTATGATCTGTCAATGTCAAAACCTCAGTCAAGGTGGCTGACTACCGAAATTCTGAGTCGTTGGTCGCAACTTTAAAAGCTCTTACTCCAATTTTCGGTGGCAATTATCGCCCCACCAGACAAGCTGTGCGTACCATAGAGGATGATATGGAGTCAACATATTCACTATTGAATATTCCTGTGTCAATGAGCCAACGCACCGGTCGAAGTACTGAAAATATCGCAGCCGTAAGTGGCTCCGTTCAAAATGAGCCAAAATCAGTCGATTCCACGCCATTTACAGGAATTGGGAATCCCTCAGTCCACTTTTCGGCGAATTTAGCGTAAAGACCTAGTCCCTTACCCTAACAAGATCTAATTAACTCAGGAACTTGATAATTTGAAGCGCCGAAACTTCTCCGATTGGGCTCTGCAAAAGTGATCGCCATGCTACGGTCAATGGAGTTCGCTATCGTGCCACGTTGGAAGACTATTTTTGGCCAGAATTGGATGAACTTGATATCAGTGATATGTGGTTCCAATCAGATGGGGCCACATGACCCACAGCTGGTCAAACTAGTCAAAATGGTTAATCTATTGAAGGGGAAGTTTGGTAATCGTGTAATCTCGAGAATGGCCACCTGCCTCATGCTATTTAACGCCATTGAATATCTTTTAATAGAGTATCGATAAGTTCTATTGACTATCATCGTCCAAATTAAATAATACAACTCGCTTGGCATAGAATTTTTGACCGTCAATATTGTTTAAGAGTCCACAAAAAATGTCACATTAAATTTACTCCCCAAGCTGCCTTCTGTGGCAAGTTCTATTTAACGTGCCTCATGCCCCTAGTGTACAAGAAACTCAATAACGATACATTATATAAAAGCTTTTTAGATAAATGATCTAAAATTAGTGTAAATAGTGTATCATTGGGAAACACACTCAAACGGATGAAGGTTGTTCGTCAGCCTGTCTACTGGTCGTGTGAAAATTCACACATGGAATTCAATTTGCTCACATCCTTACATCATTCTTCATTGAACGAAAATGTAGTTTGTGTTAATAATTTGGTATGTTCCGAGAGTGTTCCAATTTGTCAAAGGAAACGTAATGATGGGAGTAAAGGAGCACATCACTTACGAGTATGTGTTATTGATTTCCACTTTCATGTTTGGTATCTTTGATGGAAGGCAATAAACGACGCACAAATGGTAAAAGTCTCTTGAAGATTAAAGACACGTGTTAAATATATTAACAGGAATAATGACATTTAACCGGCTTTTATCTTACCTTTGTCACCCAATCTACCAGGTTCAAAGAATCTTATAAGAATCACAGTTGCGAAAAAACTGTACATGCTAGACTCTTAACGTCAAGCCCATGGGGATAAAACCGAAAGAAGCCGAGATCCTGTCGACAAACAAAGAAGCACGAAGGACAAAACATCACCGTTAAAAACTTTAACTGAAAACCAGTCAAAGAGTTTACCTACCTCGAAGTAAACTTCAACTTTGAATGAAACGTTATACCAAGGAAAACCTAAGCTTTAACATTTGTTTGAAAAAGAAAAAAAAGCTCAAAAGTCCTAAACCATAAGACGAATGTAATTTTCTACAGAGCAATGGACCCGTTAGCTGTGTACTTTAGGTCGAAAAATATTTGAGAAAATGGTTAAGAAAATGCAGCGAACTTCCTTTAGCTAAGAGAGTCCTACAGGCCACAACCTACTGGCGGCCCACCTAAGAAGAATGCATTTGAACACTGACGACTTATGCAGAGGTTGCGGGAATACAGACGTGGAAGAGAACACAACTCACTTCCTATGCCCCAGCCTACACAAAATAAGAAAGACGGCCCTCGGTAAATACATTTTCAGGGACCGGGGGCGACATGTCTAAGAAGCCACCAAAAGCCATTCTAAAATTCACCACGAATTCAGCATGGTTCAGGGAGGTCGAACGATCGTAATTACACTCACCCAGACCTTTCTCTTCTTTTCGTCTTTTCAGACTGGACATTCCACGATAGAGGAAAACAATGGATCCGTAGAGATCCGAATGAACCTAACCTTATTAAGTCCTCCAGACGTAGTACTCAGATTTAAGATGACGAAAGGGAAATAAGTCCTAATAAACTTGCTTCAATCTTAATGAAGCATGCGCCGTTTACACTACGAGAAGTGCATGGTCAGTCAGGATCGACGAAGCTAAAGCTGGAATATACTGTGTTACAGTTCAGTGTGAATCAGCGCCTCAACTAAAAAGTCCCTCGTCCCTCCATCATTATTCTTAGTTAGGTGTCTCTAGTTGGTTGAGGTCACCTTTCACTTGCGCATGCCACCAAAGAAAAGGTGGCTTCTGCATAGTCCCTCAAAGATGGAGTCAAAGGCTCTTCGGGCTGGAGCGTCGGTGTTCATCTGAACCTTAATCGTTGCATACGTATTGTTTTTTTTTTTCTGTTGAGCAGGTTGATATCGCTGTAAAGCTTGTTAAGTTCGTAGTTGAATCTTCGTCACCATATATCGTCATAAGTAGGACAAGGATAGCAAGAGTCTTGATTAGCTTCTCCCTAGTTCTTGTTGACGAAAGTAACAGCTTTTGGTGAGTGTTATTCTACGTTGAATCCCTGCACTGATTTCGTTGGCAGGATTTATAGCAGAGCCTAGGTAGAGAAACTCCTTTACTACCTAAAAGCTATAGTTGGCCAATGCCCATTGTAATGTTCCAGCCAAGACATTGGTATTATGTCATGTCGTAAACCACCAGATCCGAAGATGATTAAACGTTTCATTCTGCTGGTGATGTCAATGTCGTATATCTAACCAAGTAGTTATACTGATTTGTGGAAAATAGTGCCTCATGTGTTGACATGGGTGTTTCGCAAGCCACCTTCGCTCTAGACGAAAGTAAATAAAAGAAAAACAAAAGAAATCTTCGAACTCAACAGAAGTCATCTATCGTCCATCGCCACATTGGAAACGGACCTATGCAGAGGATATGGCGACGTATACGGCGAGGAGGACACATTCCACCTCTTATGTGAATGCTTAAGCCCTAGGAGAAATAGAAAGTCAGTTCTCAGAGGATACTAATTCAATAATCTGGGCGAATTGCCCAACAAGCCACCGAAAGCCCATATTAAAATTATTTTGGAACTCGGGTTGGTTCAGGGAGGCCATTCAATAAAAATAATAATCCTTGCTCCATTATTTTATGTATCCCACACCAATCAACCAATGCGTCGCTCTGCCTAAAACTTCTGGTCATACATATCGGTTGTCTCTTCTGACCTTAACGCAGCAGCGAGAGTTCTCTATCACCATCCTACATAAGGGAATGAGTTTTGAAGAAGTTCCAAAACAAGACATGCCTTGAAGTCGATAATTAGATGGTGGCATGAGGCTTCTCTAGGATTTGATGTACACTCAAGATTTGGACGATCTCAGAATTCCCAACCAGTCGACATATAGGTTTAGACAACATTTTGTAGTCGATGCTAAGAAGAAGTATGCCTCTGTAGTTGGAGTAGATGAGGCGGTTTCCTGTGTTGTTAACCTTTGGTTGGCTTTTCACCCTTATTCCGAGCCTCATTCCTGCCGTAACATCTCTGCATTTATTCTTTCTCTCATACTTCGTTTTCTTACATGCGGAACCGCTATACCGGCAACCATATTGTCTGCGTTTGCCTGTGCGCCTTCAGCATGGCCTGGTACAACGGTCACAACATTCCTCATTCCCGATAGACAAAGGCTCTCACAATCGGTTGGTGGCTCCAGACATTGCATAACAAGATATTTGCGTGCGCGCATTTACGGAACTTTCAAAACATCCAATAATCCGTCGCTCGTAATATGATCAACTTATTCGGCAGCAGTTTGATCGGGTTGCTCCAAAGCTGCCTTGAGGATGTTGAGAGTGGGAATTTTGTGCTACATTCGAGTACTACCATGTTTTGTCCCTCCATTCATTTATGTTGAATTTGCCTTGTCAAGGATCAAGATAACACTAAATGTTCTTTATTTATCTGAAGACGTACATACATATGAAGCTCTAGAGCAAAAGAGCTACAAGAAGTCTTAAATTGTTTCTTTTGCCGGAAAAACTGTCGAATGAGAAGCTATATGGGGTTTATACGATTAGAAAGTCATTGGTTGTCCCATGACATGTCTGTCGGAGCATCATTCTTAAGTCTTTCAAGGATTTTGTACACCTTTCCTTTCTTTTTTCTACTAGAACATGATGATCAAGATGTTTTATTTGACTAGCTAGTCTCTTCATATTTTCTTAGAGATCCGGTTTAAAAAAAGGACTTAAAAGAGTCCTTGAATTTTGTACTTTTATTAGTCTTTATTAGTTTCAACTTTGAACGACTGAAGCTGCCTTGAACCCATGTTTCATATGTATGTAACGATTATATTTCGCAACTACATAAATCTAAAAAACCCCGACAAGGATCAATGGAATAAAAGGAAACAAAAAAAATGGCAATCCATAGATACCCCTACATGCAGTGGTAGGTATGGCACTTACAGTTTATATTTCAATTGTATTGTATTCTTCCAATTCAAAACGTGACTTGAATGGATTTCAATCACATTAGTTTCAAATTCGAAGGATTTTGCAAACGACACACTCTAGGGCAGTCAATTGTTTTTTTTTCCTTTTTATTGCGCTTAAATGTAATTGAGTCTGGTGTGTCAGGATTGAGATATTTTTTTTGAGACTAGATTTTTGTTTATTGCGTCAATTATTTGTAATGGCTTCAGACGTCTGAAAAATGCTGACTGAATTGAAAGAGACGAAACATGAGATTATGGCGTAGTGATTTAGTGATTAAGCGAAGTCAAATCGTAGAACAAATAGCTTTGGGTGATTGGATAAGGATCACAAAAAATCAATAAACGAGGACAACCACAGTTAGGTATTTTGCTGGGCATCTTCAAAACGATCAGATGGTTAATTTGTTGGCGAATAATGACCAGAAACTTGAGCAAAATTCTTAAGATGCATTTATTGTCAAGCTGCTGCCTTCGACTGAATAAATACAGGTACATAGCTTTTACATATTATGAAGGTCTATGTCCTTCATAAGTCCATCAGCCGTTTATGGTGAGATGATGCTTTTTTTTTTTTAGATAATGTGCATAACGTATCTAAAGGGTCTTCCAATAGGGACTTCCGAACTTTGACAGTTGATAGCGGCCATATTGTTGAAGCTACATCTGTCAAATTGGCTGTCATTTATGCAGCCTATTTTGCCAAATCAGCATGAATGGATATAGCGTTCAACAACACGTGCAAATAATAAAATTGTTTTATCAAAATGGGTGTTCTATTCGGGCAACGTCCCGCGGGCTTCGCCCATTTTACGGTTGCCATAATCGTTCTTCCAAGAGGACTATTCCCAGTGTGGCGGATAAATTTGAGTCCACTGATTCAGTAAACGATCAACCAACACCCGTACGTCGACGAAACGCTGGCCGTGAGAGTGTACAGGAGAATCCGAGGCAGTCGATTTCGCATAGCTCACAAGAACTTGGCTTTTCGCAGACCACAACTTGGCGAATTTTGCGTCGTGACTTGGGCCTGCACCCCTAAAAAATTCAACTGACCCAGGAGCTGAAGGTAAATTACTGTAGATAACGACGTGTGTTCGTTGAATGGGCTCTGGAGCAGTTGAAAACTGACCCTAATTTTCATCGAAAAATCATCTTCAGCGATGAGGCCCATAACGGTACATCAACAAACAAAACTGTCGAATTTGGGACGATACCAATCCACATGAGATCCAAGAACGCCCAATGCATCCCGAATAAGTCGTCACTGTGTGGTGTGTATTTTGGGCTGGCGGCGTCATCGGTTCATATTTCTTTGAGAACGACGTTGGCCAGGCCTAAAGGTCGATGATTACCAACTTCTTTTGGCCTGAATTGGATGATATGGACACCAACGACATGTGGTTTCAACAGGACGGCGCTTCGAGCCACATTGGAACTTCTGCACGAGCGATTCGAGGGCATGGTCATCTCACGTGGAGGTGATGTGAACTGGCCACCGAGATCGTGCGAGACTTTTTCTTGTGGGGTTTTCTGAAATCGCAGGTCTATGCGAATAAGTCACAAACCACAGTGGCGGTCAAAGCCAACATAACCCGATATCGATTATATTGCCACCAGGGTATCAATGTTAATCGTAACCCGTGATCTTTTTGCCGTTGAGCCTACTTTGGCAGTCCTTTTCTGATTGAACTGTGCAGTTTTAGAGCTTTAAAAAAGAGATCTGTTCCCATGACAATGTTCATTTTCGAGCCATCAATGTAGATCGATTGCCCCCATGCTTAAAAAAATTCATGAAAATGGTTTTTCAAAGTCTTGAAATGGAACAGCGTAGTCAGATTATCTGACTAACTTGTACTAACCGACGAAAGACTATAGACTATAGAAAGAGTATTAGAAGCAAAACAGCCCTTCACATGAAGCTTCAATGGTGGTTCTAAGGAAAAGGAGGGATTTCGCAGTGGATGTGTGAGATGTTGAACATAAGAACTGTCAACAAGTTTATGAGAGAACATGCAATAGGAAAAGTCTTCATGGAGTAGTCCCATCATTCTTAATACGAAGCGTTGTAGTTAGTGGCCATGGGCTCGGGGCTAGGTTAAGGATAAGTGGGATAAGAAGATACCTTCTGCCCCACTTAAGAATGATTCGGGTGGTATACGTTTTTACTGAACGGGAATCGAACCCAAGTAGGGACTTAAGAATCATACTAGATAACAAAGACTGCCTTGCAAGAATTTACCACAAGGAACCTGAAAGAGTAAGGCCTTAGCAGTGCTCTACTTTTTGTCCTCTTTAGCCAATGATTCGACTTCTTCATTCTTCGTGAATCCTCTATGGACAGCAATCTAGTAAAGGATGATGACGTGTTCCTAGCTCAAGTCAGAGATCATCTTATTGGTTTCAAGGACTTGTTCAGATTTGATGACAGGCTAGTCAAGCGCTTTAGGACAGAAAATGAGGATAGTATACCCCAAGATGTGGGAGGCTAATTGATGGCACAGCTTGCAATATGGACAAGTAAGTGTTACAGTACTATACAACCATAATATTGAAAGCATTCTTGTCTTTCAACCGGTAATCCCAACACTATCTGTTTATCCAACAGAATTACTGCCAACCATTGTCAGATGTTGTTGTGCCGTCTATCTCTAGAATGTCTTCGGTTGAAAAATTTCCACAGACACCAGGCCGACACGAGATGGTACTTGATCTCCATCTTATGGTCAATCAAGGGCTCAGCAGTAGTATTGGATATCCCTTCTGCAACATCGAATGACTTAAGAATCTCTTAACGGATCACCTATCGCAAGGAGTTGAAGCAATCAAAAAACATTGAAGTGCTCTTGTTGGTTTGTGATAAGTGCATGTGGACTATTAAGAGAACTGAGATACAGGTCCGAGCAAATAAACATTTATTCGAGCCTCCACCTCTCAGCAGTCAATGACAAAGTTCCGAGAGTAATCCGCGGTTCGGAGTCGCCAATTAGACTGATGGTTACTCTCGTAGGCCTTACAAACTCTTTCAACAGGAAATGTTTGAAAAAGTTGACAAGGAGCAGCAGTAAACTCAGTTGGAAGCCAAATAATCAATTTATTCGGCAAAAGGCCTTGGATTTGGATCCTAAATGCGGCATTTATCTGAGAATAGAATAGAATAGAACTTGAAATCTGCTTCAAGAAATCCTTGTCTGGAGGCATGAGCTAGAAAAAATGTCTAAACAGTTTTGAATAGGATGACTTTATACACGATTTTGACGGAACATTAAGAAGTCGTGAACGGCTTAAGTTGTTCCTTGCAATGCGGAAGTAAGATACCAGTTGTCAGTTCTGAATCATCATCCGATCAATAGCAATAATAGCCACCGAAAACAATTAGAAAAGTTCATGGAAACAATAGAAAATCAATGGTCTTGTGTACCTAACTTCTGCATTTGGTTTGCACAAAGGCAAATCCTACTAACTGTTCATTAACTATGAGACTATTAATTGCAGGAAAACTCCTAAACTTGATTTCAAGGTCCAAATGTGCTGTAAAATGCTGTTAAATACGAAAGGAAACACGTCTTCTAGGAGAGCTGTTCACAGAGACAATCTGTCTAGCGGCTGAGCCACGCAGACGATGTATAGGAAGATTCTTTCAGGCGTTTACAAAGAACCATTTAAGAAGGTTTCACAGGCTCGAGGTAATGTTGGACTATTCACTACTAGCAGCTCAAATGACACTTTCATTGTAATCCAATGCTTCCAACGCTTCTCGAATCAGCTGGGTTGTCAGACAGACAAAATCGTCTCATATGTAGGCTTCATATGCAGGTTGTTGGCTTGTTCTTGATTCCTGAAGATTCCCCTAGAATCTCGTTTTGGGGGATTGTTAAGCTGATTCTAGGGAATGGAGTGAGGTGATCTAGCCGAGAGGAAATTGAGTTCTGTTTGTTAAAAAAACACGCTTGAGAAGTTTAGAAATTGGAAGATTGGGCATTTTTGAAGACTAAAGGAGTAAGGATCCATTGAAAACAGAGTAGAAATAAACGAGGATGTAGGGAAAATGCAGAAAAAGGGTAAAAAGTAAAAGAAAAAACCAAAATGAACGAAAAAACAACAAAAAATTACGAAAAATAACAAAAATTGGGGAAAAATAACAAAGATGATTTAAACAAAGGAAAAGTTGTTGTTGTTTTTGGTTTTCATATATAAGGTGGCGCCAGGCTGGGGCAGATTCAGTCTTGTGCTGGCCGTCGAGGTGTTCACATCGTGGACCTTATGTTGAGAGTTGTTCTTGGAGAGAGGTCCCGGAAGAGTGAGAGAGCGGGAGAGTAAGAGAGCGGGAGAGTAAAAGAGAGCGGGAGAGTAAGAGAGAGCGGGAGAGTAAGAGAGAGCGGGAGAGTAAAATAGAGCGGGAGTGTAAGAGAGGCCAAAGCCTTTCAATTCTCTTCTTTTTTTTATGACGTACTATGCATATATCTGTGTCCGTATACACGTATCCACGCGTAAGATTCTCGTACACGCTCGTATGCACGCTATTCTATGCGCTCGTACCCACACTCACTTGAACATACTGTCCTATGTGAGTGGTGGAGGAAGTGAACGTTGTGTTTTGTGTGTTCCTGAACATCATCAGACCAACTGATAGGGTTATGTGCGAAGAGGAAGAACACATACCCACCCTGACACCATCATCATCTACATTCTACAACATCATATACACCATACTACACATCATACATACATATGCACATCATCAGCAATGCATCATACACAGCATACGAAACATCATCATCATCAGAAGTTGCCATGCATCTTGCTTACTGGTGAACCAGGTTAGTCCTATATATTATTATATTGCCCCTGTCCCTGGTATTGCCCCTGAACAAACCCATCCAAGCCTTTAGGTTTTTTTCTTTATTGCAATGCAGTGTCTTTCCTTCCGAAAGCACTTGACAAGAAACCCCAACTCTCTTGCCCTTGCCCACCCAAGTCTGATTTTATTTTTTTTTTTTTGCATTGCAATCAGTGGCTTTCCTTCTGAAGGCACTTAGCAATTACACCCAAGTCTGCAAACCTTTTTTTTTATTTGTGCTTTCAGTGTCTCTCAAGGCCTTAAGCCTGCTTTTCTATTTAATTCAAGGCCTTAAGCCTACTTTTCTTTTCAATTCAAGGCCTTAAGCCTACTTTTCTTTTCAATTCAAGGCCTTAAGTCTACTTTGCTATTAAATTTAAGGCCTTAAGCCTTCTTTTCTATTTCATTCAAGGCCTTAAGCCATCTTTTCTTTTCAATTCAAGGCCTTAAGCCTTCTTTCTTTTCAATTTAAGGCCTTAAGCCTTCTTTTCTTGTGCTTTTAGTGTTTTATTCCACAGCTATACATCATCACCAGTGCAAGCTCTACATGGCACTTCCTTCCTGCTTTTTATTTCACAGATACCTGGTGAGTTCTGTGGTATTGTATTGTAATATTGCTTTTATATTTACTATATTGCTATTTATTTTATTTATTGTATTGCTGTATATTTTATTTATCATATATATATATAATTTCTACTATATTGCCCTTGATATATGCCTACCCAAGTCTGTAAGCTTTGCAAGCAATCAGTGTCTTTCCTTCCGAAAGCACTTAGCAAGAACACCCAAGTCTCTTTCCCTTGATAAGTCCACCCAAGTCTCTAGGCCCTTTTGTCTGAAAATTTTTAAATTTACTTTTTTTTTCAGGTTCTTTATTTTATAAAAACTTAAATAAATTATATAATTTTATATAGTACAATACAGTTTTGTCTAAACATTTTTATTTTAATTTTCCAGGCTCTTTATAATTTAAAAACTTGAATAATTTCATTTCATATAATACAATGCAATAAGCTTTCAAACTTTTAGCCTTAATAATATTTCATATAATACAATACAATAAGCTTTTAACCTCTTAGCCTTTAGCTGTCCCTTATTCCCACTCCTGTTCCCCTTCCAAATGAGAGCTCTCAGTTTCAGAATTCCCAGCAGATGCGCCGTTTACGTAATCGCTGCAGCGATATTGCAATCGGCGACGCGATATTGCAATCGGTAACCGTGAGTGCAATCGGGCAAACCAGTGTGTAGCCCTTGGACATTAATGGGCTCGTGCACGACGCACGCTACTACACACTCGCGCACCCACACTTGCCTGGACTATCATATGCGAGTGGATGGGAGTGAACGTTGTGTTTTGTGTGTTCCTGAACATCAGAACAACTGGTTGGTTTCTGTGTGAAGCAACATCAGAGGAAGAAGCAGTATACCCACACAGACCAACCTTGACATCATCATCATCTAAAGCATCAGATACACCATACTACACATGACATCAGACTCAGCATAAAATATGCACATCATCAGCAATACATCAGAAACATCATCTAAAACATCATCATCATCATCAGCAATACATCAGACACATCATACGAAACATCATCATCCGAAACATCATCATCATCATCATCAGAAGTTGCCATGCACCTTGCCTACTGGTGAACCAGGTCAGTCCTATATTTTATTATATTGCCCCTGTCCCTTGAATTGCCCCTGAACAAATCCACCCAAGTCTTTAGGTTTTTTTTTGCAATGCAGTGACTTTCCTTCCGAAAGCACTTTACAAGAAACCCCAACTCTCTTGCCCTTGCCCACCCAAGTCTGATAGCTTTTTTTTTTTTAATTTTTGCATTGCAATCAGTGTCTTTCCTTCCGAAAGCACTCAGTAAACCCACCCAAGTCTGAAAATCTTTTTTTTATTAGTGCTTTCAGTGTCTCTCAGGGCCTTAAGCCTTCTTTTCTTTTCAACTCAAGGCCTTAAGCCATCTTTTCTTTTAAATTTAAGGCATTAAGCCTTCTTTGCTATTAAATTTAAGGCCTTAAGCCTTCTTTTCTTTTCAATTCAAGGCCTTAAGCCTTCTTTTCTAAAGTGCTTTTAGTGTATTTTTCCACAGCAACACATCATCACCAGTGCAAGCTCTCCATGGCACTTCGTTCCTGCTTCCTGTTTCACAGATCCCTGGTGAGTTCTGTGGTATTTTTTTTATTTACTATATTGTTTTTATATTTACTATATTGCTATTTACAATATTTACTATATTGCTAACATTTATTATATTACATTTGACATTAATTTGACATGCCCACCCAAGTCTGTAAGCATTGCTATCAGTGTCTTTCCTTCTGAAAGCACTTGACAACAACACCCGAATCTCTTTCCTTAAGAAAGCCCTTGATTAGCTCACCCACGCCTCTATTTGCAGCAATGCAGTGTCTTTCCTTCTGAAAGCACTAAGCAAGAACACACCCAAGTCTCTTTCCCTTGATAAGTCCACCCAAGTCTCTAGGCCTTTCGTCTCAAATATTTCATTTCAGCTCAAACATTTCTTTTCAGCTGCCCCCTATTCCTATTCCTAACCCCTCTTTTCGTATGAGAGCTGTCGGTTTTAAAATTCCATGCATCGCCTTATCACCAGCTCTCTCCAATCCTTTACCGTTTTCTTAACCGACGCGACGGTGCGACGCTTAAACTTCTAATTTACAAAGTTCATTCGGCTTAGGCTTTCAATACAGGACTGCTTTAGAATTGCGTTAGATAAGGAAGATAGGCTTTAGGTATAGATGCACTGCGTATAGGGATTAGATTTAGTTGCGCGTTACATATAGAACATAGGTTTTAGGTTTATTTGAGCTATGTATATCAGGTAGGGCTTAGATTAAATTGAGTTTCGTACAGGAGATATGTGTAAGGTTGAGTTTAAACTCATGCGGTGTAGGCCCTCCCTACGGACGGTAGGCGAGGAAGTTCTCCCTACGGACAGTAGGTGAGTTTAGTATGCGGATACTATTAAGATTTGCGTTTCATATAGAACATAGGTTTAAGGTTTATTTGAGCTACGTATATCAGGTAGGGGTTAGATTAAGTTGCGCTACGTATAGGAGATATGTGTTAGGTTGAGTTTAAACTCATGCGGTGTAGGCCCTCCCTACGGACGGTAGGCGAGGAAGTTCTCCCTACGGACAGTAGGTGAGTTTAGTATGCGGATACTATTTAGATCTGCGTTTCATATAGAACATTGGTTTTAGGTTTATTTGAGCTACGTATATCAGGTAGGGCTTAGATTTAGTTGCGCTACGTATAGGAGATATGTGTTAGGTTGAGTTTAAACTCATGCGGTGTAGACCCTCCCTACGGACGGTTGGTGAGGAAGTTCTCCCTATGGACAGTAGGTGAGTTTAGTATGCGGATACTATTCAGATTTGCGTTTCATATAGAACATAGGTTTCAGGTTTATTTGAGCTACGTATATCAGGTAGGGCTTAGATTTAGTTGCGCTACGTATAGGAGATATGTGTTAGGTTGAGTTAAGACTCATGCGGTGTAGGCCCTCCCTACGGACGGTAGGCGAGGAAGTTCTCCCTACGGACAGTAGGTGGGTTTAGTATGCGGATACTATTTAGATTTGCGTTTCATATAGAACATAGGTTTTAGGTTTATTTGAGCTACGTATATCAGGTAGGGCTTAGATTTAGTTGCGCTACGTATAGGAGATATGTGTTAGGTTGAGTTAAGACTCATGCGGTGTAGGCCCTCCCTACGGACGGTAGGCGAGGAAGTTCTCCCTACGGACGGTAGGTGAGTTTAGTATCCGGATACTGGGAGGGAGGGTGGGTTTTCTCCCTACGGACGGTAGGAGAGATCAGTATGCGGATACTGTTTAGATTTGCGTTTCATATAGAACATAGGTTTTAGGTTTATTTGAGCTACGTATATCAAGTAGGGCTTAGATTAAGTTACGCTACGTATAGGAGATATGTGTTAGGTTGAGTTTAAACTCATGCGGTGTAGGCCCTCCCTACGGACGGTAGGTGAGGAAGTTCTCCCTACGGACAGTAGGTGAGTTTAGTATGCGGATACTATTTAGATTTGCGTTTCATATAGAACATAGGTTTTAGGTTTATTTGAGCTATGTATATCAGGTAGGGCTTAGATTTAGTTGCGCTACGTATAGGAGATATGTGTTAGGTTGAGTTTAAACTCATGCGGTGTAGGCCCTCCCTACGGACGGTAGGTGAGGAAGTTCTCCCTACGGACATTAGGTGAGTTTAGTATGCGGATACTATTTAGATTTGCGTTTCATATAGAACATAGGTTTTAGGTTTATTTGAGCTACGTATATCAAGTAGGGCTTAGATTAAGTTGCGCTACGTATAGGAGATATGTGTTAGGTTGAGATTAAACTCATGCTGTGTAGGCCCCTTCCTACGGACGGTTGGTGAGGAAGTTCTCCCTATGGACAGTAATTGAGTTTAGTATGCGGATACTATTCAGATTTGCGTTTCATATAGAACATAGGCTTCAGGTTTATTTGAGCTACGTATATCAGGTAGGGCTTAGATTTAGTTGCGCTACGTATAGGAGATATGTGTTAGGTTGAGTTTAAACTCATGCGGTGTAGGCCCTCCCTATGGACAGTAGGTGAGTTTAGTATGCGGATACTATTCAGATTTGCGTTTCATATAGAACATAGGTTTCAGGTTTATTTGAGCTACGTATATCAGGTAGGGCTTAGATTTAGTTGCGCTACGTATAGGAGATATGTGTTAGGTTGAGTTAAGACTCATGCGGTGTAGGCCCTCCCTACGGACGGTAGGCGAGGAAGTTCTCCCTACGGACGGTAGGTGAGTTTAGTATCCGGATACTGGGAGGGAGGGTGGGTTTTCTCCCTACGGACGGTAGGAGAGATCAGTATGCGGATACTGTTTAGATTTGCGTTTCATATAGAACATAGGTTTTAGGTTTATTTGAGCTACGTATATCAAGTAGGGCTTAGATTAAGTTACGCTACGTATAGGAGATATGTGTTAGGTTGAGTTTAAACTCATGCGGTGTAGGCCCTCCCTACGGACGGTAGGTGAGTTTAGTATCCGGATACTGGGAGGGAGGGTGGGTTTTCTTCCTACTGACGGTAGGAGAGATCAGTATGCGGATACTGTTTAGATTTGCGTTTCATATAGAACATAGGTTTTAGGTTTATTTGAGCTACGTATATCAGGTAGGGCTTAGACTAAGTTGCGCTACGTATAGGAGATATGTGTTAGGTTGAGTTTAAACTCATACGGTGTAGGCCCTCCCTACGGACGGTAGGTGAGGAAGTTCTCCCTACGGACAGTAGGTGAGTTTAGTATGCGGATACTATTTAGATTTGCGTTTCATATAGAACATAGGTTTTAGGATTATTTGAGCTACGTATATCAGGTAGGGCTTGGATTAAGTTGCGCTACGTATAGGAGATATGTGTTAGGTTGAGTTTAAACTCATGCGGTGTAGGCCCTCCCTACGGACGGTAGGTGAGGAAGTTCTCCCTACGGACAGTAGGTGAGTTTAGTATCCGGATACTGGGAGGGAGGGTGGGTTTTCTCCCTACGGACGGTAGGAGAGATCAGTATGCGGATACTGTTTAGATTTGCGTTTCATATAGAACATAGGTTTTAGGTTTATTTGAGCTACGTATATCAGGTAGGGCTTAGACTAAGTTGCGCTACGTATAGGAGATATGTGTTAGGTTGAGTTTAAACTCATGCGGTGTAGGCCCTCCCTACGGACGGTAGGTGAGTTTAGTATCCGGATACTGGGAGGGAGGGTGGGTTTTCTTCCTACGGACGGTAGGAGAGATCAGTATGCGGATACTGTTTAGATTTGCGTTTCATATAGAACATAGGTTTTAGGTTTATTTGAGCTACGTATATCAGGTAGGGCTTAGACTAAGTTGCGCTACGTATAGGAGATATGTGTTAGGTTGAGTTTAAACTCATGCGGTGTAGGCCCTCCCTACGGACGGTAGGTGAGGAAGTTCTCCCTACGGACAGTAGGTGAGTTTAATATCCGGATACTGGGAGGGAGGGTGGGTTTTCTCCCTACGGACGGTAGGAGAGATCAGTATGCGGATACTGTTTAGATTTGCGTTTCATACAGAAATTAGGTTTTAGGTTTATTTGAGCTACGTATATCAGGTAGGGCTTAGACTAAGTTGCGCTACGTATAGGAGATATGTGTTAGGTTGAGTTTAAACTCATGCGGTGTAGGCCCTCCCTACGGACGGTAGGCGAGGAAGTTCTCCCTACGGACGGTAGGTGAGTTTAGTATCCGGATACTGGGAGGGAGGGTGGGTTTTCTCCCTACGGACGGTAGGAGAGATCAGTATGCGGATACTGTTTAGATTTGCGTTTCATATAGAACATAGGTTTTAGGTTTATTTGAGCTACGTATATCAGGTAGGGCTTAGATTAAGTTGCGCTACGTATAGGAGATATGTGTTAGGTCGAGTTTAAACTCATGCGGTGTAGGCCCTCCCTACGGACGGTAGGTGAGGAAGTTCTCCCTACGGACAGTAGGTGAGTTTAGGATGCGGATACTATTCAGATTTGCGTTTCATATAGAACATAGGTTTTAGGTTTATTTGAGCTACGCATATCAGGTAGGGCTTAGATTAAGTTGCGCTACGTATAGGAGATATGTGTTAGGTTGAGTTTAAACTCATGCGGTGTAGGCCCTCCCTACGGACGGTAGGTGAGGAAGTTCTCCCTACGGACGGTAGGTGAGTTTAGTATCCGGATACTGGGAGGGAGGGTGGGTTTTCTCCCTACAGACGGTAGGAGAGATCAGTATGCGGATACTGTTTAGATTTGCGTTTCATATAGAACATAGGTTTTAGGTTTATTTGAGCTACGTATATCAGGTAGGGCTTAGACTAAGTTGCGCTACGTATAGGAGATATGTGTTAGGTTGAGTTAAGACTCATGCGGTGTAGGCCCTTCCTACGGACGGTAGGCGAGGAAGTTCTCCCTACGGACGGTAGGTGAGTTTAGTATCCGGATACTGGGAGGGAGGGTGGGTTTTCTCCCTACGGACGGTAGGAGAGATCAGTATGCGGATACTGTTTAGATTTGCGTTTCATATAGAACATAGGTTTTAGGTTTATTTGAGCTACGTATATCAGGTAGGGCTTAGATTAAGTTGCGCTACGTATAGGAGATATGTGTTAGGTTGAGTTTAAACTCATGCGGTGTAGGCCCTCCCTACGGACGGTAGGTGAGAAAGTTCTCCCTACGGACAGTAGGTGAGTTTACTATGCGGATACTATTCAGATTTGCGTTTCATATAGAACATAGGTTTTAGGTTTATTTGAGCTACGTATATCAGGTAGGGCTTAGATTTAGTTGCGCTACGTATAGGAGATATGTGTTAGGTTGAGTTTAAACTCATGCGGTGTAGGCCCTCCCTACGGACGGTAGGTGAGGAAGTTCTCCCTACGGACAGTAGGTGAGTTTAGTATCCGGATACTGGGAGGGAGGGTGGGTTTTCTCCCTACGGACGGTAGGAGAGATCAGTATGCGGATACTGTTTAGATTTGCGTTTCATATAGAACATAGGTTTTAGGTTTATTTGAGCTACGTATATCAGGTAGGGCTTAGACTAAGTTGCGCTACGTATAGGAGATATGTGTTAGGTTGAGTTTAAACTCATGCGGTGTAGGCCCTCCCTACGGACGGTAGGTGAGGAAGTTCTCCCTACGGACAGTAGGTGAGTTTAGTATCCGGATACTGGGAGGGAGGGTGGGTTTTCTCCCTACGGACGGTAGGAGAGATCAGTATGCCTATACTGTTTAGATTTGCGTTTCATATAGAACATAGGTTTTAGGTTTATTTGAGCTACGTATATCAGGTAGGGCTTAGACTAAGTTGCGCTACGTATAGGAGATATGTGTTAGGTTGAGTTTAAACTCATGCGGTGTAGGCCCTCCCTACGGACGGTAGGTGAGGAAGTTCTCCCTACGGACAGTAGGTGAGTTTAGTATGCGGATACTATTTAGATTTGCGTTTCATATAGAACATAGGTTTTAGGTTTATTTGAGCTACGTATATCAGGTAGGGCTTAGATTTAGTTGCGCTACGTATAGGAGATATGTGTTAGGTTGAGTTTAAACTCATGCGGTGTAGGCCCTCCCTACGGACGGTAGGCGAGGAAGTTCTCCCTACGGACAGTAGGTGAGTTTAGTATGCGAATACTATTTAGATTTGCGTTTCATATAGAACATAGGTTTTAGGTTTATTTGAGCTACGTATATCAGGTAGGGCTTAGATTTAGTTGCGCTACGTATAGGAGATATGTGTTAGGTTGAGTTTAAACTCGTGCGGTGTAGGCCCCTTCCTACGGACGGTTGGTGAGGAAGTTCTCCCTATGGACAGTAATTGAGTTTAGTATGCGGATATTATTCAGATTTGCGTTTCATATAGAACATAGGTTTCAGGTTTATTTGAGCTACGTATATCAGGTAGGGCTTAGATTTAGTTGCGCTACGTATAGGAGATATGTGTTAGGTTGAGTTTAAACTCATGCGGTGTAGGCCCTCCCTACGGACGGTAGGCGAGGAAGTTCTCCCTACGGACAGTAGGTGAGTTTAGTATGCGGATACTATTTAGATTTGCGTTTCATATAGAACATAGGTTTCAGGTTTATTTGAGCTACGTATATCAGGTAGGGCTTAGATTTAGTTGCGCTACGTATAGGAGATATGTGTTAGGTTGAGTTTAAACTCATGCGGTGTAGGCCCTCCCTACGGACGGTAGGTGAGGAAGTTCTCCCTACGGACAGTAGGTGAGTTTAGTATCCGGATACTGGGAGGGAGGGTGGGTTTTCTCCCTACGGACGGTAGGAGAGATCAGTATGCGGATACTGTTTAGATTTGCGTTTCATACAGAACATAGGTTTTAGGTTTATTTGAGCTACGTATATCAGGTATTGCTTAGACTAAGTTGCGCTACGTATAGGAGATATGTGTTAGGTTGAGTTTAAACTCATGCGGTGTAGGCCCTCCCTACGGACGGTAGGCGAGGAAGTTCTCCCTACGGACGGTAGGTGAGTTTAGTATCCGGATACTGGGAGGGAGGGTGGGTTTTCTCCCTACAGACGGTAGGAGAGATCAGTATGCGGATACTGTTTAGATTTGCGTTTCATATAGAACATAGGTTTTAGGTTTATTTGAGCTACGTATATCAGGTAGGGCTTAGATTTAGTTGCGCTACGTATAGGAGATATGTGTTAGGTTGAGTTTAAACTCATGCGGTGTAGGCCCTCCCTACGGACGGTAGGTGAGGAAGTTCTCCCTACGGACAGTAGGTGAGTTTAGTATCCGGATACTGGGAGGGAGGGTGGGTTTTCTCCCTACGGACGGTAGGAGAGATCAGTATGCGGATACTGTTTAGATTTGCGTTTCATATAGAACATAGGTTTTAGGTTTATTTGAGCTACGTATATCAGGTAGGGCTTAGATTTAGTTGCGCTACGTATAGGAGATATGTGTTAGGTTGAGTTTAAACTCATGCGGTGTAGGCCCTCCCTACGGACGGTAGGTGAGGAAGTTCTCCCTACGGACAGTAGGTGAGTTTAGTATCCGGATACTGGGAGGGAGGGTGGGTTTTCTCCCTACGGACGGTAGGAGAGATCAGTATGCGGATACTGTTTAGATTTGCGTTTCATATAGAACATAGGTTTTAGGTTTATTTGAGCTACGTATATCAGGTAGGGCTTAGATTAAGTTGCGCTACGTATAGGAGATATGTGTTAGGTCGAGTTTAAACTCATGCGGTGTAGGCCCTCCCTACGGACGGTAGGTGAGGAAGTTCTCCCTACGGACAGTAGGTGAGTTTAGGATGCGGATACTATTCAGATTTGCGTTTCATATAGAACATAGGTTTTAGGTTTATTTGAGCTACGCATATCAGGTAGGGCTTAGATTAAGTTGCGCTACGTATAGGAGATATGTGTTAGGTTGAGTTTAAACTCATGCGGTGTAGGCAGTCCCTACGGACGGTAGGCGAGGAAGTTCTCCCTACGGACGGTAGGCGAGTTTAGTATCCGGATACTGGGAGGGAGGGTGGGTTTTCTCCCTACAGACGGTAGGAGAGATCAGTATGCGGATACTGTTTAGATTTGCGTTTCATATAGAACATAGGTTTTAGGTTTATTTGAGCTACGTATATCAGGTAGGGCTTAGACTAAGTTGCGCTACGTATAGGAGATATGTGTTAGGTTGAGTTAAGACTCATGCGGTGTAGGCCCTCCCTACGGACGGTAGGCGAGGAAGTTCTCCCTACGGACGGTAGGTGAGTTTAGTATCCGGATACTGGGAGGGAGGGTGGGTTTTCTCCCTACGGACGGTAGGAGAGATCAGTATGCGGATACTGTTTAGATTTGCGTTTCATATAGAACATAGGTTTTAGGTTTATTTGAGCTACGTATATCAGGTAGGGCTTAGATTAAGTTGCGCTACGTATAGGAGATATGTGTTAGGTCGAGTTTAAACTCATGCGGTGTAGGCCCTCCCTACGGACGGTAGGTGAGGAAGTTCTCCCTACGGACAGTAGGTGAGTTTAGGATGCGGATACTATTCAGATTTGCGTTTCATATAGAACATAGGTTTTAGGTTTATTTGAGCTACGCATATCAGGTAGGGCTTAGATTAAGTTGCGCTACGTATAGGAGATATGTGTTAGGTTGAGTTTAAACTCATGCGGTGTAGGCCCTCCCTACGGACGGTAGGTGAGGAAGTTCTCCCTACGGACGGTAGGTGAGTTTAGTATCCGGATACTGGGAGGGAGGGTGGGTTTTCTCCCTACAGACGGTAGGAGAGATCAGTATGCGGATACTGTTTAGATTTGCGTTTCATATAGAACATAGGTTTTAGGTTTATTTGAGCTACGTATATCAGGTAGGGCTTAGACTAAGTTGCGCTACGTATAGGAGATATGTGTTAGGTTGAGTTAAGACTCATGCGGTGTAGGCCCTTCCTACGGACGGTAGGCGAGGAAGTTCTCCCTACGGACGGTAGGTGAGTTTAGTATCCGGATACTGGGAGGGAGGGTGGGTTTTCTCCCTACGGACGGTAGGAGAGATCAGTATGCGGATACTGTTTAGATTTGCGTTTCATATAGAACATAGGTTTTAGGTTTATTTGAGCTACGTATATCAGGTAGGGCTTAGATTAAGTTGCGCTACGTATAGGAGATATGTGTTAGGTTGAGTTTAAACTCATGCGGTGTAGGCCCTCCCTACGGACGGTAGGTGAGAAAGTTCTCCCTACGGACAGTAGGTGAGTTTACTATGCGGATACTATTCAGATTTGCGTTTCATATAGAACATAGGTTTTAGGTTTATTTGAGCTACGTATATCAGGTAGGGCTTAGATTTAGTTGCGCTACGTATAGGAGATATGTGTTAGGTTGAGTTTAAACTCATGCGGTGTAGGCCCTCCCTACGGACGGTAGGTGAGGAAGTTCTCCCTACGGACAGTAGGTGAGTTTAGTATCCGGATACTGGGAGGGAGGGTGGGTTTTCTCCCTACGGACGGTAGGAGAGATCAGTATGCGGATACTGTTTAGATTTGCGTTTCATATAGAACATAGGTTTTAGGTTTATTTGAGCTACGTATATCAGGTAGGGCTTAGACTAAGTTGCGCTACGTATAGGAGATATGTGTTAGGTTGAGTTTAAACTCATGCGGTGTAGGCCCTCCCTACGGACGGTAGGTGAGGAAGTTCTCCCTACGGACAGTAGGTGAGTTTAGTATCCGGATACTGGGAGGGAGGGTGGGTTTTCTCCCTACGGACGGTAGGAGAGATCAGTATGCCTATACTGTTTAGATTTGCGTTTCATATAGAACATAGGTTTTAGGTTTATTTGAGCTACGTATATCAGGTAGGGCTTAGACTAAGTTGCGCTACGTATAGGAGATATGTGTTAGGTGAGTTTAAACTCATGCGGTGTAGGCCCTCCCTACGGACGGTAGGTGAGGAAGTTCTCCTACGGACAGTAGGTGAGTTTAGTATGCGGATACTATTTAGATTTGCGTTTCATATAGAACATAGGTTTTAGGTTTATTTGAGCTACGTATATCAGGTAGGGCTTAGATTTAGTTGCGCTACGTATAGGAGATATGTGTTAGGTTGAGTTTAAACTCATGCGGTGTAGGCCCTCCCTACGGACGGTAGGCGAGGAAGTTCTCCCTACGGACAGTAGGTGAGTTTAGTATGCGAATACTATTTAGATTTGCGTTTCATATAGAACATAGGTTTTAGGTTTATTTGAGCTACGTATATCAGGTAGGGCTTAGATTTAGTTGCGCTACGTATAGGAGATATGTGTTAGGTTGAGTTTAAACTCGTGCGGTGTAGGCCCCTTCCTACGGACGGTTGGTGAGGAAGTTCTCCCTATGGACAGTAATTGAGTTTAGTATGCGGATATTATTCAGATTTGCGTTTCATATAGAACATAGGTTTCAGGTTTATTTGAGCTACGTATATCAGGTAGGGCTTAGATTTAGTTGCGCTACGTATAGGAGATATGTGTTAGGTTGAGTTTAAACTCATGCGGTGTAGGCCCTCCCTACGGACGGTAGGTGAGGAAGTTCTCCCTACGGACAGTAGGTGAGTTTAGTATGCGGATACTATTTAGATTTGCGTTTCATATAGAACATAGGTTTTAGGTTTATTTGAGCTACGTATATCAGGTAGGGCTTAGACTAAGTTGCGCTACGTATAGGAGATATTTGTTAGGTTGAGTTTAAACTCATGCGGTGTAGGCCCTCCCTACGGACGGTAGGTGAGTTTAGTATCCGGATACTGGGAGGGAGGGTGGGTTTTCTTCCTACTGACGGTAGGAGAGATCAGTATGCAGATACTGTTTAGATTTGCGTTTCATATAGAACATAGGTTTTAGGTTTATTTGAGCTACGTATATCAGGTAGGGCTTAGACTAAGTTGCGCTACGTATAGGAGATATGTGTTAGGTTGAGTTTAAACTCATGCGGTGTAGGCCCTCCCTACGGACGGTAGGTGAGGAAGTTCTCCCTACGGACAATAGGTGAGTTTAGTATCCGGATACTGGGAGGGAGGTAGGGTTTTCTCCCTACGGACGGTAGGAGAGATCAGTATGCGGATACTGTTTAGATTTGCGTTTCATATAGAACATAGGTTTTAGGTTTATTTGAGCTACGTATATCAGGTAGGGCTTAGACTAAGTTGCGCTACGTATAGGAGATATGTGTTAGGTTGAGTTTAAACTCATGCGGTGTAGGCCCTCCCTACGGACGGTAGGTGAGGAAGTTCTCCCTACGGACAGTAGGTGAGTTTAGTATGCGGATACTATTTAGATTTGCGTTTCATATAGAACATAGGTTTTAGGTTTATTTGAGCTACGTATATCAGGTAGGGCTTAGATTTAGTTGCGCTACGTATAGGAGATATGTGTTAGGTTGAGTTTAAACTCATGCGGTGTAGGCCCTCCCTACGGACGGTAGGCGAGGAAGTTCTCCCTACGGACAGTAGGTGAGTTTAGTATGCGGATACTATTTAGATTTGCGTTTCATATAGAACATAGGTTTTAGGTTTATTTGAGCTACGTATATCAGGTAGGGCTTAGATTTAGTTGCGCTACGTATAGGAGATATGTGTTAGGTTGAGTTTAAACTCATGCGGTGTAGGCCCCTTCCTACGGACGGTTGGTGAGGAAGTTCTCCCTATGGACAGTAATTGAGTTTAGTATGCGGATACTATTCAGATTTGCGTTTCATATAGAACATAGGTTTCAGGTTTATTTGAGCTACGTATATCAGGTAGGGCTTAGATTTAGTTGCGCTACGTATAGGAGATATGTGTTAGGTTGAGTTTAAAACTCATGCGGTGTAGGCCCTCCCTACGGACGGTAGGCGAGGAAGTTCTCCCTACGGACAGTAGGTGAGTTAAGTATGCGGATACTATTTAGATTTGCGTTTCATATAGAACATAGGTTTTAGATTTATTTGAGCTACGTATATCAGGTAGGGCTTAGATTAAGTTACGCTACGTATAGGAGATATGTGTTAGGTTGAGTTTAAACTCATGCGGTGTAGGCCCTCCCTACGGACGGTAGGTGAGGAAGTTCTCCCTACGGACAGTAGGTGAGTTTAGTATCCGGATACTGGGAGGGAGGGTGGGTTTTCTCCCTACGGACGGTAGGAGAGATCAGTATGCGGATACTGTTTAGATTTGCGTTTCATATAGAACATAGGTTTTAGGTTTATTTGAGCTACGTATATCAGGTAGGGCTTAGACTAAGTTGCGCTACGTATAGGAGATATGTGTTAGGTTGAGTTTAAACTCATGCGGTGTAGGCCCTCCCTACGGACGGTAGGTGAGGAAGTTCTCCCTACGGACAGTAGGTGAGTTTAGTATGCGGATACTATTTAGATTTGCGTTTCATATAGAACATAGGTTTTAGGATTATTTGAGCTACGTATATCAGGTAGGGCTTGGATTAAGTTGCGCTACGTATAGGAGATATGTGTTAGGTTGAGTTTAAACTCATGCGGTGTAGGCCCTCCCTACGGACGGTAGGTGAGGAAGTTCTCCCTACGGACAGTAGGTGAGTTTAGTATCCGGATACTGGGAGGGAGGGTGGGTTTTCTCCCTACGGACGGTAGCAGAGATCAGTATGCGGATACTGTTTAGATTTGCGTTTCATATAGAACATAGGTTTTAGGTTTATTTGAGCTACGTATATCAGGTAGGGCTTAGACTTAGTTGCGCTACGTATAGGAGATATGTGTTAGGTTGAGTTTAAACTCATGCGGTGTAGGCCCTCCCTACGGACGGTAGGTGAGGAAGTCCTCCCTACGGACAGTAGGTGAGTTTAGTATGCGGATACTATTTAGATTTGCGTTTCATATAGAACATAGGTTTTAGGTTTATTTGAGCTACGTATATCAGGTAGGGCTTAGATTAAGTTGCGCTACGTATAGGAGATATGTGTTAGGTTGAGTTTAAACTCATGCGGTGTAGGCCCTCCCTACGGACGGTAGGTGAGGAAGTTCTCCCTACGGACAGTAGGTGAGTTTAGTATGCGGATACTATTTAGATTTGCGTTTCATATAGAACATAGGTTTTAGGTTTATTTGAGCTACGTATATCAGGTAGGGCTTAGATTAAGTTGCGCTACGTATAGGAGATATGTGTTAGGTTGAGTTTAAACTCATGCGGTGTAGGCCCTCCCTACGGACGGTAGGCGAGGAAGTTCTCCCTACGGACGGTAGGTGAGTTTAATATCCGGATACTGGGAGGGAGGGTGGGTTTTCTCCCTACAGACATTAGGAGAGATCAGTATGCGGATACTGTTTAGATTTGCGTTTCATATAGAACATAGGTTTTAGGTTTATTTGAGCTACGTATATCAGGTAGGGCTTAGATTTAGTTGCGCTACGTATAGGAGATATGTGTTAGGTTGAGTTTAAACTCATGCGGTGTAGGCCCTCCCTACGGACGGTAGGTGAGGAAGTTCTCCCTACGGACAGTAGGTGAGTTTAGTATCCGGATACTGGGAGGGAGGGTGGGTTTTCTCCCTACGGACGGTAGGAGAGATCAGTATGCGGATACTGTTTAGATTTGCGTTTCATATAGAACATAGGTTTTAGGTTTATTTGAGCTACGTATATCAGGTAGGGCTTAGATTTAGTTGCGCTACGTATAGGAGATATGTGTTAGGTTGAGTTTAAACTCATGCGGTGTAGGCCCTCCCTACGGACGGTAGGCGAGGAAGTTCTCCCTACGGACAGTAGGTGAGTTTAGTAT
>OX638382.1:34371213-34879452 GCA_951813785.1 Criorhina ranunculi | reverse complement strand
CCGTACAAATTCTATAAAAATCATTATAGAGGATGGTACCGATGGTGCTGTATCTCATAAGTAACATTTTCTGTCTGATAAGACAGTGAGAGCGTTTGTGATCTGACTTCAGCGAGGCAGATGGAATCATCCGTCCACCTGCTGTTGGTGCAGAATATGTATATTGAGATTTCCCTTTTCCAAAAGAATCGATAGACAAGTAACAATGTCCACATTTATGAAGAGGTTTTAACATTTACCAAAAGCCCGGATGCTCTACGTAAAAATATAAACAACTTCCACCAACGCAGCTGATGAAATATAATCTCCTTCAAGTAAACTGTTTCAATTGATAAGAACAAAAAAAAAACATTGCGATAGTTAACAGGAATTCCCATTTTGGAATTAAAAAAAAATTGATTATATGCGACATAGTCTGTTTTGCTCCTTAATCTTGACCTTTACCTTGCAGTCGGCACAATATGGCAACGATACATTTGCACTCATCACTATTCAATTTGGATTGATTTTGTAAACAAATGTTTTTTTCTTTTTTTTTAAGACGAAACCAGACGAATGTACACGTAAGTTTTAGTAACTTGATTGAAAATTGATTTTTTGTTTCCCTGAAAAATTAACACATTTCTTAGAATCGCGACACAACAACTGTACAAGCACTCTTCGTAATTGGCGGGAACAAAATCTAATCTACAATAGAAGAAGTTTCTTATATAATTAGTCTGCAGTCTCAAATAGGGAATAAATGAAACCTGAATCACGATATACGATATGAAGCGGAAACAATCACCGCAACCACGTGTGTTTCATTCTCATTCCGTATGACAACGTGTTTGTTTCATCTACATTAACGTCTGTTTCAGGTTTATACTAATATATGATTGCACTAAATATAGATTCATCTGAAAGTCCGCATGCACAGATATAGATATTTTGTGTAATTAGAAACTAAATTCCATCAGAGCCTTCTCTTTAGCAATTATGAACACTTTCACATGGAAGTGTCAAGACTTAATCTGAGTCAAAATAAACGACATCAGATCTGTAGTAGAGCTTCATTGCTTTGTTTGCTAGTTCTTAAACAATCTCCAAGATTTAATGATCTTATCGTACGAGGGACTTGTGTGTTGAGTCGTTCGATTCGCCGCTCTCTAATAAGTTTTATAACGCTTACAATTTCTAATTTTTATTTTTTTTTTTAATCGATTCATTTCGAAGTCAACGTCATAGTGAGAGTTCCGTATTATGAAAGCACAGGAACTGTGCAAGGCCTGTTGATAGTTTCCAAAGTTTAATTAGGTCAACCTTGTGACGACTATTTACAGAGGGAGAATGTTGAAATAGACTTGCGTCGCACAAACAAGCGCAACCACGTGTGTTAGAACTCTCAGCAAAGTATGAACTAGAAAACAATAAATAATAATTTAATTAAGACAAAAAATAATTGAAACAAGAGCAAATATATATACAGGGTCATTCAACAAGAGCTGATCTTAAATATGGATCGATACAAACAAGCACAACGTGTTGAAATAGTGAAAATTCAAACGGGGAAATATCGCGGAAACGTTTCGTTAACTTCATACTGCTTCAAGCGCTTCCTCGCATAGCCATAGTGAATTTAATCGGTAAATTTGAACGTCTTGAATAGGTTAATGATGTGAAAACTCCAACTCGGCAAGGTCAGCTGAAAATATCGCCGCCGTAGCTGAGTGTGTTTCGAGACGATCACAGGATTTGGGCCTATCCACAACCAAAAAGCACCGCATTTTGCATGAAGATCTTGGCCTTCGTGCTTATAAGGTCCAGTTGACAAGTGAATTGAAGCCAGCAGACCACCCACAACGCCGTACTTTGGCTGATTGGGTGTTGTTGGTTTAAAATGACACCTCTTATTGGAAGACCCCATATATGTATATGCACTCGCTTTTCAGGGTTTCAGTGCAGATAGAAGTAGACATTTCAAAACAACATGCATCATTGTAAATAAATGTCCCTAAGGGAACTTAAGAGGTTTACCGCTTTACAAACCAAAAAAAAAAATAGCCACCAAATCTTATGAGGACGATGAGTCGTAAATACTTCCCAGGACTGCACTACCATTACAAGCCACTTTAGGTACACAGCGATAGTTAAGCAAATTTCTTACCAACGAATCACTTATATAATGGAGTGCAGTGGATAAAACTACTCCGTTCTTATACTAGGTGCTGACGAGAGATGGAGTGCACTCGCCTCATGTTGCATCTCCAGAAAACTCTAGACAAATCTTAACAAAATAAAAACAGCGCCAATACAGATGTAGAAGAGACCACAGCTCACTTCCTATACGAGCACCCCAGCCTATTTAGATCTTCTCACAGCGTTCTCAGGCATACCACAAGGAAGCCATTTAGGACCTCTCATCATCGGTTTGACTATAAATGATGTTGAGCATGTAATTTTAAGTACTATCCTTGAGATTAACGCAGACGACATGAGGATCTCTAAGCAAATACCTTACGCTGCTGACTCCTTCTAACTGCAAGCTGACTCAAACCATTTCTACACTTTGTGTCAACAAAATCTTTGAGAGCTTTACATGAAAAAATGTCAAGCTATCACTTTCTCCCGTAAACGTCATCCCCTGCCTCAAGAAAATTTGCCAAGCTATTACTTTCTCATGCAAACGTCATCCCCTGCCTCAAAGGTCATATCACATTAACAATTAACCAGTTCCCACTGTTTCTTTAATTCGTGATCTGGGCATTATTTGGGACACTCAACTTAACATTCGTCCCCATATCGACAACATTATTAGCAGAGCTAACTCCGCATTTGGCGAATCCTACGTGTAGAATTGAGCAAGCGCGAGCAGCATTCGGTCAGCTGAAAAAGGTTTTATGTGGCAGTGGCCTTCAGTTGTCCCTTTTGTATGGAGCAGAAGCATGGAGTTGAAGGAAGAAGAACAGTGGGCGGACAAAGGACAACATGTATGAAGAACTTACAAGACTGGTTCGGTCTTTCAGCAACCCAGCTTATCAGGACCGCAAGAACAAGAGACGAATTAAGAAAAATGACAAACAACCTCCTAAGAGGAGAGACACCATAAGAGACACCTACGTTACTAGATCCCTCTATATGACAATTGTTAGACCACTTCTTGAATATGCCAGCTAGGTATGGTCACTTTACCATCAAGGGAATTGAAGTCGTCCAGTGAAGATTTATTTGTTTTACGTAGCCCTGGGCTGGTATGACCCACACAATTTGTCTCCCTACGAGAATCGTCTAAAGCTGTTTAATTTACAGACTCTAAGGACTCGTCGCTGACATTCTTTTTGTACATCAGTTATTGGCTCTCTTAACACAAACGCTCACCGTTAAGATCTGTTCCCTTATTCCACCTTCCCCATCAGCGTACTGACTATGGCATGAACTAACCGTCATCCAAGAATACTCCACAAAGCAAAAGTGTTTCCCAATATATTTGACCTAAACTGCACCAAATCAGCCCTAAAACCCATTCTTTTCCTTTGGCGCAACATGAAAATAACCAACAAACTAGCACAGACGATTCTTCTTCGTCTGCCCTTTCAGACTGGACATTTCAGGTTAGAGGAACACAATGGATCCGTTGAGATCCGAATGAAGGTTGCATCAATGAGATCCAGTTACCTTTTCAAGCTACATTATAGCAGATGGACTGGTAAGGACGAGATGAGGTAGAGATGAAAACCGTGCTCACTTGCTCAATTACTTCTCAAACATCCAAAATTCAAAACACGAAACGGACCATTTTTAGGAACTATGTGAGCTTGTTCAAATCTCACTTAAGAGTGGTCCTCCACTTTACAATTTGCCACATGGCGGCTGGGATACAACCAAAATCTTGAAGAATGAGTTGCAACAAATACCGCTACAGTTAAAGGAGAATGAGTTTCGAAACTTTAAGCAAAGCATGCAAAATAAGTCCAAGCGAAACCGTAATCAATTTTTAGAATCCAAACACTACTGTCTACGTGACAATATTGTTTTGAATTTAATGCCGGTTCAAGCTTATCAGCTTAATACTTATCATATAAATTACGCCGGCTGCAAAGAATAAAACAATTTTAAAATTAAAGCTGAAGCAGCAAAAATAGGTTTGTATAGAAAAAAACGGTGTACATATGCCGCTACCGTTTTTTGTCGAGATTTGTGTGCCATATGTTCGTTAATTTTTTATGTGCAGGTGTACATAAATAGCTTGTGTAGGCATAAAAAAAAACAACCAGCATGCGGTCGTAATGTAAATTCATCAAAGACGTACTTGGTTCTTCTTACAATTACTACCGACACTAGGGAGCACGGTCTTCCAGCAACAGTGGTGATACATACTTGGCTCTAATACTAGTCCAGCGTAAAGAGTGTAAGAAGCTTCCATGGTATTATGCACAAGAAATGCAATAAAATTTCCTGATAAAACTAAGGGTTATCCACAAAAATCAGGCTTCAATTGTGTGGATTGGTGGAACAAAAATATTTGATACAACGGCTCATAGAGAGCCAAGGCCTAGCTTCGCACAATCATTCATGTTGTGCGTGTTATATTTTATAACTGTGTTATATCTGGACAGATTTGGCCCACCTACGATAAAAACAAAACGAATGACCTAATCCATCGAAACTGTATCGAGACAGCTATAATCTCGGCAACTAGCACGGACCACTGGCCAATCGGTCCACATGCTGCCAAGTTAGGCATCCCGTACAACCCCCACTACCGTAGTTGCGACAATTCACAAGAAAAGGAAACGCTATTCCACTTTCTCTGTGATTGCCCGGCACTTGCCAGAGCCAGGCAGCGCACTCTCGGAAAACTATCTAACAAGGATTTATCTGAGATTTCTAACATAACAAATTCTGCAACATTGTCAATTTTCTTAACTCCACAGGATGAATCTGAAAAACTAAACTCTTAGCTACGCTCATCAACACCCAGGTCACGTGAGTTGTGGTATCAAAACGACGCATCCGCGCTACTTGTGTCTCTGGCAGGCTTACCAGTTTCAGCCACTTCCACCTACCTACCTACCACAAAGCCACATCGACCACGAACACGTCTGGTGGAATGGGCTGGGAAGGGCTAGAAACCATACGAAATCTACTGCTCGTACATCAAGGAAACGGTCCTAAATCTTAAAAAACAACTTTAAGAGGGCTGCAAGTGGACAACGCCCATGAAAGAATTACCTTATTTTCTATAGGGACTTTCGAAGAAAATTCGTAATACGAACACCCAGTGGAAGAGTTCAAGAGATAGACAATATTGCTGAGCTTATCAGCAGGAGGTGGAGTATTTTCTGAAAAATTTAGATTTTCGCGGACTCGTGCTATGTTCTCTAAGCACTAGTACTAGCAGACTTGTGAAAGACAGTTGAAATAATATTCAAAGACATTTGGAGTTACCACCCATTGTACTGTTGAAAATGGGACTACATTTCACACGCTCCGGACTTCGAGTTTTTCTATTTTGGCATGCAGTTTGAGGAAGAGAGCTTAGACCTTGCAACTTGGCAAATAGTAGTCTAGTAGTCTAAGCAGTCCGTGGATTGTTCAAAGATTAACATTGTCCTTGGTGCTGGGCTTCTGGAGCCGGTCATCGTATTTCACAATCACACATTGCATCCTGATGTCAACCTAACGTCCAGCTATAAAGACACATCGACCCATTCATTACTAAGGAAGAGACTTTTAAAATGATTACTTTCTCAGTATGTGCATGCTAGTCTTTTTTCACTCGCTGAACTGCCCACTGCTCCACTATGCGCTTAACCCAAGGGCCCATGGCATGGCTTAATACCTAGATTGCATCATTCCACCTTCGCCTTAGAACTGAATGTTCTTCTTAATGCGGATGAAGATGCAACAAGTGTTTAATAAAATTTCTTTCAAACGTCACAAAACAAAATCAGTATCCATAACTTAACACCAAGTGAATTACATTTGGGCTTGCCCAACTAGGGTCAATGAAACCGAATGAAATCAAAAAAAACTAGTTTATAAGTATGCCAGCTGTTGCTGTGATGGTGACCTCAGATGACAATTTGACGAGTTGATATCGAATAGTACAAGGAATTTACAAATACGTAAATAAATACGTCCCAACTAAAAACATTTCCCAACTATTAACGTTCACTGACGTTATCAAAACCTGTTCCATTAAATATGAGCATGCTGCAAAAATATACCACCTGACCGCATATAGTATCATAAAATAGTTCCACGTGTTAGGTCTTTACACCAACACAGCAAGGTGTGTATTACCTACGTATGCTTAACTTGTTGTTTTTCTAGTTATGTGCCCCATAGACGATAAGAAGCAAATTAATGCGACTCAAGTCAAATATCACTATTTGATTCCTGATTTGGATAGTGCACACGCTTTTGCGACACAGTGCAAATTCAATACATCCAGAGATCAGAGATCCAAGATAAGATTTGTTTTATCTTTCGATAGTCTGACTTGACTGTGGCTTCCATGATTTTAAATGGCTACTCGGTCGGCTAAGCGAGTGCAAAAAGTTACTTTTGTTTTGTACATTTTGATATTAATTGATTTGCTCCCTTCGACCGTTTCAATTCAACGGATGGGTGGGACATGGAAGGAAGCTGGTTTAGGTTTTGTAGGACACTCTGTAGTGTGGCGTACGTGACCGAATATACCAATTCAATGGCATTCGCCGGTTAAAATGAAAACACCATCGATTACTTTTCTTGTAAATTCTTTACGCACTCTATCTTATGTTGTCGGCGGGGGTGGGCAGGGGAGCCTACTAGAGCACATAATATTGCCACTAAGATAATGGCAAGTGAGATTGCCAAATCAATAACCTTTTCCTTAATATCAGGTGCCAAACTTTTTTTTTTTTTTTCTCTCAAATTACATAACGATATGAATTGCTGAGTTTGAGTTGAGTACACATATCAGTGTTATTATCTAACAATGCGAAGAGGTAAATAGGGGAAATTATAGTTCAGCAGTGTTCCTAGAGTTTTTCTTATTTTTAGTTTTCATTGCTGTGAAGTGAAATTAGAAATTTAAATTAACACTTCTGTCACATTTTTAAAGTAACCTATCGCTTACCCCACTCGGAAAGTACTCCTTGGGTGCACAGTAGAAAACTGAAGACTATTAGGAAACTAATTTTTAACATTTTAATTGGGAATATTTAGGTATATTTTGATTATGTAGGTTGTATTATTTTATTTACACGTATTTAATAGATGAATGCATTCGATTTTGAGAGCAAGATGAGCCCGTATCGCACTTCTCAACGCGTTGCGATTGCGAACGAAGTTGACAGCAAAAATCAACGAACTAAACTAAACGACTTCAGCGCGAAATTCATAAAATATATTCGAAGGCAGAGCGATACGGCGAATTCACAGTTAGTGCTGTCGTGCTTCGAATCTTCAGAGTACGGCAAAAAGTAGTATTTAACATGTAACATGTGCTCGCCGTAGCTGAGTGGTTACTGCGTTGGATTGCTAAGCGAGAGAATACAGATTCGATCCTCAAAACAACCAAACGTTTTTTCGGGGCATCACCTCTTCAAAGGCATGACAAACCTGCGAGGGTACAAACAAACTATACAACATGAATGGTTGTGAGAAGCTAGGCCTTGGCTCTCTATGAGCTCTCCCGCCAAATATGTGTTTGTTTAGTACTGTAACATGTGAAGGTCCTACGACTAAGGTGGTTGGGTCATGAAGAGCGGATAGACACCATTGCTCCGGTCCGAAAAATCTTCGAATCCCCCTCCGAGGGAAAGTGCAGAAGAGGAAGACCGCGACTTAGGTGGCGCACGCAAGTGGAAGGAGAGCTCAACTGACTTAGCGTGCGAAACTGGAGGCAGCTAGCTAAAGATTGAGCTGGCCAGAGACGCTTGTTGGTTGAGGCCCAGGCCCACCCTGGACTGCAGCGCCTCCTTAAGTAAGTAGTGTAATATGATGGCTATCGGATTCTTTTTTGAAAAAGGTTCAACTTTAGTTTATCTAGATAAAGTCAGTTTAAGGTAGTTTAATAACTAAGGTAAAATATACCTAACGCAAGCTGCAAGGTTAAGTGGCTGCCAGCTAAAGGCAGTATACTTAGACCAATGATAGGTCTATTATGCTACTACATGGATCTTGGGGAAATGCTCCTTGACTACTCCTTAAACAAATTTGAGCCTATGATGAAGCGTAGGAGGTTTCTGACACCAGTGTTTATCAGATCGCCTAAGTAGAATTCTCCTAGAGATCTGGGCAACTACAAAGAAGGTGGAGAATAGTTTCCTCCTCCTCTTTGTCTATGCAACTTCTACAGAAATCGTTTGGATATACGCAAAACCTTGTTTAAATTGAAAGTGGTACCGATTATTGTGTTTCCTGGGGATACAGATGTCATCCACCATAAGATCAAATTGAACTACGTAACTCCGAAAACAGGTGTGTGTATTAAATAAGCATTCACAAAATGAAGTTCTGAATTTCGAAACCCTAAAAATATGCATATGTATAATTTGGGTTGAAAGTTTTGTGCTTCGGAATTAAGATCTAAAGTCGGAGAACCCTTCAGAATTTGCTTTAGAAAGCAAACCTTCATTTTCGGGTGGACATTATTTGGAGCGATAGCCTGTAGAGGGCCTAGGCCTAACTTTTCGAAATCATTTATGTTGTGCGTGATGTATTAGCAATATTTCGCCTAGCCGCAAAGTCGATTACCCGAAGTCCATTTTCGGATGTGGTTTCATTAAGGCTGTTCTTTTCGACTGTGCTACCAAAGATGGCTTCCATTTCTATCTTTGCATATTTAAACTGCCGAAGACGATCTGAACGTCATATCTAATATAATACATTGCTCGTAGGTCTTTTCGAGGAGCAATCAGCATGATGCGGATTAAGATCAGGCATTCACTGACGTAGCTAAACTTTAAGACTTCTTGCTTACGTCTGCCGCTGACAAGTCTGCTGCTTTTTTCTTCTCGCACTTCCTGGATGACTGTGATGTCTGCTTTAGGGCCTTCCATGTACATATCCAATAATCATTGTATTCTTTCCATATGCCACGGTCATCAACAGTTAAATCATACTTTTTCAAGACTTGTGTACGGCGTTGGATTATGGGATCATCTGAGATGCATCATAACCCTTATGATTTGTTACATATGTGTGCTCTAAAACTCTACCAGATGTGCTTGCGCAGCTCTGAATATTTAGTTACACGTGTGTAGTCAGATTTGTCTGCAAAACTAGGGCTGTTTGTGAATTATTAAGGGTTTCCAGTTCAGCTGAAGCAAGGGGTTTTGCTTGTCAACATGAAATGAGTTCGTCTATGGAATTGGATATAGTTAGCCGGAGATTGAATTACTTGTTTACGAGAAGTGAATTGCTCATCCTATCCCCAAATGCATGTTTAGTATCAATTTATGGTCATTGCTCGCATTCGGTAAGTAAAGGATTTCAAGTGCTTTGCTTACTGTGCAGTGTACACCTAAGTCGTTGGTGTCGTTCTTACTTGTCTTCTTTGTGCAGGTCAGTGGGTAGGAAAAGTATAAAGAAAGGAAATGTTTTGTATGAGTGGTGTCTGGGACACTATGATACTTTATTTGGGACATGTTTGGTGGTTTCTATACAGATGCTGTTGCACTATCTGGATTTGTCTTCCAGTGGAGGAGTTTTCTGGAAATGTCGATCTGGTGGCTGTCTTATTCTTTAACACTAAGGACTCTGTCCAGACATTAGTAATAACTTGTCTCTGGCTCTGTCTTTTGTGGAACTAAGTACTCAGTGAAGGAGAGGAGAGAATGGATGACGATCATGAAATCACAAGGTATACTCTGGGCAGGGCAGCTTTGATATAATGGCACTAAAAGAACATGCTGTTAGCACTAACAACAATAGGAGTAGCCGACAAAAATCATGATGGAAATTCTATATGTATAACTTTAAATGAAACGCTTTTAACTCCGCCAGGTGGAGGGATATGCTGGACGTTTTAGAGAACACATTTCACGTACCGCAATATCTTCAGTTAGACTAGGAGATCCTCGATCTTTTTAATGAAGTTAAGGATATTTCTAGTCGAGGCATTACAAATATCCTCCGGCATTTGGAATTCCTTGTAGAGAAAGCGTTTCGTGACTCTGCAGACAGCATAGCACTCACGTAGTACGTGTTCCGCTGATTCGTTTTCCTCTAAACAGAGTTGATATTCAGATTGCTGAACTATTCAGTTTATGTATCCAGAAGGCTTGCCAGTTTCCTCACCGGTCACTGTATCCTCAGATATCGTCCCTTTTGTGATTGTGTTCAGGGATCCGATGGACCCCCTCAGTCTGTCTGAGTCCCTGAATGTTGTTCCAGTAGGATAAGAAGCTCCGTTTTCCCCAGCTGTCCAGACTCGTTTTGAACGCGGAAGTAGGGATGCCATAGAAGGGTTCGGCATGTACCTTTTTGAAGAGCCTTTCCTGGCAAGTTGATCTTTAATGCCTCTGTGTCCTGGTACCCACCAAAGTTTTACTTTATTCCGCTTTGAGGGGTCCTGGAGTGTATTGAAACAGTCTAGAACGGCCTTTGAGTTAGAGTAATGGGAACTCAGTGCTTTGAGCGCTGCTTGGCTATCGGCGAATAGATTGATTATTTCCCCCTTTATGCCAGAATCGAGAATGATGTTGACGCAGGCATCAATGACGTGTAGTTCTGCCTGAAAGACACTAAGGCACACTCCAAGTGCCGTTGACTCTTTGTGATTAGGGCAATAGATGCCGGCACCAACACCGGAATCCATCTTTGATCCATCAGTATACCACACTAGTCCTTTTATGTTCAGCAACGGATCGCCAGTTTCCTAAGAATTACGGTTCGGAATCTTAATCTCGAACTTTGTGCCAGAACAGAGTAAGGGCATAAAGTCGGATACCCTGCTGATCATTTTAAGCTCGAGATAGTCAGAGAGGATAGCCAAGTGACCCGTAACTCTGCTTGGCTGGATTCTTGTAGAACGTTGGAGGATTGCACAGTGTATTGCCACTTTAAAAAAAAAATAAAAATAGTCCAACAAGTGCCTCTAAGGCTGCCGTGGGGCAAGTTCGGATAGCCCCCGGTGATTCTGAGACAAGCTAATCTTTGTTACTTTAAGATGGTGCATTTGTTCTTGACTTTGATCCACCAAACTGCGGAGGCATAGGTGAGGCTAAGTCTTTCTATCATGGTGCAAAGCCAATATGTGACCTGGGGCTGTAGACCTCAGGTTTTAGGATGAATTCGGTTGCATAGCTACGTGGCAGCCTTGGTAATTTTCCTGTTAGTTTGTGAGTTCCAGTTTAGCTTCATATCTAGGACAATACCTAGATATTTCACTTTATAACCTTTAGAGGCCAGGAAAAGTGGCACCACTCTAAGGTTATGCAAGGAGCCTGAAGACAGAGAGGGTTAGGTTAGGTTGAGGTGGGTGCCAGCTATTGCCAGCACACTAACACCAGTGATAGGTCCATTGTGATACCACATGGATTTTCAGAGATCTCCATACTCGTTAAACCAATTGGAAGCGAAGGAGGTTTCTGATGTCTGTGTTTTTCAGATCACCTAAAATTTCCCTAAATGGAGTCTTCTTATACGGAAGAGAGCTGGACAGTTACAAAAGGTGGGGAATAGTTTCCTCCTCCTCTTCGTCCATGCAGCTTCGTTTGAATGGACGCCAAGTCTTGTTGAATACTTGTCTATTAGACAGTGTCCCGTGAAGACACCTATTACGGATTTGATATGCGATCTGTTAAGAGAAATTAAATTCTTAGAGCGTTTCAGATCCAGCCGTTGTCCAATCGGCTTTGTCGCTAGACAGGTTATACCATTTGTCCACCTAGAATTTGTTTTCTCGATAACATCAAGCTGAGTTTAAGTTTACATGTAGTGATCGGTAAACCCAGGGTGTCTCTTTCTGTGAGCACGGGTACGGTTGTTCCATATATGACGAGTTCATCAGCCAGAATATCTCTATGCCCCGGCACCCAACAAAGATGAATATTGAACTGCTCCGCCATCTCTATAAGAGATGATCGGCAATCTAGAGCTACTAACGAATTTGAAGAGACTGATTCCAGGGATCTGATCGCTGCTTGATTGTCTGAAAAGATACGTATAACTGTGGAAGATATCACGTTTTTCTTCAGCCAAAATAAGACGCCTTTGATCGCCAATAATTCCGCCTGGAACACGCTACAATGATTTGGAAGACGGAAAGAGAGGCTGAGATTAAGCTTATCGAAGAAAACACCACCACCTACATCCTCATTGGTTTTAGATCCATCGGGGTAAAAGTGGACCGAATTGTCCTGTAAAAATGACTCGTTCACCCAGAGTCACTTGGAAGAAATGGTAGCTTACAGCCGAGTTAGCAGCCATTTACCTGCCAAGGATGTCAAGGGGTGTCAGATGAAACAAAATGTCCAGTGCCGTGGAGGGTGTCGTACGAAGAGCCCCACTTATGACAGAGAGGGTTAACCCGATAAAAGTTCGACACACTGGTGGAACTTGGTCGCCCATGAGGGTGCATGAAGCATTCCCTCTTCAAAAAGAAACAACACCGGGAAATGAGATGAGGTCGAGGAAAACATGAGCAAACAAGATATCAGGAACTGTTAATCCAAATTGAAATATCTGTAGAAGAAAACACAAGTCTTTTGTTTTTTTTTTTTTTTCATTTGTAAACAATACAAAACATAATTTTTATCCTCTGATCACATAAGAAAAACAAAAAAAAAAAAAAAATACATTCGTATAATAATACCAATTCTGAGGTAATTGTAAACAAATTGTTCTAAGGAATAAGCAGTATTCTCTTTACCTGTAGTTAAAGCTTTACACTTGAATTAAATAATGAATTTAAAAAAAAAAAAAAAAAACAAACACAAAATAAAAAAAATAAAATAATCCCTATTGGTGTCATTTTGGTAAATTAAATGATTGTGCTTATAAATTAACGTCAATATTTTTTTTTTTTTATACATTAACAAATAAACGTTATCAATGTCATTGCTGTCCTAACAATTGTACTATATCTTATTTCAACGCATAAATATTTTCATCTGTATTTAGAGCCTACAACACGATATATTGGTTTTTCTTAAAATTCTCTCTTTATCACTTTTTGTTTTTCTTTTCTGTTTATGTTTCTTTAAAGATAATTTTAACTTTAAATTCTTTTATCTATACAGTAGTTTTATGAATATGAGGAGGGGGTAGGAGGGGGGAGCTATGATTATTATTTACATATTCAGAAACACATATGTATATAATGGAAATATTTTATCTAAATAAACGATAACCAATCTCCAGGATCGATGTTGATTCTTATATTCTTATTTGAATGGTAGTGTATGAACTGTTATTCTTAGTTTCAAACGTAGGTATGGAGAAATTCCTTAATTTGGCCTTTTACTTGAAATAAAGTCTCATTTTGTTACATAAATAATTAAAATATATAATTTAAGTGTCCGGATAGGATATCATCGCCAAGAGATCTCAAGTCAATTGAGTTGAGAGTGGGATTGCCTAGTGAACAAAGTTGAAACGATTCGTTTTATGGCAAACCCACCGGAAGATCTGACGTAGTCGTGTCATCGTCCAAGAGCAAATGCCTCCAGCATCTCGCAGTTTTGATCCTAAATTTTTTATGTGATCTGTGTAAATATAATTAAGGAAAATAATGCAAAAGAATATAAAAGTTTTAGGTTTAAATATACTACTCTAGTTACTATTGTTAACCGACTCAATTTGACCACAATTGAGTAGATAGAAATACAGAGAAATCCCTTCTGTGTAGGATAGGTTTACTGCAACTCGCAGCTCGGGTATGCGGAACTTATGGTGAGTTAATTCAGTACTAATTGAGCATTCGTTCAGAAAGGGTGCATATCCGAGTTCACGGCAATCAGTTGTGGATTCCTTGTTTAATAGTCCATAATCGTTTATACTATAGAGACGAGCTATGCAGGGCAATGTCAAGTTATGGCATCTTCGTCATCCGTTTGTGCAGGATGACATAGGTCGATAAAGACCTCACCGAGACCTTTGAAGTCAAAAAAGGATTAAGACAAGACGACATGCTGGCATGCGACTTCTTTAACATTATTCTTGAAAGAACTGTGCAAAACTCACACGCCAATACCAGAGGCACAATCTTTCAAAAGTTCGTCCAATTACTCGCATACGCTAACAATATTGACAAAATCGAAAGAATGCAGCGTGATATCAGTGGTGCTTTCGTGAATATTGAGACCGAAGCGGCGAAGATGATTTTAAAGGTCAATGAGGGCACAACCAAGTATATGCTAGCAACAAAGACGGACACCCAACACCGATGTCTCAGACAGAACATCGCCGTAGACACATATAACTTAGAGGTAGTTATCGACATTGACTATCTAGGCTCCATTATTAATTCAGACAACGACACCAACACTGAGATCAAACGAAGCATAACTATTGTGCAAATCGCTGCTTCTTTGAGCTAAGAAGGCTTTTGAATAGCAAAGCCCTCTCTCGAACAACTGAGGTGATTCTTAATAAGACCTCAAGCATCCCAGTCCTGCTCTATGGCGCAGGGGCATGGGCTTTGTCAAAAATGAAAAAAGTCGCTCTTGGCAATTTTGTGAGGAACATTTCAGGGTGATTTTTGGTCCCGTCTGAACGGACAGTGAGTGGAGAGTCTTACAGGGACATTGACTTAACCAGAAGAGTGAAGGTGCAACGACTGAGGTGCAAAGCAGATTGACACCAATGCTTCGACCCGGAAAATCTTTGAATCCATCCCCGATGGACAGCGCAGTAGAGGAAAACTGCGGCTCAAGTAACGCTCGTAAGTAAAAAGGGCCCTGAACCAACTAAAGGCAGCTAGCTAAAGATCAAGCTAGCTGAAGATTCTTGCTGGTTTAGCCCCAGGTCCATCTCGGACTGTAGCACCACTTTATGTAAGTGTACTCAGTTGTTAAAAAGGATATAATAACGACCAAGGCGGATGACCTCCGTTAATGTATGTCACGTATGTAAATCCATCCTTTCCCTTGCCGCGGATAAAATAGTAGTATGGCAGGAACGCATGCGGATGAAATCTGAAAAGAAAACAATGATTGCAATGTTAATTCAATATAAAAACTGTATTTTCTCAAATTAAAGCAATAAATTTAGATGGCAGTAACTAAACTACTGCAACAATTCAAGGCTTATTCGCTGTATCTTCGAACTAAAGATATCGACTTAAAGAGCCCAACTTCTCTAACTAACTAATTTCATGACAGCACACAGCATCCTAGTAGTATATTTCCCTTGTGACCTAACCTATGCTAATTCGAACCCGGTCCGGAGAACAGCAACAGCTACCGAAAATAAAAAGAGAAACGAACAAAGTCTGAGTTTCTTAAACCACTACACCAAAAAGGGGGTTTCTGCTTGGGAGTACAATGAACCCAAACGAGTTTGAGTGCTACTCGGATTGGAAAAAATAATCCTAGATAGACATGCTTAACAGTTGAGCATTGTCTGTAGCGATGTCGATGCAGGATCTACAGAGATGAGCAAGAATCTATCGCTCAGTTTCTCTACACGTGCCTTGCTCTTGCTAACAGCAAGAATTTCCGTTAGAAAATCTGAATGGTTTCAGGAGAAGATTAAAACTTATATTTTTTTTTCTACTGACAGTGGGATCACAATGGTCGTAGGTAGAGGTGGCGGTTCGTCAAAGAACTCAAGTAGCACTATGTGTGCCTTTTTGTTACCACGACTCGTGTGACATGATGCGCTTGGGACAGTCGGTGTCTAGATCCAACCTGTGGAGTTGAGAAAGAGGATTAAATCTCTTATCCCTTTACCCGAGATGTCATTTAGGTCGTCGAAGAATGGTTGGTTTAGGGCACGCAATCTGAGTCTTGTTAGTGCCGGACATTCGCAGAGGAAGTGGGAGACACAATGGTCCTACTTATGGTCTAAGTGTACTTCTTTTTTCTAAAGGACCATTCCAAACTAACTGAGGGGTATAAAGGCGTTGCATAGATGGAAGAAATTAGCTCGGGAGGTCCACAAGTAGAAAGGAAGGGAAGAACATGGACTTATCTGAAAGACAAAGGAAGAGCATAAGAAGTGTCCGATCGAATCGTTAGGAATAATGTTTCAAACTATTATCTACCAAATGATACAAACATAGTTAAACAGAGACCTGCAGGGAACCCTGTACTAGAGTCACAATCAGTGCAGAGAATTTGGAAAGACAAATTTTGCACACAGTTATTATATTAACGTTTCCATAGAGATATCGAAACGGACCACAATTGTTTTGTCCCTTTTCGTCTTTTTCCACGGCGATGAGAACTTTTTTTTCTGGAATTCGAACCTTAGCCAGTTTGCTTAGCAATCTAAGGTTCTAACAACTGAGCCACGGCGATCTCTTCTCTGTACCGTGAAACGACGATGAAAAATAGTTTTCCGTTGTCTGACAAATTACTATGAAAAGTCCACCGTGGATCAAATATTCGTATCAACGCAGATCTTGAAACACACTCTGGAAGTTAATATCGATACTTACCAACTTTTTTTATTAATTTTTAAGGCGCGTATGATAGCATTTGCTGGTCGCCGGCGCTAAGGACTGCTTAGCGAAAAGCTACAGGTTCGACCCTTAACAAAATAACCAAACGTTTTTGGCGACACCACTTCTTCGTAAGCATGACAAACCTGTAAGAGTTTAATCTGTCATGAAAAAGCTTTTCAATACAATATGGGGAGTCAGCACTAAAACAGTATTACACGCACAACAATGAATGGTTGCCAGAAACTAGGTCCTGGTTCTCTATTCTTTGATGTTATATAAGGCGGATAAAAATATCTTTGGTTCCGTACACACAAAATCGACAGCTACTTAGTTTGAGAAGTGTGAATTTAAGTGAAAAGTAATTGATCTGCTAGTGCAGGCATGACATATGAATATATAAGATAAGCCCCATTTACAACAAGTAACATTTATGATATAAAATGCAACTCAAGTACCTTGTTGACATTGAGATAGAACACATACTCTGGGTTAAACTTATAGGTGACAGGGACCGTGCGAAGTCAATTGACTCACTTGAACCACACAGAAATGTTTCCTGTCTCTCACTGTTTTGTCTATATTTCTAGAAACACTGCGCCCGCCAATAAGCCCTCTCTCTCTATATGTTGTCGCGTCAAATATATTTGATTATAACCCCTTTAGCGAGTGCTAACTTTTAAAAACATAAGATGGTGGACACACAGGCACCTACATAATCATGGAAATTAATAAATTCACTCACCTTCGTTTCTCGTAAAACAAAATGGCAGGTTGATTTGTCGTAAGAACATGTAAAAATATCGCTTTAACCTTATGTCTTTCGTCGGTAGTTAAATGATTTAGCAATGAATCAAGGAGCAACGATCCGATTCCATTACGTCGATGTTTTCTATGTACACCCAATGACAAAATGTATCCAACTTCAGCATTACGTCCCATCGACTCGGGTAGAATGCCTTTATCCTGAAAATAAATTGTTCATTATTAATCGAACAGATATTGTTGGAAAAGAAAATCAATAATGAGACACATTACAAAGATTGATCACAAAAAAAAAAAAATAGAGAGCCCATGCATTTATACAGCGTCTTCTGCTACAATCAATTCTCATGGACGCCCTATGGCCTTCTATGGTTTAAAAAATGCATCACTTTCAAGTGCTGAGAGACAACAAGAATGCTGCAGACTTCTTACAGACATCGAGAAATATCCGCCACTTACTGTTGTGTTTGCTATAAAACCCGATCATCGATGGAAGCCCTAACCGGAGATACGAACAACCCCAATGTAAGTTCAGGGCGGGAGAAGTTCTTCTCTATAGCACATCGACTGTATTACGGCATCAATCTTGTGAAACTCGAAATTATGGATGTTGATAAGCGTACGAATGGCACCAAAAGGTACCATATTTACGGATGGCAGAGCGAGAGCAGGTATACTTTCGAAAGATCTAAATCTAGCCCACCATATCAGTTTTGCGACGAAAACCTCAGCATACTAAGCCGAGATGTTGGAAATATCATGCGCACGGAACGGACCAGGGTCCATAGGTAATGGTAATAGGGTTGACGGGAAAGGAGGTCCCTTCTCCGTCATACTTAGGTCAATGTAGACCCATTGTGATACACCACCAGGGTCCAATGGCAATGAAATTTGCTTTAAAAAAATCAATGATTGTGTAAAATAACTTGACACTGGTTCTGACACGAAAGGGTGGCAAACTTAGCGAAGCAATGGTCAACTTTTGAATTTCTGTATTCTAAACCATTCGCTGTCTTAAGCAGGGGATTAGTAAAGTAATGATCGATAAGTAGACCACGAAAAAACATCTGAGAAGATGGAAAAAAATTGGTTTCCACTAAAAGGTAAGTTGATGCGAGGAACTCTCAAATGGGTCATTAGGCATGAGAGCAAACCAATGCTGACGCCTTGCTTATTGAAGCTCGAAGCAGGGCACAAATCTCTAATAGAGGCAAACAAGAGATGGTCCTCACTAGACACTTATGGCATAACAAGAAAGTTATGGTCTATACTTGATAAAGCTAAGACCGACAGACTTATACGAAGGGATAGAAAATACCTCTCACCCTTATAGGTGTGATTACGGGGGATAACACTCTGCGGTACAACAGGAAGAAGACCTGTGTAGAGGTTGCGGCGACGTGGAAGTTCATGAGGATACAGCCCACTTCCTCTGTCACTCCCTCGGGCTTTTTACCACTTAAGACACAAATTCCTCAGATGACAATTCTTCCAGGATCTTGAGGAATTATCTGGAAAACCAGTGAAAGAATTATACAACTTTATCAAATCCACAGGATAGCTTATATCACAGACGCAGAAAGTAAGTTATATAAATACTTTTTATGCGGATAGCGTTTAAGGGTAAGATTTCCCCCTATGGGAACACAAAGGGGTCACGTATCTAATCTAAACTAACTCTGGGTGTTATCCACAGGACACAGAAACTTCTGGTGCAATCTGGAGAAGATGAGTATTTTAGAAAATAGACTGTGTCACGAGATAGCTGCACATATACTCCTTGAGGTCTTGGCACTGGCCTGCAAAAGAAATTATATTTTCAGCTGACAATGGATTCAAACTCAGAGGATTAGAAAATCAAGTTTAAAATTCCACAGCGACAAGCAGTTTGCTTAAGGGCAGGTTCTGCATTAACATTCAATCTGCAACCGTTGTGTCATGGAATACTGATTACACATTTATGTTTATGAAATACTACCACGACAGCTGTTCTCAATGGAGTTATCCCTAGAAATACTTCGTCATAAGTCCAATGTTCACTTTACAGGCGTGCGAATGAGAACCTCTCTCTATCACAACTCTTTAGAATCCGTTAAAACTGGTAAACTGCAGCTATTCAAGAGCAGAATCAACACGCCTAAGCACTTCGGTGGGCTGTCTCAGTTTTACCAGGTACATTCTTTGAAAGAACACAAGCCCAAGTATTACACAAGTAGATGTTTGACTTATAAAAATGGATTTCGTTACGACTTTCTAACCTTAATTTTACAATTCACTTATGAATAACACTCATTATTTAATTTTCATTATTTCGTAATTCAACTTGCCATACTTACTTCCTTATTTAGCTTAATATATGGTTTTATTTCAGCTACAATTAAACCTATGATGGCCAAATTATAAACGGCAGCCAAGGCGAAAAATCTCGAACTAGATGTGATATCAATGTACCATGATAACGGGTAATCGATTGGAAACCAATCTTGGCACAGAGTTCTTACCTAAAGACGATGAAATTAGAGAAAATTGATTTTTTGTTTAAACAAATTTTGTGTATTATTTTTACCTCTCCTAGATCATCAGGGCAGAGAAATCTTAGTTGAACATCAGTAACCGAACACAGCGGAATATGTTCACTGCCTGGACGAATGTTTTCATTTTGCATTTTGGCGTGTTTTTGTTTGTTGTACCTAGTATAAGTAAATTACATGGTTAATAATGAATATACTTAGATATAAATTTGTAACTTAATCGTTCATAAATAGATGGCTTTGCATCATCTTAATCTTTAATCTCTGTTCGCCTGCTGGTGTGAACTAGCTATGAGCGTCTGTTGAGTCTGACTACCCATCTGGAGATCTGCGCAAGCACTCATGGGCAAACTTCAGAACACTGACAACATATTAGACGAGTGTCTAAGCTGAAATATAGGATTCAATTAAGAATGGGAATGGGCTGTCGATCGACTCCAAAGCAATAGGATGGACGGAGCATAAGAAAATTTCAGCAGCTAATCGGATATTGAATTGTAGCCAGAGGAAAATTTAGACATGAAGTCTTGAGCTTCAGGCATTTGAGTAAACGCCTGATGACAATTCGCATTATAGTTTAATTTCAAATTGTAAGATGTAACACCAACAGGGTGTTGCGGGGAACGCTAGGAACTTCGCCAAATGAGTTTTCCTTCTAACGCCGGTTGCAGTTGCAACACTACCATTAAACTATCAGAAATGTCACCCTATTGTGTTGGCTACTACAACGAAACACCTTGTTCACTGAAAAATCCCACAGAGGAAGACGTGAGATGCTCTTTCTTTTCTCGAAAGAATAAAAACGAGCATAATAAGTATGCTATCGAGCCTATAGAGAGGTGTTACTGCAGAGGCGACATTCGCAAGCTTTACCAAAACGTAATAACCAACACAAACCTGTAGAGACAATCAAAGAAACCTCGTTGCAAGAGCATAGTCGGCGCTCAGGTGATTAGTAATAGTCCGCTGTCAGGCAGAACCATTAAAGAACCATTTAACTAAATGATGATGGCAGCATTTGAACTAAACAGTCGAACTGTTCAAAGCACCGATAGATGGCTTCATACAGCGCCTACATAAAATCTGGAAAGTATTCCCGACAAGTTTTTGTCTGATCTACTGTGTACCTTTCGTCAAAAACGTGATTTTCACCAAACACATTTATTCTCCTACTGAAGTCGCCTTTCTGCTATACATACTGTCATCTAGGATCGGCAAAGAGTGTATCCTTCATTGCTCTAGAACTTCAGAGTGCTAAACGTAAACGGCTTGGCATATGATCTTACGAGCATATCTCGCATAAATAACATAAACTTTGAAGAAGCCCGTTGTGAGGTTATCAGTTTCGTTATTCTATAATTTCCTCAAAGCTCCATTTAAAGGTTTTAATTAGCTGTCATCCTATTTTTTATGGAACTTTTTGTACAGCTCTTCTCTAATTTGTGTTGAAAAACATTTGATACGATATCGCTTTCAATTAGCACGTGTTTTATTTGGCGGCATGGTAGTTATCATCGTTTTGTGAGCTATTGAATTAGTCGGAACCCGTTGTCTATTTTCGTATCGTAAAGGTGTATATATTTCTTCACTATCAAATGGAATTAGGTACACACTCTCATGCGTTGTAAATGATATTTAAACGAAGATAACCTTTAAAGTAGAATTTTTAAATTCTTACAGCTTAAATGCTATGTGGCTGCGATAAGATAATAAACAAGGCTTTCTCATGCCATTTATAGGTGTTGCACAAACTATTGACTATTGCTAGACATTCAGGAAGGATGACATGGTTGTTTTTATAATCGAAAATCACAATGAAGATTTACCAGACAAGATTGAATTTCATGACTAGCTTATCGACTTAAAAATAATAAAATCGTTTTCCTTTAAGTAATAGAAGAGTAATTGAACGTTAAACTATTAATGATTAGCAAAAAGTAGTTAAGAAGGTCAACAAATGAGAAGAAACCACCTGTATACATAGGTTTGGCTATGCATTTTATGATAAATTATTGTTTATATGGAATTTAACCATTATAATCAGTGAATGTTTATTGAGGCATTGGCTGCTGCGATATGAGGTTAGATAAGGTCAATCTTTGCACTTTACTCGCTCTACACTTGAGATTTGAATAAATTTCATTAATTATCACGCCAGTAGTACTCTAGTCGAGGGTAATCTTCAAGCCTTTTCGTCGTCAAATTGATGACGTCGCTTGGTAAATGTAATTCTGTTGGTGAATGCGAACTGATTTAATGTTGGTCGGATACAGAAAGTGTTGCAGTTGGCATTGTATATCTGTGAATTTCGGAACAGTTCATAGTAATATCTAGAATATGTCAACCACAACCCCTTTCTATATTCGACCTCTAGCAAAACCTTGACTATATTCCAACATTGTTATCACTAAAGCAAAAGCACACCATATTCAAAAGTTTATTCTGAAATGTGTTTGCACCCCCCCTTGGACATTTAGTAAACAATTGGCAGTTTGACAAATAATAAAACTCTAAATTAACTTATGAACATTCATATTTGAGTGTGACAATCATACCCCTGCCTTGTGTGAAACTCATAGTTCCCGCTCAACGCAACATTCACGTAAATATACTGGGCGTCATGGTCGTTGTGCTCTATTTAAAACCCCTCGCACACTGTTATCAATCAATTGTTTGACCTTACAAGACATGTATCACAGCCAATTATTTTCAAGTGTTTCTTGTCTCCAAGTACTTCACCTGATTTTCATACATATGCACTCTCCATTCTCTTCCATGAAAGGGTTCATTCTTCTTCTTTATTTTTTTTTATTGTTTCTTATTCTTTCTGGGTCACTTTAATGCTCTTTGCCTTAATTTACTTACCATGTAAAGTGCGCCATGAAGGATGGTAAAACGTAAAGGAAAACAAAAATGTTAATGAAATAAATTTTGATAATTTAACAGGCTGTGAAAAATATGATTTTTCAACTGATTTCTCTTTCCTTGCGCGTGTTTATTACATTGCTTCAATTTTCACTTTCACGGCACGGTGAACTCATTTGAACCGCCAATCTTTATTGGGAATTATTTCGAAGAATTGTGGACATCTGATATTCCATTTAATTAAATTAAATTAACTCCGGGTATTTCTATAATCACACTTTATTTTGTTAGGGGGGTTGAACAAAAATTGAGTAGACGACAACGACAACGATGATACAAAAAAAAAGTTGCTACTGTCAAAATTGACAACTGAATTGACAGATTGAAAATGACAGTTGACCTTTGCGTTGATTTTCTGTCTGTAAGGCAGTGGAGTGTGTTCCCAGGTGATGAATATTTATACCGGCTTGTAACCTAAATTATTAGAGTATTACACTCACTTCTGGTTTTCGGATTAAAGAAACTTATTCCTGTTCCGGCTCGTTACAGCGTTTTCCCATTATATTTTAGGACAAATAGAAACAAACACGATGGCCAAATTCAGGAATTCGAAGTGCTTAGAAACAGAACTTCAGAATTATTACAAACATGCACCGGAACTAGTCAGGGAGACGCACTGTCGTGTAATTTTTTAAATATTGTGCTGATGTAAATTATGCGAAAGGCCCACGGAGGGCACTATAATTAATAAATCTATCCTGCTGCTGGGGTGTGCAGACGACATCGTCATCATCGCCCTTCTCAGCAGAAAAGAAGGTACCGCCTGTCTTATCACCAAGCAGATTTGGTAAACACTCTCACTGTCTCATTAGACAGAAAAGACTGCTAATAAACACCTTAGTAGGTATCATAAGGGGACACTACACCACCAACAAGCACGCTGTACCTACTCTACAACGACTTTTGCAGAAGCTACATGGATGAGGAGGAGGAGGAGATAATTCTCAACCTTCTTTATACATGTTCGGACCTTTCAGATCGAAGAAGAGCATACATTAGCCAACTTCTTTCGCAACCTAAACGAACTGCCTGACATCAACAGAGGCAAATATGAACTTCACAAACAACACGCTAGTGAAGATTCGACGAAGGATAACCTTAGTCAACCGCTGCTACTTCGGTTTCTCTTAACAACTAAGATCAAAACTCGTAACTCGAAAGTTTAAAATCATGCAAATGAAGGAGAAGATATAACCGCAAACTCTACGAGCTGTATAAAGATGTGGATATAGTCCAGAAGGCAAAAATTCGTCGACTGCATTGACTCGGCCACAACCGAGCGAACGGACGAGAGTGCTCCAGCTAGGGGGGGTCTTCGAATTCCAGCCACCTGGTTCACGAAGAAAAGCGAGACCGAACATCCGGTTTGAGGATAAAGCAATTATTGAGGCTAGTCTTGTAAACTGGAAGCAGGGTTCTTGGGACCTTGAAGGATGGAAAGCGGAATTAGTTTAGGTTGAGAACTTCTAAGGGCCACTAGCCTGATAAGTAAGTAACTTAGTGAAATGTATTTAATCCCTTTGCTAAATTTTGTTTTCATAAAGTGTTTATAGTCATCAATGGTTCCAGGGTATATCACCTCGTTTCCGGAGTTGAATGTGGTTAGACATCCTATACTTTAGTGAGTAATTCTTCTCTCCCTTGAAAACGGGTTCAATATGTTCGCGTATGGCTGGCATGAATCCGGAGAAGCTTTGACTTGTGTAAAAGCATTCCTCAAATGCGTTTCTCCAGCGAATATTGTCATCTTGCAACCAGTGGCCTATTTCACCAACTTACAAAATTTGTATTTGCAAGCATTTTTTAACAAAATTTGTGACTTTTTAGAACAAAATATCGCAATTTTTGTTAAAAAATGCTTGTAAATACAAATTTGTAAGTTGGTGAAATAGGCCACAGGTCTGAATGGTGAGTTCACAATTCTACTGTTAAGCATTTCATATATCCAGTTTGTGACGCTATTGATCAATTTAAAGTCTCCCTAACTGAGCTCAGTTAAAACTGCCCTTCCTTCAAACATTTAAAAGCCGTAGTTTATAAAGTAATCGTTGAAACAAATGTAGTTCTGGCAGCACATGTACTAGTCGCCCAGTAAAGCTAGTCACCACAAGATGGATGCGAATTTATTGAATTACACAATTATTTGTAAGTGCAACCTGTCAAAACATTACACAAAAGTACCTGTTGTACACAATTTCTTGTAATTATTAGTGAGAATTTGTTTATATTGACATGTATTGTAGTTAATTTCGCAGTAGTTTATCAGTTTTAGTTTTATATACATTTCCACTTCAGATTTGTGCCAGTACAGTAGTTGAGATATGACATACTATAGTCACTATTCAAAGAACAAGAAAATTCCCGATTCGTATGAACCTGGGCTGGTAGAGAAGAATATCCTCGAATTTTGGGCTAAGAAACGGACGTATGAAAAGATTCAGGAAAGTCGTCACAAGGAAAATAGTGGAACACTTTCATATCACAGTGGTCCACCCTTTTTAACTGGATCGCCACATCTTGGTCATATTCTAAATGGAATCGTGAAAGACGTATTTACACGTTATGGCTATCAAAAGAAACAACAAGTAGTCACTCAGTTTGGCTGGGATTGTCATGGCCTTCCGGTGGAGTATGAAGTTGATAAGAAATTTGGAATTAAGACACCCGAAGATGTACAGAAAATAGGGATAAGCACTTATAACGATGAGTGTCGAAAGTTTGTGCAACGACACGAAGCAGAATGGAAGAATATTTTCGACCGCTTCGGTAATTGGGTGAATTTCACAAACACCTATTCTACCTTGAGCACAGAGTACATGGAGGGTGTGTGGGGTGTGTTTAAGCAACTCTATGACAATGGATTGGTATACAAAGACACCAAGGTGCTACCATATTCAACTGGATGTTTTACGCATTTGTCAGATTTTGAAGCAGCGAAGTGCAGTAAGGAGATAAGCGAAGTAAGAGCAATGATTTCCGTGAATATTATGAGCTCTAAGGTGAAACTATTGATTTGGATAACAGCTCCTTGGCAGCTAGTGGCCAATTTGGCCGTCTGTGTCAATCCAAATGCAAGATACGTGAAAATACAACTGCTCGACGATGAGAGTGTTTACATCATCTCAACTAATCGCTTGCCATTTATATTTACAAATTCCAGTGCCTTCGTCGTGTTGGAGGAAATCGACGGCCAGCAACTAACAAAACTTCACTATCAACCTTTGTTTGATTATTTTTCAGAAAGTGCGAATGCATTCAAGTTTCTTGCAGATGAGTGTGTGCGAGACGATTCGGGTACCGGCATTATTGCGCTTTCGCCCTATTTCGGCGAAAATGATTATCGCGTGTGTCTTCAGAATGGTATCTCACTTGACGAAGGTTCATGTCCTATAGATGATAGTGGTCGCTTCAAATCACACATATCTGAGGTGGCGGGACTTTCCATAAAGGAAGCAAACGCCGTTATAATTAAATTGCTACACCAAAATGGACGCGTGCTGCATAGTGAAGAGATCAAACAAAAAAAACCGCATTGTTGGCGCTCTGATGTTCCACTGATCCACAAAGTTACATCGACATGGTTTATTCGTACTAAAAATTTCACAGCGAAGCTCATTGAGAACAACTCCCAAGTGAATTATGAAGATTTCGGTGATTGGGCAGTTGGTCGAAGTAGATATTGGGGAACACCACTTCCTATTTGGTCCTCTCCATCTGGAGACGAAATCCGTTGTATTGGAAGTGTCAATGAACTTCTACAGCTCACCGGTGTTACAAGTCTATCCGATTTACACAGGGAGTTTGTAGACGAGTTGGTGATACCATCAAGCACTCCAGGAAACCCACCACTTCAAAGAGTACCTGAAGTTTTCGACTGTTGGTTTGAATCCGGCGCAATGCCATTTATCCAACAACGAAGTCAAGCTGATTTTATAGTTGAGGGCTTGGACCAAGCCTGTGGATGGTTCTACACAACGTCTGTCCTATCAACAGCACTCGCTCAGCCTGCAGTTGCAAGGGATATTTTCGCCCATGGGTTAGTTTTGGCATCCGATGGGTCGAAAGTTTCTAAACGAAAACACAATCAAAGCGAACCCTTTCGCCTGGCAGAGAAGTATGGAGCCGACGCGATCAGGCTTTACTTAGTCGCTTCTCCACTGGTGTATGGCCAGAATTTCACCATTCAAGAGGACGAAGTGAGACGAATGAACGAAAAGGTGATTCAACCTCTATACAACATCCTGCATGAGCTAGTACCACGTTTCGGCAAACCAGGTTGGGTATCTTATGGAATAATAACTGAAACCAAATACATTCCTTTCATTTTTGAAAAATGGATACTTTCATACACAGAATCTGTGAGACAATTTTGTGATTTTGAAATGAAGGCGCATCGCTTGCATTCGGTCGTTCCAAGGATTATAAAACTGATTGAACAAGTTCAAGAATGGTACATGTCCATCAAACCAGAACCGAAGGAAGATCGTACTTTTACTCTATTCAACATTGTTTACAAGATATGCTTAATGCTGGCCCCGTTCGCACCGTTTGTCACTGAGCACATCTACCAAATATTGGAACCATTCTTACACGGTTATTTTCGAAGAGATTTCATTCATGACTGTTTGTTTCTTGACGCAGCTAATGCACTCATTCATTCGAACTTGGAACTAAATATGGCTCGATGGCAAAATGTTATAGAGCTCGTTCGGGATGCACGGATGGAGCATATTATTCCGATTCAGTATCGAATCAGTGAGTTAGTCGTTGTACATCCATTGGATACTTATTTGGAAGACAATGAGTTGTTGAACAAAATCCTTATGAAAATGTTGAATGTCCATCAAATAACGAGGACCAGCGATCGATCTAAGTTTGGAGCGACACTCAGAGCTAATCTGAAAGCAGACTTTTCGCTGCAACAAAGTATCAGCACAAGTGAACTTGAGGACATAACTTTAGTGATGAAGCATCTTAACGATAGAGAAGTGGATGATGTGATACAAACGGGTTCGTTTGAAGTAAAGCAGTTCAAAATTTCAGTGGATGACATTCAGATATCCTATCACTTCGACAAGGAAGTGGCTAAAAATGAAGCAATCATCAGCAAGGATGATGTTTTTATTGTTATACGATTGAACAAGGACTTGGATTTCTATGAAGAAGGTACACGTTTGGAGTTAATCAGTTCTGTTCGAAAAATGAGGAAGAAGGCCGGAGTATTTCCCAGTCAACTCGTTACTGTTTGCTACTTAACCAAAGACAGATGTTTGCAGTATGCTTTTGAAAAGTTTACTAAAGACGTGAATAGATCTACAAATTCTGTTCTAAAACGGGTTGAAAATGCCTGCGCATTGGAGGAGGGTACTCTGCAAGAGAGTGCCGATATTAAAGGTGCGCCTGTGACTTTGTACTTTCTCAAAAATAACTGAGGTTGAGGCGTTTCGTCAACAAGTCGTTGAATGCTGTGATTATTTTTGTGATTGAATATTCTATAACATACACATTTAAGTTATTTAATTTTAATTATATTACGATGATTCTAAAGATTGATTGTTTTTTTCTTCGAGATGTTTAAGAAGGAAGGTTGCATATGGGTAACTGACTAAATAGAATGTCCCTAACTATTTCGTTGGCCAGATCTCCATATCCATAATAGGTGCCACTACATTTGGCCTAACACACTGGTGACTGGCGAATGGAAATAGTTGCATGTAACGCATGCTAAGACTCTCGCTGACACTAATGATGTAAACCAAGGAATTCGACTAAACCTAGGCTCCAAATACTTATAAGAAGCAAAAATAGGTGTGGAATATCTGTCTGAGTCCTGTTTTGAGTGATCATCTAGTGTATAATTGCGATCAGCGGTTTGGTGATTTTCATTTTGTTTTCCAGAACAGGAAATATTTTATTTGAGGAAATTTGGTTCCAACTGTACAAAGGTCATGCGTACAAAGCAATGTGATTGATGAAAGTAAAGTCTGTAATTGATTAAATTAATTAGTCACCTTAATGTGAAATGCGTCAAGTTGTGCTTCTACATGCTGATCCAACGTTTTCCTATCGTAAAATTTGGCAATCATTTCAGAGTTTCAACTATATCTCCCACTGCTTTGAAAAGCTTTAATTTCCTCTACTCCTAGACTTAGTCCGAGAGGTCAGCATACTGGATACGTAAAATCGTATGAAAAACTAGATTAGGAACCTTGATATGCTAATGGACGTTAGGGAGAGAGTCAGGATTACCGAAGGAGATGGTAAAGTGTGAGCAGGTACCTTTTCGAAGGATCTATAGCTAGCTTGCCATCTTAGTGTACAAAGTCGAGATTTTGGCACCCTTAAGACTTGAGTGTGTGTCAAGTGCGTGATAGAAATTTAGCAATGGGATGTGTTCAAACATTCAAAGACTGCAATTCAAAATGGCTTGGAATAGAGGAAACGTAGGTATCGGAGAATATGAAAAGGAGGACAACCTAGTAAAACAGGTGTCAGTGTTTGAGTTTCTAGGTTGTGAACCATCTTGTCACCGGCCCGCAGGTAATTGTGGATGTATTTAAGCAGCATTCCCAACAGTTGCTCGATGGGCATGGCCAGGAGAGAGTGATAGGGTATGAAGAAAACTCAAATTTAGTCGATGAAGTAGTACTCCCATTTAGCTTTGACAAAGTCGGCGTAGCCATTAAAAAGCTGAAGAACAATAAGCACGCGGGCTGGGACGGAATTCCGTCAGATCTTTTCAAAGCTGGTGACGATGTTTTTAGTAAAGAGCATACACAAGATTATCTGCAAAGTATGGGAAGACGAAAGCATGCTCCATAACTGGACTATCAGCTCTTTCTGCTCCATCTTCAAAAAAGGCGAACCAATGTCTTATAAGTACTACTGAGGCATATCCCTGCTTAATGTAGCCTACAAGATCTTACCCAGTGTACTGTGTGAACGACTAATGCCGTTTTGCACTACACTCATCGGCACCTACTAGTGTGGCTTTCGGCCCAGCAAATTGACAATAGATCAAATCTTCACTGCGGCAAAATGGAAAAGACCAACGAACTCCCAGTCGATACTCACCATCTCTTCATCGACTTCGGTTGTGTCGCGCCACGCTAGAGAACTCGCAATGTATCGTGCAGAGTGGAAACAAAACCTCCGAATTATTCCAAACATGCACCGGACTTCAGGAATGAGACGGGCTGTCGTGTGATTTTTTGAATCTTGTGCTGGAGCAGATAGTGCGAAAGACCGACGTAAACACAGAAGGCACTATACTTATCAAATCCATCCAGCTGCTGGGATACGTAGACAATATCGATATCATAATCCGTTCCCAGAGTGCCATTATTGAGGCCTTTATAGCGATAGAAGAACGAGTTGGTCTCAAGATAAATGAGGATAAAACAAAGTACATGCTGTCGACCAAAAACCGACCCGTCGAACACCGTTTAGGACAGAACTTAACAATTGACAGCTATAATCTTGAAATTGTGAACCTCGGGACAAATATAAATTCCACAAATGGCATCCTAGTAGTGATTGGACGAAGGATAACCTTAGGCAATCGCTGCTATTTCGGTTTGTCCAAAGAACTATAGTCAAAACTCTTAACTCGAAGGTCCAAAATCCTGCTCTACAAAACCTTGATTTTGCCAGTCTTACTTAATGGAGTTGAATGCTGGAGGAAAAGTAAGACAGCGGAGCAGATCTTGGAATTCTTCGAAAGAAAAGTTCTACGTTGAATATTTGGTCCTGTCTGCGAGGATGGCGAATGGAGGAGAAGATAAAGCCGCGAAGACAAAAATCCGTCGACTACACTGCTCGGTCGAATCGAGTGAATGGAATAGAATGCTCCAGCTAAGAGAATCTTTGAATCCCAGCCACCTAGTGTACGAAGAAAATGAACCTTCGGTATTAAGATTAGGCAATCGCGGACGCCAGAAATCTTAGTATAGTAAACTAGAAGGGAACCGTGAAGGATGGAAAGCGGCATTCGTTCTGATAAATAGAACCATTCCGAATGGTGAAGAACGCCATTTAAACTCAGAGGATTAGCCAAACATTTTTCGAGTGTTGATACGAGAAATCGTGGTCAAGGAAGAAATCCTAGACCGTCTACCTGAAATGACTTGTGAAAGAGAGAGACAAAAGGGACCTTCTTTGGTGGCCTGTATCTTCGTGTAATTTATAAGTGCACCGCGATTTAAACAGATTGGGGGCCGATGCCATAAGGAATTACCATAAACATTAACGTTCCAGCCAAAAGGCCTTATAAATTTGCTCAAGTTAATGGAAAAGTTGTGAAATAAATTCCACGGCTTAATACTTTCAAAGGCAATAACACTTTGAACACCTTTCTATTTTTTATTTTAATTTTTTTCAAATAAATCATCAACTTTTGCTTTATCAATCAGGCTTTTATCAGGCTATCATTTAAAAAAAAAAATTCGAATAAATTCTTTGTGTATTTAAATTAATTGTTTTGTGCGTTAAAATTCTAAATTAATAATTATGTTGAAAAAATTTGTTCCTCTGGACGGTGAAGTGGCGTTCTCCCAGACACCATACACTATAAAAACTTATAAATGTCCAGCTTATGAGGAACTTCCAAGACCGTTAAACATAGATCCCTGCTGCTATGATCCGCATACACCTCTTCCTGTTCCAGCGAAAAGAGTCTTGACAACAGAGGAGGCAATTTTGCAATTATTGGAAATACCCCATAAGCCAAGATTTCAGCTTACCTACAAGAAGAGATGCCCAAGATTGGGTCCCTTTAAGAAATGTGTAATGACCCAAAGGACTCCGTCCACATTGAAGCATCAAAATATAGTCAGGGAAAAATATTTAAATATCAAAATGGACATGATGGAAAGAGTTCACGATGCAACAGAACCATTATCTGAAGAAGCTAGTGTAGTTGAAATGGAAAGCCCCAAAATGAGTGCCGCTAAGGTGGTGCCACAACTTGCAAGTCCAGCATGCAGTTTAGACGCATTTTATGTACCATCAAGAAAGTTGGTGAGTTTTTTTTTTTTTTTTTCAATTTATTTTTTGAATTTAAAGTTGAAGGGAAGGCTCCTGTGTTCGTTTCATAGTTGAATCAATTGACATGTTGATTAGAATAGAGTAGAGGGTTTGAAAAGTCTTAAGCTGGGGTGAAATTGAGTGGATGCGGATGTGTTCAACTTGTTCTCTCGGTGAAAATCATAGTGACTTAAGCGTCACCTACATATTAAGCCATTTAAGAAGATTTTTATTCATTTCTGGAGACTTTAAGTCAGCTAGCCTTCTACTCAAATAAAGTCTAGTGTTCTAAAGTGTTTGTTCTAAAGGCTTTGGAATCATCCTGAAGGGGTGAGAATCTTCACTTTTTCGCTGATTTACTGGTATCTGGTAGTAGATGCTTCTTATATCTTAATGGACTTAAGGAGGCGATTTCCATTTAACCTAAGTTTTTTCGTATTGTAGATAGGTACTTACTTACTTATCAGGCCAGCGACCCTTGAAGGGTCTGAGCCTGAACTAATGCCGCTTTCCATCCTTTACGGTCCCGGGCACGCTGCTTCCAATTTACTAGACCAAGGCTTCTGGCGTCCGCGATTGCCTGATCTTTTAACCGGAGGTTCGGTCTTCCTCTTTTTCGCGAACCAGGTGGCTGTGATTCGAAGATCCTCTTAGCTGGAGCATTCTCGTCCATTCGCTCGATGTGGCCGAGCCATTGCAGTCGACGGATTTTTGCCTTCCGGACTACATCCACATCTTTGTACAGCTCGTAGAGTTCGCGGTTGTATCTTCTCCTCCATTCGCCCTCCTCGCAGACTGGACCAAAAATTCGACGTAGGATTTTTCTTTCGAAGGATCCCAAGATCTGATCCGCTGTCTTACTTATCGTCCAGCATTCAGCTCCATAAAGCAGGACTGGCAAGATCAGGGTTTTGTAGAGCAAGATTTTGGTCCTTCGGGTTAGGAGTTTGGACCCTAGTTGTTTGGACAAACCGAAGTAGCAACGGTTGCCTAAGGTTATCCTTCGTCGAATCTCCACCAGGGTGTCATTTGTGGAGTTTATGTTTACCCCGAGGCAGGTAAACTCCTTCACTACCTCAAAATTGTAGCTGTCAATTGTTAGGTTTTGACCTAGACGGTGTTCGACGGATCGGTTTTTGGTAGACACCATATACTTTGTTTTATCCTCATTTATGGTGAGACCAACTCGTTGGGCTTGTTCTTGTATTGCCGTAAAAGCCTCAATAATGGCACGCTGGGACCGGGCGATGATGTCGATATCGTTTGCGTATCCCAGCAGCTGGATGGATTTGTTAAATATAGTGCCTTCTGTGTTTATGCCGGCCTTTCGCACTATCTGCTCCAGCACAAGATTAAAGAAGTCACACGACAGCGCGTCTCCTTGCCGAAATCCGGTGCATGTTTGGAATAATTCGGAGGTTCTGTTCCCAAACTGCACGGTGCATTGCGAGTTCTCTAGCGTGGCGCGACACAACCGGATCAGTTTTCTCGGGATCCCGAATTCGGCCATCGCGTTGTATAGTTCGGTGCGATGTAGATAGGTAGGCATTCAATATGGTGCACCCTTCACTTTGGATCTCCATTGTGTTCCCCTGACGTGGAATATCCACACTGAAGGAGAAGGCAAAGAAGAAGGATCTACGTTACTTGTTTGGTTGTCATTCGGCCTCCCTGAACCATCCCGAATTCATAATTAATTTTAGAATGGTTTTTGTAAGCTTCTTAATCAGATTGCCTAGGTTATTGGTTCTGCATAAGCTGGGCATTCACATAGGAAGTCAGCTGTGCTATATTCTACGTCCAAATCGCCGCATCCTCTGCATAAATCGTCTGTATTTAAACGCATTCTTCCAAGAGTGAAGAGTGCTTTGTTATTATTTGTCCATCGCTGGAGATGCGGCTTTGAAGATCTGCTTGTCTTTAAATATTTTTACAAGGACCTAAATGATCTAGCCAAACTCGATATTTACAAAATAAAGAGCTTTGTCTGTAGGTCCAAATAGTTCTGCACACAGCGTGATGCAGGAAGCGGGTCTGCATCGATACAGCTTCTTCCTTAAAAACTAAGAAATCCATAATGCAAGGGTCCAGTACTCTATGTGATATCACAATGGGCCTATATCCTGGCCTAAGTGTGCTCCTACTTAGCGGAAGCAGTCACAAAACCTAAACCAACATAAGGAAATCTAGTGGATTTACTTGAAATCCATATCCATACGTTAGATTTAACGAATGCTAGGGGGGGGGGGCATTACTGAATGATTGACCAATGATAGGTTATGTTGTGATCCTTTCGTCCGCCACTTAGTTTCCGTGGATACCATTGTGTACCCATAAGCATTTGAAGCTTATCAAGGTAACTTTTTACAACCTTAGACTTCAGTACTATGGATGAAATGGCTTCAGTAGCAACTTGACTGTCTATGTAAATGTCAATAATTTTCCTAGAGACTAGTTTCATTGACAACTTTCGGGCCGTCTCGGCGATAGCTAGGACTTTCTCTTTGAACACACAACTGTGGTTCGGAAGTCTAATTGACCGTTAATGTTGAGTTTTAGGGAGTAGACTCTGAGGCCCACTTCTTTTTCGATTTTTGATCTGCCTGTGAAAATAGAAATTTCATTCGATTGTGCTAGCCTTTCCGCTGGCACAGTTTTCGCATGATTAGCGTGTTCTAGGTGCCCCTAGGAGGTCACTTTTGCCAGCTCTATGGTCTCTGCCCCAAAATCCAGGAAAATTTTACCTCACAGAGCATTGCTTGATAGGCAGACACACCACTAGATAAGGCGTCCCTTCTAAAAACTTCTGCAGAAACTGATGAAACGAGGAAAAGGAAGAAACGGTCACTCATCTTCTTTGCACCTGCTTTGCCTTTTCAAGGCTAAGAAGGCAAACTTGGAGAATATTTTTACGAAGACCTAACCAATTTAGCCAAACTCGATATGTACAAAATAAAGAGCTTCGTCTGTGGGTCTAAATAAATCTGCACATAGTGTGGTACACAAAGGGGTCTGAACCGTAAGGCTACCCATAGCTTTTTCCCTGACAAGGAAATTCATCATGCAAGGGTTCTGGTGCCGGTTCCCGGTACTCTACGTGGTATCACATTGGTCCTACATCGTGGCTTAAGTGTGCTCTTGCTTAGCGCCACCTAACCTAATCCAATTTTACCTTTAGACTGGTTAAAGATTGTCAGCTCCTCAGTGTTCCATTCTTAGTCTTTTTTAATCTAGGTGAGGACTCAAATTTGTCAAGTTCGACTTCCAGTTTTTCAATTGTCTGCTTGTAGGCACAGTCTCTTGTGTAAAACAGTCGAATGGACGCAGGTTGATTATTATCTTGAGTCCAAGCGTTAGCAGCGCTAATGCAAGAGAGTCTTTGTACTTTCATGATGGCCATGAGGTTGGTGATGTTCATTTGGGTCGACAAAGAACGGCTTGCCAGTATATTATGTCTTTCTGTAGTTGAGAAGGACACCTATAGAGGAGGTGGTTATTAGTTTTTTCTTTTTTATATCTTTGCAGCTTCGGCTTTTATGTGTGGAAAGGGATGGCAAGTCTGATTCGTTTTTAAAACTTATTTTGAGGATATGAAAGCCTTAACGGCTGCTTTTGTGTGAATATGTTGTAATGTTAGGGCGCTGGATCGCTTTAGATATCTACCGCTCGGCGACTTTAAAAATATAAAGGATTTTAAATTTTTTAAATTTTTAAGAAGATTTCTAAGCTTACTCCCCATCGTTTTTGCCGGTGTTGTTACTAGGACTACAATGTGCTACTCAACTTTTTGAATGCCTCTTCCAGTGCCTTGCTCGTTAAGGTTGAAACATTTCATTCTTTTATAACCTCACATCTTAAGCAGTCAAAATATAGCAAAGTTACCTCAGTGGAACTCAGAGGGTGATCCATTACTAGTTATAGAAGTTTGGCTTTTACGGCGTTCCACGTTTCAATGACTTACTTCCCGTCGGTTGAGAATTGGTCGAAAGAGATCGTAGACTGCTTCGCAAACGTTGCTCCTCTTGGATGAACCTATTGAGATCTATTGCTTGGTTATAGCTTTTAACAATTATCTAGTTTCCTTGGACAAAGTTTTTCGAAACATTCGAACCCATGATTCTGCTATTCGGCATAAAAAAAAAACCGGTAAGTTCACTGAACTAACAGATGTGTAATGCCAAGATTTTAAGCCCATTTTCACAATGTTAAGAAGGTCTTCCAAGGGCTGCCCATGAGGACCAAACAACTTGATTTTATATTTATCAGTTGAGACCACAAGAACTCGATTGTCATGGTGCGACCGAATCACCCTGATTGTTCAAAAGGCACATCAAATAGTAGATCGTCGAGGATGCATCGGTCTTTCAAAGATCACAAGAGGATTCATTGTGCCACAAATCTGGTTCTTGCCAACCGGTGTTTCTTTGGTCTGAGAAGGCAATTGAGTACTTTCTTACTTACTTATTAGGCTAGCGACCCTTGGAGAGGGTCTGAGCATGAACTAACGCCGCTTTCCATCCTTCACAGTTCCGGGCACGCCGCTTCCAGTTTATAAGACCAGGGTTTCTGGCGTCCGTGATTGCTTGATCTTAAAACCGAAGGTTTGATCTTCATTTTCTTCGTGAACCAGGCGGCTGAGATTCGAAGATTCTCTTAACCGGAGCATTTTCGTCCATTCTCTCGTTTTGGCCGAGCCAGTCGACGGACTTTGACTTTCCGGACTACATTCACATTTTTATACAGCTCGTAGAGTTCGCGGTAATATCTTCTCCTCCATTCGCCCTCCTCGCAGACAGGATCAAATACTCGACGTAGAACTTTTCTGCCGAAGGATCTCAAGATCTGCTCCGCTGTCTTACTTATCGTCCAGCTTTCAGCTCCATAGAGCTTTTTATGGAGAATGATTTTGGACCTTCGACTTAGGAATTTGGACCCTAGTTGTTTGGACAAACCGAAGTAGCAGTGATTGCCTAAGGTTATCCTTCGTCGAATCACTACTAGGGTGTCATTTTTGAAGTTTATATTTGCCTCGAGGTAGACCCTCCTTCATAACCTCAAGATTATAGCTGTTAATTGTTAAGTTCTGTCCTAGACGGTGTTCGACAGCATGTGCTTTGTTTTATCCTCATTCATCATGAGACCAGCTCGTTTGGCATCCAACGAGCGATGATGTCGATATCGTTTGCGTACTCCAGCAGCTGGATGGATTTGTTAAATATAGTGCCTTCTATGTTTACGTCGGCCTTTCGCACTATCTGCTCTAGCACACGACATTGTGTCTCCCTACCGAAATCCGACGCATGTTTGGAATAATTCGGAGGTTCTGTTTCCAAGCTGCACGGTGCATCGCGAGTTCCCTAGCCTGGCGCGACACACCTGGGTCAGTTTTCTCGAGATCCCGAATCCGACCATCGCAAGTAGTACGGCCCTATCCCAAAAAACTAGGAAAACTATACAAGACCTCAATCATCCCAGTCCTTCTCTACGGCTGAACATGCACTCTATCGAAGGTGGATCGAAAAACTCTTCGTCAGACATTTGGTCTCCTTTGCGTTGATGGGCTTCGGAAGAGGAGATTCAATGATGAAGAAACATGAGGTTCACGGCGGCATCAACCAAGTCAACAAAAAATAAATAAAATTACGCATTGGTCGTTTGAGAAGGCAAGGCAAGCATATAAAGCCAATAAACACCAACGCTCCGGTCCGAAGAGTCTTCGAAGCTAACCCGGAGGGACAACACCTAAGGTGGGACAAATAAGGGGGTGGCCATGGTGTAGTGGTTGCATCATCGCTTTTCACGCTAAAGGTTCCAGGTTCGAATACCGATGTCATAACAAAAATTCGATCAACTGTGAATAAAGCTGACGTCAACTCTACTGTATAGGCAAAGCACTGGCAGTTGGGTAGGCAATGGCTTAAAAGTGTCGATCATTCCAATGCCACCGGGATATTCGAAAGAAATACTGTGAATTATAAGCAATGGCAACAGTACCAATGATTCTCCCCAGTCATTCTGGACACCACCCTCGGGGCAAAAAGACTGAAACCTAATACCACCTGAGTTTCCAAGTCACTACACCAACACAAGTGCTGTGTGAAAAACATCATAAGGGTATTCATAACCCCTTAAGCGCTAGTGAATTATAAAAAAAAAAAAGGATGTCAACCAACTTGATGCGGCTAACTAAGGACCGGGCAAAAATTTCGCTTGTTTACAGAAGCTTTACAGACTGTAAACAATGTGTAGGTACATGTTAATCGTTAAAACACATTTATCTCAGTTTGGATGTAAGGAAACCAAATGAACTTGTTTCTATAAATAGGAAAGGTAAACAAAAGTCCGTTCCAGCAATTTCTTTAGAAGCTGTAGAAAGAGCAAACGTATCTTCACTAAAGCAAGAATATTCTAGACAAATACTTAGATCTAGTAAGTGATACGTCGAAAATATTATAGGCGTTGTGCAAGCAAGTTCACTATAAAATCAAAAATGGCTCAGCTGATAACAAAGCATGTACATAGACATACACATGTATAGAATACTAGATTACTTTTTCCTCTTTCAAAGCACAAACTACCGAGCTGATAACAACATTGCATCAGCTATATAGTTTATCTTGACTGTCTTGCAAAGACATCATGATGTTTCAACTGAACCTGTCACGTTCTAAAGTCGCATTCTCCTAAGACAACCCTTAGCTACTATCTTATATAAATGTTTGTATGTAGATATGTACATCTTTAAAGCAAAAGGATTCGATAACATCAGTAACCCTGTCTATTCTTCATGATCCACAACCACTTAGTCTCATAATTTTATGTCAATCCCTTGCGAACTGTCCCTCAACATTTGGTTACCATTACCAGCCTCCCACGTCCAAATCTCACAACTCTCATATGGTAAGCCGGGTAGCTTGTCACGTCCTACTAAGGTCTAAGTCCAACTTTGGTCTAAGTGTGCCCCGGCTTTGCTAGGATAGCCTACCCATTTAGCCCAACTATTCTTCCTGCTTAGGGAAAACGCCCCAGAAAACGAAAAATGTACATATGTATGTCGCCACAAAACCTATAAGCGATAACCAAGTCGGCATGGCATACCTATCAGCCAGCTGTATGATACATCGAAAGCACATCATCATCTAATGTTGACATACACACCTACCTACATACACCTACCACCTACAAACACTCATAGGTAGTAATTGCTTTATAAAAAAAAAAAAAACCAAACCAAGCATTGTTGTTGTTCTGGAATGGAAAAGCATAGCTAGCTGAACAAACAGCATTTGGATTGTCAATCCAAATCAGTCTTTCGTTCGACACACTTGACATATAAGCGCATTTTTTGAGTAAACACCGGCATTAGCTGCAGCCACAGTTAGGTAGGTACACCGCTGTAGTCGAAGTTTCCAAAATTACCCAAAAAAAAATGTAGCTCTACGAGAACACCACGACGACGACGACCACGGGGACGGGCACAACCCAATCGTCATCATTTATCTCCATACAGAACCCATTCTGTATATCACTGTCAAACACACGCACACATTCAGCAAACAATGCCGCTATTCCGCATCAACTGGCAACTATGCGACGTTGGCTACAGCTTTGGATACAAACGTATTGTACTATCAGATCGAAGTGCTGACGTGTGTTTGTGCGCTTGGGGTGCTTATTGCTTAGCAGCGCGCATATCGTGCTATAGCCTCGTCGTCGTTGTATTGTATTCAGTTTGATTTGTAAGGTGATCAGTACGAGCGGTAGTGTTAGCGTAGGCACGAACTGCTCAAGGCCATCACTGACAGGTGAAATATACTCGTGGAGCTATACCATAAGTAGAAGAGCACAAGCACAGCACCTGGGTGCTGCTGGGTTGCGTCAAAAGTCATTGGTGTTGGTGGTGAATTTGAAGCTTTCGGTGTCTTCTATAGTCACGACCGTCCGTTGGTCGGCACAGAACAATGAGTGATAAGAAGACGAAGGTAAGTGGCGCTTAGTTGTTTAGAACTGGTCTTGTTGCGCTTACAAAACAATTTTTCATCTGATGCAGACTAAGAAGCGACGCGGCCGGAACACATTAACGTTTTACGAGAAGATTGCAGTTATTCGCCATCATGACGCGAATCAAATGTCACGGAACAGCTTGGCGCGAATATTCCAATGTTGTACGACACAAATTCGTCGAATCCTTGAACGAAAGGATGAACTCCTGGCACAATGGCAGTCCATGAGTGAGACAGATGTAGCAACGATTGTCGACGAGATGGCTCGAAAGCGAAGAGAATTCGAAATAAAAGCGGTTGGATTCATCCTGCACCAATGGGTGGAGAGGTGCCGCCATCTACAGCTGAATATGACCATCAATGATGACACTTTGAAAATGGTCGCCCTTAAAATGGCCACGGTTTTGAATTTACCAAATTTCAAACCGACTTCAAGATGGATCGAGAAATTTCGACTCAAGCTCAAGTATAAGAGCGCAAATCTAGCAAAGCCCCTTCGAACGGATGATCCTCCGGGAACACTAAGTGTAGAGGATATAATCATTGAATACAAGCACTATCTGCCGAGTTTCATGCAGCAAGAAATCTCGAACATAACATCGAATAACTTAAGGGATAGCAGTGTCTCAGTACAAGGATCACCAGCTCAAACCACCACCACCACCGAAGAAGAAGAAGAAGATGAAGAAGAAGAACATGTGCAACAACAGTTCAATATTATATCCGCTGAAAATGTCCTTCAATATTTGTCAATAATTCAGCAATTTACAATGCTGAACTCAGACTATCGGGCAATGGCCATGATCACACAACTAGAAGATCACATCAGGGAGAACTACACTCAATCGGAACTGCAGGCGGATCAAAGAGCCAACGATAGGGATGATATCATTTTAGTTGAATAGAATACACTTGTGGAGCGATGTATATTTTTGTTTTTGAATAAATTTAACTTGTTATTTATGTGTTTGCTTTAGCTGTTTTCTCAAAATTACCGGTTTCATATGTAGAAACCGGAAACAGACTGAGTAGTCGAAACATTTTTCATTTTTATTTCAGATGTTTGGAATTCTTGAAACATTTTTTGACTTGATATTATAGGATACGATTCTGTATCTACAGCTGTACAGTAAGCACCCATACAATGATCCTGGTAGATATTTGTCCATATGCTCTAAAACAAGCTGATTTCGTAGACAAACAACTGTGACTTAAGTGTCAATCTTCTGGTCCCCTCTTCACTAGGAACATTTTCAATTCTAATCCCACCCAAGCTCAGCGGTTCCCCTCTAAGCTTCTCAGAAAGTGCCGCTTCAAACTATGCTACTTACTAACATATCACTGCCGCAGCTGCGGAAACGAAAATGAGAAGGAAACTCTCTCCCATTTCTTCTGCAAATGCTCAGTACACCAGCAGAGCCAGACTTCGTGCATTAAACCAACTATTCTTCGATGACCTCAACGACATCTCGGGTGAAAGGATGCGAGATCTAATCCGTTTTCTAAACTCCACATATCTTCAACAACACACATCATCAACCAGGTCAAACGAGTCGTGGTAACAAAAAAAGGCACGTACTAGTGTTAATTTAGGTTCTGTTATCGGCCTTGGAGGGCCTGAGCCTGAACTAATGACAGCTTCTATCCTTCACGGTCCCGGGCACGCTACTTCCAATTTTTTAGATCAAGGTTTCTGGCGTCCGCGATTGCCTGATCTTTAAACCGGGGGTTCGGACTTTTTTTTTCTTCGTGAACCAGGTGGCTGGGACTCGAAGACCCTCTTAGCTGGAGCGTTCTCACCTTTTTACTCGATATGGTCGAGCCAGTGCAGTCGACGGATTTTTGCCATCTGGACTACACCCACATCTTGGTACAGCTCGTAAAGTTCATGGTTATATCTTCTTCTCCATTTGTCCTCGCAGAAAGGACCCTAAATTCGAGGTAGAACTTTCCAAGATCAGCTTCGCTGTCCTAATTAGCTTCACAAACCAAGATTGGCAAGATCAGGGTTGTCTAGAGCATGATTTTTGACCTTCGAAGTAGCAGCGATCGCCTAAGTAGATAGGTTGAAAAGGTTTTTGCATCGCGTGACGCAGCCTTCACTCAGATCCATTGTGTTCCTCCGACGTGGAATGTGCCGTCTAAAAAAACAAAAAGAAGGGAAAGGTCTGGGTGAGTGCAATTACGATCCCTGAACCATAGTGAATTTAAGAATGGCTTTTAGAAGCCCAGGTCTTTGAAATAGTATTCAACGGGGGCGGTCTTTCTTATTCTGTATGGGTTTAGGCATTTGCATTTATATTCCCACAGCCTCTGCATAGCTCGTCTGTACTTAAACGCACTCTTCAAAGGTGGACCGCCAGTAGGTTGTGGCCTGTGTTAAGTTTGATTTTTTTTTTAGCACAAGAATGTGTCCCGTTTTTATTTTGTTGATATTTGTCCAGAGTTTCCTGGAGATGCGGCATGATGAAAGTGCGCTCCATCTCTCCTCAGCTTGTCTTTGAAAGTCGAGTGCAATGCTAGATTTGACGAGAACTAGGAGGAGCAGTACTGAGTGTTCGACCAGTGATAGGTCCTGTTGAGACCCCGTCCAGGCTAACTCACCCGCCATTTCATTCCCGTGGATAATTTTGTGTCCCGGGATCCACGAGTGTGTAACTTTATGGTTCGCGTTGAGGGTTTTAAGCTTGTCACGGCAACGTTTTATAAGTTTTGACTTAGCGGCTTGACTGTCTCTGTAAATGTCAATAGCTTTCCTAGAGACTAGAAAACTTTCGTTGAAAGTTATCGGACTGTTTTGGCGATGGCTAGAACTTCCGTTTGGAACTCACTACCGTAGTTCAGAAGTTTTATTGACCGCGTAATGTTAGGATTTAGTGAGTAGATTCCAGATTCCTTCTTCTAAATTTTCGTCGGATTGATAGCATTTCCGCTGACCCACTCGTCTCTTGAGGGGATGGTCGTTGAGATGGTGTGAGGTAGTCCGACTAAGTTTCTAGTTCTGCCCAACTTGTTATCTTTCGATGGCCCATATCACCCGCTTTCCAGAGATTGGATTGTTCTAAACTCAAGGCACTTATCGCGTCTGTTTCCTTTAGCTAGAGGTCTAATGGAATCAGGGCAAGTATAGTTTCCAGGGCTGCAGCTGGAGTGGTTCTAATAGCGCCAGTGGTGTCTAATATGCTAGTCGTTGTATTTTGGTAAGTGCCTTGAGATTCGTTGTTTTTTTTACTGCCAGCCACCAGGTTAAGAATCCATAGATCAGGATGGGCCTGACAATTGCTGTATACATCAAGTGGATGATCGCGGGTTAAGGAAACCATTTTTTACTAAACATTTTGCTGCATGCGTAAAAGGCGATTGACGCTTTCTTTAATCTTTCTGAGATGTTCTCCTTCCATGTAATTTTACGGTAAAGGATGCACCCCAGGTATTTCACATTTTTTAACACTTAGAGGGGTGTCCCCTCAAGTCTTAAGAGAACCAAACATTGGTATCGTTCTTTTGTTCGTGAAGCGAACAACCTCTGTTTTTTGAGGGTTGATGTTCAGTCCACATCCTTTAGTCCAGTTGTTCAGGGTGTTAAGGGCCGACCGTAAAAGTTCAGTGCTAGTGTTTAGGAATTCTCCAGTTACCAGGACGACAACATCGTCGACTTGAACCCTGCTATGCCCGAGTTTCTTTAAAATTAAACCTTTAAATTGCGGTTGCGTAAGGTTATCCTTCGTTGAATCTCCATCAGGAGGTTGTCATTTGTGGATACGGTGCTGATACGGTAGTCAAAAGTTGTCGACGTGTTTATTCTTTACAGGTGGCTTGGTGTTGATTGCAAAAGCAGACAAAATTTCGACAGCGCAGAATGGTAACTTACTTTGACTAGTTTTGAAATCACAGAGAGGGCTCTGACTAAGCTAAGCGCTTGGGCCACAAGCTGTGGACTGGGTGTTAATCTGAGTAAAACTGAACTGATGTTTTTTACCACCAAGTACAAAATACCGATTTTCAAGCTTCAACCAAACACTCACTTTAGCCCTCAGTGCAAGACATCTAGGCGTCATATTTGACCCCAAGCTCAACTGGAAACTCAACATAGAACACAGAATAAAGAAGGCATGCGTCGCGTTCTACGCCTGTTGTAAGACCTTTAGCAAAAGGTGGGGACTTAAACCTATAATGGTCCTCTGGATGTACACTGCCGTAGTTCGCTCAATCCGCACCTATGGTTTGCTCGTGTGGTGGCCCACCTTAAGTAAAGCTTACAATATCACAAAACTTAGTAGAGTCCAACGAACAGCTGCTTTCAGAACCACAGGAGCAATTCGATCGAGCCCGTCAGAAGCTCTTAACGTGCTCCTTCAAAGCCTGTCTCTGGACTTGCACATCAAATACATCGTCTTGTGTAGTGCTATCAGATCTATCTAAACCCTATGGCTATAGTAAAGCTCTTGACCTGCTGCCTAGGGATCTGGCCTCGACCATAAGTGATTAGACGACTCCCACACTCAAATTCAATAATAATATTCAAGTTCACTTTCCCGAAAAGTCAGAATGGAACAATAATCTACCCCAATCAAACTACCAAGTATCGATCTTTACCGACGGCTCCAAGATGGAGTGTGGCGTTGGAGCAGGTGTCTTCTCAGCGGAATTAAACGTGTCCAAATCGTACCGCCTCTCAAACTCTTGCGGAGGTACTAGCGATTAGAGAAGCCTGCAAGATACTTAGCCTCAGCCCTACTACCTTCAACAGCATAGGAATCTTTATTGATAGCCAGGCTACTATATAAGCTTCTTGTGCCTCTGGCAGGCTCACCAGATTCAACCACTTCTACCTATCTACCTTACCTTGAGTATTTTTAAATAAAGTCTCTCCATAGCTTCATAGAGATTAAACTTCAAACAAATACTACCCTTATAGCCTCGAATTAACACAAATTTTTTTCTACTTTAAGCTCGACTTAAAACGTCCAAGAAGTGGCGTTTTCATCAATGAAAAACCTCGTCCCGAGGACAGAGATCTGCCCTATGAAACCTATAATCCCCGACAATTGCAAGAACAACTGGAAAAAGAAGGACGAAAGAAATACACCCTCTTGTCGGATGGAGAACAACTGTACTTTCCATGGATGAAAGGTGACAACATAGGCGATTCAAAATGGAATTCCGGAAATGGTAGAAAAAACCGTGCCACATTTAAAAGATCATTTTAATTTTATTTACATTAAAAACTTTAAAGCTTCTCGGCAAGACAGTATTAATTTTAGGCCTGTTATTTTTCCAATACCAACTGATTTGCATAGAACCTTCAGAGCGGCTGTTGTCTTTAGCAATAATTCCTTGTTGCCGAGCGGTGAAGAAGGTCCTGGGTAAAGGCATTACACAATGCACTTGAATTTGAATAAATTGTTTAATAATAATACGGTATTCTTCTTAGACCGCAACGTCCTGTGGAGGTGGCATGTTTATATGTTGCTTTTGTGGAATCTTTTGCCAAGAACCCCGACTACTGGAGTGCGAACACAATGGACAGTATTCTAGAAAGGGGCGTAGAACTTCATCAGAAAAGCATTGCCATCAACTATGAGAATCCCGGTGATGATTTCGCAATCTTTCCAGAATTAACACAACAGGAATCTACAGTCGCAATGAAGTTGCATCTAAGCGGAGCTTTGAACGATGAGCCCAACATACTGAAGGCCTTAACGCTGTTTTTTCATAAATTTTCCGCTTGCGTCCTGTGCTCGGCGAGCTTATACTTTTTGATTTGGAAACGATGTGAAAATTCGTTTTATATCTTCGATCCGAATGGCAGGGATGTGGAGTGTAAACGAAACCATAGGACTGGCAAGGCATCTCTCATGGCCATTGAAACGGTGGAACATATTGTTCATTTGATCCTTAACTACAGTGGTATAAGTAATAGGTCCGATTTCAACTTATATGACATCCATTTGATAGACTTTGGTAAATTGTCAAGACCACATCAGATTCTCGAAGATTATAAGCCGCCAAAAAAACTGTATGCCGTAGTGAATAAATATTATTCCGTGATTCCAGCCCTTTCGGGTTTACCAGTCAGTACAGGGGCAAAGTCTTTGGAAGACAATCCCTCAATGATGACAAGCTATTTGGCGCTTGTTTATAGCCAAATTGATCCACCCAGGTTGTGGACAATGACGCTGGTAGATGATCTTATCAAGTTTGGCAGGAAGTACCACTTCGACTACGTAAGCGATAACCGATTGGAAAGACTTAATATCGTCGATCTTCCCGAGGTATTGCTGTTTGGAAATTATCGAGTTTTGGTTGAGAAGAAGGCTTTTGTTATATCTGGACACGTTGTCAATTGCTGGTCCTATCGCCTGTCTCAGCTAACGCAGGCACTAACTGATTTCTTCTCTGAGTACAATTCGGGCTTACTGCAGGTGGACAATTCAACCTTTGGTCTGTGGAGGGAAAATGAAATATTGATGGTATTTGATCCGTTCAGGAGACAACCGTCAGGTCAAGCGGTTTCTCCTGCTAAATCTGGTACAGGATGTGTGCAGATGCATCTAAACGTAGACTCACTATGCCGAATCATGTTCATGAACGCAAAGGTAATCAAGAGTGAGGGTAATTTCTTCTTGCATGGAATTTGTGTTAAGGCGGTTGGAACTTTCAATATAAACCGGGCCAGACAGGATGCGGCCGGCTTTGGAATACTTCAAATCAAATATCCATTTGATTGTTACGGAGCTTCAATGGAACCCGAACAAGAATGCGAGGACAAAGCATCGAAAGCGGACTTTTCTAATTGCACTATCTTGCAGTGTCTATCGGTTTTAAGTTTAAATCCTTGCGGAAGATCTAACTCGGAGTACGAATTTGTCCAAATGCAACGAAGACTACAATTAAAATCAAAGGTCGGTCGAGCACTAAGCATCCAATCGATTCCCGACAAGTATCGAATTCCTGAATACGATAACATTGACGTTATCGATTCCGTTGTGGCTGAGTTCGTTTCTGATCTGATGAGCGATATCCAAAAGAGAACCGAAAAGAAGAATAAAGTTTGCATCGAAGCCTCGAAAATTCTACTCAAGTCCGATATTGGTCATTTGAAGGATCTGAAAATACGTTTGAAACGTGGCGAGGACTACGATAACATATGTGTGGCTTTCCCAACCAAAAGGCCCGAGCAAAGTGAACTGACACTGGAAAATGAATTGGCGATGGATTCGAATTTCACAACATTACCCGATGGATGCTGGGCAATCTTCGGAATTACATTTTTGGAAACTACAGATGAACCTCTCAATGGAATCCTTTCGACGATCACTGCTGCGGCACTTTCTTCCAAATATAACGTATCCACATGGAGCAGTGATGTCATCGAATATGCCTTAGAGGCAAGCAAAGTTCTGCAGGATCGTTTTTGGTCATACAATCACACTTTGGACTTGATATTCCGCAAACAGATTCCTAAATTACAACTTGGCAGCGCTACATTTGCCTTGAATGTACTAACAACCGAAACAGTATCGGCCGACAGTCTTTATCTTTCCCTAGAACAATCTCTGCTTATAGTGCCTAGATTATTTTTAATTTGTAAAGGATTATCGTGCCTAGTGGTGAGACGGTATAATTTAATTTACATGTTCATGGGATGTCCTTGTGATGTGGTTGGTTTCAAATCGAAATCAGCCGGACCGATGTGCGTCCTCAGATTCGTAGAGTTGACCGCATTGGTGCGACGTATCGAGAATGCATGTTCTGGACGCTATGGAAAGTATGTGATAGTACAATTGGATGTTCGGGATGTTACTGTACCACCAGCAGAGAGATTTAAAACTCGTACACCATCGCAGGAACAGATATTTTACAGTAAGGAGGCCATGGAGAAGGAACGACAGAAGCAGCGATACAAGGACAAGGTAAAATTCATTCAAGACGAAATAAAGAAGGAGTCGAAGAGGGTGTTGCAGTTCCAAAAGGCCAAGTCCAAATTATCCAAAGGTAAAATATTTTGTATCTTTTATGATTTTTTATTGATAAAGATTGCAGGTCTTTGTAGGTCTTTAGATCAACGACTACTTTGGTGAATCCGTTTGTAGTGTGGTTAGAGCAGGTTTCTCTTCATTTTTGTATGTGTATGCTTAAGAAAGCTGGGCATTCGGAAGGGATGTTTCCTCATTCTGGAGACATCTTTTTGGATATTAAGGATTCAGAGGGTCGTTTCTGTTTCGACTCGCCGTTAAAAGTTATATTTTCTGTGACTTTATGTGGGAAAGACTGATTGACTACAGATTTGGTGTATTGTGCGTAGTGAAATGCAGGGGTTACCAAGTGTATCAGACTTTTACTGACTTAATCCTCTCCATCGTCAGGCAAACCAACCACAGAACTGGTTCATGCATTACTTCAGGGTGGTTGTCTATGGTCTTGATGAACTTATGCCCTGTTCTCGTCTCTTTATTTTCAGCACTTTTTCGATGAAGGGACACACTCTGTTTCAGTTTTCCTCACTTGTGTGCTCCGTTTTTCTGCAAACGTTTGGGGTTGTCGAGTCGCCGCCATACCATACCTATTGTACACCCGTGTCTGGAAAGGAACCTCTCACTCCTCCATTTCGTTCACTTTTGCGGTTCATCGACCCCTAGTTCCCCTGCTCTAACTTTTTTGCAAGCGACGCATCGTGATCTCCTTGGCTTTTGCTGTTGTCGTGTCTTTTCTAACTTCTGCTTTCCTATAAGAGATCATTGCGACGACGAGAAAGGCTGGTGCTGGAAACTTGCTACCCGAGGAGCTTCTCTTCGCCTTACCGCTGGCATTTGTCTTCTATACTTTTCAAGCAGCAGCGCCGATCTCGCAAGAGGGTAGAGTGCGTATCTGTCATGAGTAGTTTGCGCCTACTTGCCATGAGATTCAGATTTGCCATTAGTCAACTCAATGCTGACGTGACCTTTGCAGCCTTCTAAGACGTGTAATTGACCTGCTGCCAATACGTAAGCTTTGTCTCCAGCCTCATTCCTAAGTTATTATCTCCAGGAGTAACAGCATCTCAAAGACACTTGTCAGCAGAGCTTACTCTGTCTTTTGTATTGCTTAGCCCAGTCCGTGGTCTGTCTCATGACAAAGGCACCTAAGCACGGGTATTACTGTCGCAATATCATCGCCGTAACCAACCAAATACGTGTGTTGAGGCGTCTCCTAGCTCAAGGCTTTATGATGTTGTTCACACAGAGCTAGATTTTTTGAAACCTAGTTAGTATTAGGTTTCAGTCTTTACTCTGTTGGTGGTGTCTAGAATAACGAGGGAGTATTTGTTGGTGTTGCTGTCATTGATCCTGATGCCATTATCGTTACTTCGTGTGATCAACTCTTCAAGGCATATTGCCACTCCATTGCCAGGGTTAGATTTAACAGCAGCTTTTCACAGTTGATTGACTTTTCCACACCCGAAGTTGAACCTGGAACCTTCAGCGTGACAAGCACTGATGTTAACTACTACACTGCGGCCACTGTTTTACAATTCCTCTACCTAGTACTGCAATTGGTTCAGGATGAAAAAATTCCAAGATTGTCTTCTGCATTGTCCGGAGTAACCACTTCCACTATTCTCTGGACCTTGTCTGTTGAGGTCTTGGAACACTGTTCTCTCTAAATTCTAGTTATGTACTCCATGAGTTATAGAAGCTATGCCCATCATTATTCACAGACCCTCTAGGGTTTCTCTTCCCAAATTTCAACCCTCAAGCTCGCTTATGAAGCACCTTAACCATCTGGGTGAAGCGATAAACCCTCTGAGCTCATACCATACTGATTCACTTCTTGCTTAGAGCTGCTTTAACACCCTTAAGCAATTAGCTGTTTATAGCAAAATGTTCTTGTTATTGTATTGCCGAGCTCGCCATACAGAAAAGTTCAGGGGTCGAATTACGGCATCAGTGATCGTGTAACTCGTCACGTAAAAATGAGGATTATTGCGTATAAACGATCATTCCGACGTAATAATGCTCGTTTTTACGTGACGAGTTACTCGATCACTGATGCCGTAATTCGACCCCAGACCTCCTTCCTCTCTGTGGTTTATCCGCTAGCCACTTGACGTTAGGCGTCGCCATGGATCCAACGTGTTCTCTATTATTGTATCCAACATGCGTTTGGAAAAGGGAAGGGGTTAAGAGCGTTGCCGTTCTAAACCAGCTCGAATTCATTATGAATTTTAGGATAGCCGTTAGTGACATGTTTGACACTTCGCCCAGATTGCCAAAGAAGTAAGCGCTTAGGGTCGTTTATCTGGTTCTGCTGAGAAAGTACATCGTGTTCTCTTCCGCCACAGCCTCTGCAGAAGTTGATTGCACTTAGTCAGCATTCCTGTGAGGATGCTGATGACTAGTACTTAGAACAATCTGTTTAGCCTCCGTAGTAAGTCTGTGCGTTTCTGTAGGGATGTGCGTTTCTACAAATATGTGTCTGCTCGTGTTCTCTGCGATATTTCTTGTGTTTTCCTTGCTCTCTCTCCTTTCTCGCTCTAGTCGTCTTAACTCTTGGCATAGGTACATCCTTGGCGAAGGAACTCACTGTGCTCCACTTACTTCCGACTCTAGCATGTGCTGCACATTGTTCTCAGGAGTTGGTATTTCTCTTTGTGACTAGAATCTTCGGCAGTATACAGAATACATGCTCCACGTCCTCGGGAGTATTACTGCAAGATGGACAAGTGGGGGAGTTGTCATTTTCTAAACCGGTGTAGATATGACCGGAAACAACCATGTCTCGTTAGCATTTGTGTAATGTAAAAGTTTACTTCGCCGTGACTGCGGTTTATCCAAGTCTCAATGTCCGGAGATTTCAGCGTTGCTGCAACTCCCTCATGCTTACGGTTTCCTTTCTGTTGTATTCGCATCACTGGGTAATAACCACCGCTCCTGTTGGTTTAGGTTTAGGAACTTTCTCTGTAGTTGTGTCGTAACATTCCTGCCACGATACAAGCTACCTGATCCAAAGTTGTGCGGAAAGCGCGCACAGTTGATTTACTGCTATGATTTTGCGTTTGTATGCTTTCACGTTCATAGCTCCGGCCCAAACTGATGATCCATAAATCACTACTGATGTGACTTCTTTAGCTAAGAGAAGTCTTTAGCTATATCTTGGTCCTCCTATATTCGGCAAAGTCCGCGCCATGGAGGCACCCACACGCGAGGATTTGCTACTTATGTACTCCAGGTGTTCTTTAAATGTAAGTCTTGCATCAATCACAATGCCAAGATATTTAATAGCCGCTTTGGATACTATCTCATGTCCACCTACTGTGAGCGTGATGGTTTCTCTTCGTTTTCTACTGGTGATAGCGTAAGGCCGACAGCTGCTAGCCATCGTTGAACAATTGCAACGGTTTCATTGCCAATTTGGACCACTTCTTCCAGTAGTTTTACTGTTACAACCATAGCAATGTCGTCCGCAAATCCAACAACTTTGGCCCCATCTGGTATTTCGAGGCGAAGACGTCAAACATGACGTTTCATAGTGTCGGTCCCAGGATCGAGCCTTGTGGCACTCCTCCTTTGATTGCGCAGGAGGGCGGTGGAGCCCGAAATACTTTTAGTTTTTTCTCTGCCGCTTAGTACGCCCTCCCCCAGGGGTTTTCATCTGCTTCATTACATAACTCGACAAAGCTCCGGCGTTTGCTGGTCTTCATTGCTGTTTATAATTCTTTTCGAGCGTCTATACCAGCATTGAAGCTCGGCGAAATTGCTTCTTCCTCTGCTGTGCTGATACAGTCTCCTTGTGCGGTGGCATTCGGCACGCATCAGAGCGATGTCTTCATTCCACCAATAGACTGATGGATGGTGTGGCTTACTCGTTCTTCTTTTCTTTTTCTTTTTTTCATAATTTACTCGCGCTAAGGGGGTTATGAATACCCTTTTTATGCTATTCAAACAGCGCTAGTGTTGGTTTAGTAATTTTTGAAACTCAGATGGTATTTAGTTTCAGTCTTCAGTCCACAATGATTGGGGAGAATAACTGGTAATGTTTCCATTGCTTATAATTCACAGTTTTTCTTTCGAACATCTTTCTTTCTTCTTTCTTGCCATAGAAGCATCGCACGCCCCCTTTGTCGCCCTAAAAACGTTGCTTTGATACGGTCCATTTACTACCTACATAGTTAGATCTTCTCCTCCCCCTTATCCTCCAATAATTGTTCCGTTTTCCTGTTCATCGTCCGGCACTCGCTAACGTCGTTTTCGATAATTATCAGGAAATAGTTGGACCCAGGTCCTCCCCATTGACGATGGGTAAGTAGGTTTTGAGCTCTCTGAGTAAGCCAAGTGATAGGAGATGTGAAGGTTGGAAATAGTTTGACCTAGGTCCTCCCCATTGACGATGGGTAAGTAGGTTTTGAGCTCTCTGAGTAAGCCAGGTGATAGGAGATGTGAAGTTTGGAAATAGTTTGTCAAGTTTAAGTTTATTTCTGAAATTACAAAAGTATTTAGGATGTTTTTAGTTGCTTCAAGCTTCAAGTTGCTAATTTGAGTTATTTTTCTTTTATTTTTAGATACAGTTTCTTCTTCTGTTGGTAGCAGTGCGTCTTTGAGTGGAGAGTACGGTGAAGGAGAACTTTCCGAAGACTCTGAACAAGTTGAATTTAAACATAAACCTGGTAGGGCACTGGAACATCCCGAAGAAGAAGAAATGGAAGATGAACCAGTGGGATTGCCACAAATAGGCTACGAATTAAGAGACGAAGACTTTCTTTTCAAAATTCAAGGAACAACAGCTTTGGAGAATCGCAGTGAAGCCGCAGATGAACAAATTAAGGCTTGTTTCTTTGCAAGTTCTGTTGCGTTGCTTTATGCCATTTTGCGACCGCTTAACCACTGGGATTGTCTTCGAGTTGACAAGGTGATTAAAATTGCTGAAAATATTTACAAAACGACAGCAAATGTCAACACAGCCAATGAGCGAATTATCAAGAACGTCGACGTGGATGAGTTTATCTTTAATGTCAAAGTACAAGTCTTCACTCCCATGGGTACTTTTGGCGGCAATTTAGCCTATAAAATCATGAAGACCGTACAGACTCAACGGTATTTTTTAATACAAATCTCAAATACAACGTACGCTGTATATCATGATGAATATTTCCATCTTTTTGATCCTTATCCTTCAATGGAGCTTATTGGGGAACCAAAACAGACCGATCCTATTTTAGATGAAAGCATACCGCGCCGACGAGAAGAAAATACAGCGTCTTGGATCCTGTTCGGAGAACTTGATGCGATGATGGAATACATTGAAAAGAGAGCAGTGAGCAAAGACTGGAAAACAGAGTACAGGCTTCATACTGTTCATATCATATCGTACAAGACTGCTCCGAAGAGAATACAGCTACTCAATCTACTGACCGATGAGATCGGTAAGCAAAAGGAGAGTGTTGAGACCAGTAACATGTGCACACATTCCGAGGAAGTCGAATGGTTGGACATCTATCCAAATCTGGTTATCTGGAGCAGGCTCAATCGGTGTAACGCTGTGCAACGAATTCGTGGCTCTGCCTTTACTAAGGACAGAAACTTTGACATTGAAATTCCCGATAAATTATATTCCCTTTGGGGCTCTCTTCATCCGGAGTCTGCAGTCTTCGGGGAATATAGGGGCAAACAGCATTTGGCTATTGATGTGGTTGCATGCTGTGTTGCCAATGTCTACCAGATCAACGAGTGGAATACACAAATTTTGGACACAATTGTCATTAACGGTAATAATTACTTCAGAGATAGTATGACAGGATCATCATCTATTGAATACGAGTTTTCACTGGAACACTTGAACACATCCTTTGTACTTGGCCACTTGCAATACAACGTTAGCTTGGAGAGCGTCACCTATGGATATCTGTATTCATCGGTGAGAAAGGAACTTAATCTTGCGGCTGCATTAACTTACTTCTTTACAACTCATCGTTACGGAATTATCCAGTGTATGAAGCGGAGTGTTGCAATTGGAAAAATCGATTCTGGATTTTTCATGTTCGATTGCCAGAGTCATGGACTTCCACTTTTCTACAATGGACAAGGTGCTGCTTATGTGTTGCGGGTATCCCATTTGCAGACCCTATTATACTGCATTGTAATGACATTCAATATTCCCTATTATAATGCCGTTTTTTACATACACAAAGTTGACATGGTCAGCGATGTAGTTGAAGAAGAATCAGAAGAGGATGAAGCAGTGGAAGAACCCAATTAAATTTTTATTTTAGATCAAAACGAAATAAACATTTAAGTTTACAATAGTAGACGTGTTATTATTCTGACTGCGAGGTCTGTTCGGATAACTGATTCGCGAAGACCCAGAGATGCGGAGTTTTAAGCTTCATCCAGTTCATCCAGTCCATGGGGACTGTTTTACCAACTTTTAGACAGAACGTACCGAGAATATCCGCAATAAGACATTCAAATCAGAGTTAGGTTAGGTTATAGGCGTGGTTGCACTTTTGTACAGTCTCACTTGGATCTCCATTGTGTTCCTCGGTGTGGTGTGTGGTCGAATTACTAATATTATTAGTTCGCCTCCCTAAACCAATCTGAGTTCCGAAAGAATTGTAGGACGGTTCTCGATGGCTTGATTGACAATTCGCCCAGATCAAAGGGATTATGACTACTCTTACTACCCTCGGACATTAGGGAAATTATAAGAGAGACGAAGGAGGTACCGATGCACGTTGGTTTTAAATGCTTGTGGATTGTAGTGATGAGGGAACACAGAGCTATGTAGATCATTCCACATTCGTGTGGTACGGCTAAAGAAAGAATCTCTATATTTGACAGTAGGTCTGAAAGTAGGCTTGAGGGTAAACTGATGTGCATTCGAAGCATGGCTGGTGAAATGTTGCAGAGGCGGAATGCAGCTGGCTATTTCACTGGAGCGCTTTTTGCAGAAGAATCGATAAAACAGTGAGAGACAGGAAACATTTCATCGGTGTTCAGACGAAATGTGAGCGATGTAATCAAGCTTTGGGCGAATAAACGCCTTGTGGATTGAAGCCAGATCAGAAGGGGTAAAGTATTTATTGCATCGTTTGAGGAAGACTAGACATTTTGTAGCGTTCTTGGCGACATTGAATATGTGGTCGTTCCAACAAAGATCCTTGTTAACCCACATACCGAGGATGGAAAGTTTTTCGGCTTTAGCGATGCAGGTACATGGATAATGGTTCGAGGTTAAGGTTTCGCTTAAGAAGCAGAAGGCAGCATTGAGTTTTGGAAGCATTAAATTTCACTCTATTTGTAGAACCTCATTTGCGTTGCCGTTCCTTTACTACGTCCGAAGTGCAGGGATGTGAGTAAGGGAACGAATATAAAAAACTGAGAGTACTGTCATCGGAACAGGAATGAATTGGATTAGAAGTTGCAGATAACTGAGAAAGATGCCTACGTAAGGCATTGTCGGAGACAAAATGAGGCCTTGGGGGACGCGAGTATTTATATGGTGGATTGCAGACTTGAAATCGTCCAAAATAACTTGAATTGAACCGCAAATGTTCTTGAATGTCCATGAAATATCGTGCAGATTTTCAGGCCTACCCGCATTTTTAATGCGGAGCTCCGTGGTAAAACAAGTCAGGACCCCATAGATGTAACAATTTGAACACAGATGATCGGACATACTTTTCGAAAAGGTGACACTTCCATTGCTTTCCCAGCAATGGAATGGAATCAGGCCCGAAAGCTAGTTTCTTAACCATTGAAGAAAAGATCGATGCCTTACGCAGGCATTTTCGACAAAAGAGCTTTGTGCCAAACTCTGTCAAATGCTTTTGAAATCGAACTTTTACTAAATTGATGTAGAGATTCGATCCATTTCTCGGTGAGATAAACCATCAAATCACCAGTGGACCTTGTTGCTATGGAAACCGTTCATTGAGGAGTTTCCGTGAGTCGTGATACACCTCTTCAGAACCATGGGTGGAATACCATCTGGATCAGCGGATTTGGGTATGTTGAGGCCTGTAAGTACTCCTGCAACTGTACAAGTGTTAAAGTGGACTTGTCCCATGGAGAATTGGACGCTCTCGAGGACAGATGAAGACAAAGCATAATCTGGGAGCGTTGAGCTAGCTGCAAAGTATGCAGCAAACAGATTGGCCTTGTCTGAGGAGCTGACAGCTGGAATGTTATTGTTAATGAGCGTTGGAATTGAAGACGAGACAGAATAAAAGAAATGTTCTCCGAGGGTTATTTTCCTGCTTCTGCTAAAGGTCGGCGAGTTCAATGTGAGAATGGCTCCTCCTCGGTGTTTACGTCGCTACATCCTCTGCATAGGTTCTTTGTACTTAAACGTATTCTCTTTAGGCAAGTCGCAAGTAGGTTGTGATCTGTCATAATGCCTATGAGAAGTTATAGGTGCGATGATTTCTTTGGTTTTTCTCTTCTTTAGTTTTGTCCTGAGCGTTATTGAGGCTGGCATGTCGTGACTGAAATCCATCTCTCGATCGCGAGATTGTGGAATTTCGCGGTGATGCTGGACTTTTCAAATTCTAATGGGGGTAGGATTGAGTCGTCGCCCATTGTCAGATTGAACTCAGAACCCTCAGAACGGCGAGCCTTTTCATTGCCATAGTAGCTCTTATGTCCCGGGACCCAAATGAGTGTGACGTTGAGATTAAAAGCAGAGTTAGAAATTTGATGGCCAAAGTTGGAAAGCCTCTGATTTGGGAATACAGTTTGAAAGCACTTCCTGCTTGATAAGACAAATGACAACACCATCAGAAATTTCACCCCTCGAGAGTAAGATTTGTTAGGTGATCAAGCCAAATCAAGCCCTAGTTCGATGTCGGCAGGCACATGCAGGAAGGTAAGAAGTTCATAAAGCAGAAAGACTGGTTTCTTCGAAAGAGGAAAAAAGGACATGAGAAATGTGTGATTAAGTAAATAGGGTGGTGTTACTACAGAGGCAAAGTTTGAAAGTTAAATTAAGAGGTAAGCAGAGCATGTCAAGACTACAAGACTCAAGTATAAAAGAACCACAGTCGGTACTAGGGATATAATTAGTTAGTTTGGATTGGTCTTCCAAGAAGAGGTGCACTTAGAGCAAAATTAGGTCCATTACTGTTGCTTCCCAGTCTACTCCTGAAATTACTTAAATATCCTGACGTAGCACTTAAGATCGGCCGTGCTGGCGGTGTTCAGATCATTTAGATCGTTAAAGAAGTATTCGCCTGAGGTGGTTTTCCTGATGCAGAAATCGTTGCATGTAATACCCAAACGTTGAGCATGTCGATCTAGGATGCTGGGCCCTATTAGGACGTTAATTAGTTTCGAGAGCTGATCTCTTTTCTGTCGAATGAATACTTTTGATCTCTTAAGATCGAGGGCAGGGCAGCTAAGCCAAGCATTGCTTCAACAATCAGAATATTGTCGTCTCTGATTTGCTTTTGGTGTTTAACAAACGACGACGAAGACGCTTTGACGTGGTCGAGCTTCCTATTGTCTGTACATTGGGAGCCTACATCACAAAACTTAGCAGAATACAACGAATAGCTGGTATTGGGACCATAGGAGTGATACGATAGAGCTCTCAACGTGCTCCTCCACATCTTGCCCCTGGACTAACACATCAAATCTGGGTTTTGGTTCCCGAAATCCTATGGTCACAGTAAAGCTCTTGATTTGCTGCCTAGGGGTCTGGCCTCGACCATAACTGACTACACGACTCCTTAACTCAAATTCAATAAAAGTATTCAAGTTCACTTTCCAGAAAGGACGGAATGGGACAATAGCTTACCCCTATTGAAATACCAAGTATCGATCATCACCGACGGCTCCAAGATGGAGTGCGGCATTGGAATAGATGTCTTCTCAGCTAAAGTATCTAAATCGTACCGCCTTCCAGACTCTTCGAGTGTTTTCCAGGCGAAGGTACTAGCGATTACAGAGGCCTGCAGGATACTATGCCTTAGCTCCATTATCCAAAAGAACATAGAAATCTTCATTGACAGTTTCATCCTCTAAATTAGTGGAACAGTCTAAGGGAACTATAACGCGGGCAAAAGCTCAATTTAACATCACTCCCCTCTGGGTTCCCGGCCATAGCAACAAAGGGGGGAATGTGAAAGCCGACTCGGTAGCCAGATGCAGGTCAACCCTTGATGCCTCCCTTGCGGAATCAATTTGCTCCCCGATGGGACTCATCAAGGGCAAAATTTTCCAACACTTTCTCTCTTTCGCCAACTGTAGGTGGACAAGTCTAGAAACCTCTGCCATATCCTGACAGATATGACCCGCTTACAATAAAAACAGAAAGAAGGATCTAATCAATATGAACCGCATCGAGACAGCAAGAATCACAGCAATTAGCACGGCCCACTGACCAAATGACTCACATGCCAAGGAGGTGGTGGAAAAATGCTAATGCGCACTAGAAACAGTCCCGCGAAGAACGTGTGGTTTGTGTCGTCCACTTGAGAGTCACCGTACTGGCAAGCTGGACTGCTTACTTTGCCCTACCTTGTGGAGGTACGCGTTGAAATAGTCATGTACGGGTAGGAAATATGTGACGTAACAGTTAACCTCACCATGTTTCCACCATTCAGCAACGTTTGGGATCATCCTCTCGGTCCATCGCCCTCTGTTCTCTGAGCTCCATCTATTTTGCCACTGCTGTTTGTTAAGGTCTTTTGCCTCTTCTATTGCCGCCTCTACTCCAATTTCCAGCTTATTGTCGTAATCGTACTTTCTCCCTCTCGCCAGGAGGAGGTTAGGGGTCGCTTCCTCGACTTCGAGGATGGCTGGTTCCGAGACTGTTCGGTATGAACTTGCTTCTCGTTGGGCTCTGTATTGCCACCATTTCCTTCCTGAATTTCTCTTCATCGACCCATAGCGCACACCCATAAAGGAGAATGGCATGACAAATTGTCATAAGAAGCTTTCGTTTACTGGCTGTGAGACCACCTATGTTTGCTATTAATCTGTTCAGTGACATTGTGACCTTCGCAGCTCGTTCACATGCAGACTAGGCTGCCAAGTTAGGCATTTCGTTCAACTCTGTTGCAACAACACACACGAAAAGGAAATCATATTCTACTTTCTCTGTGACTGTCCGGGAATAGCCAGAGCCTGACAGCGCACACTTGGCAAACCGTCTTTTAAAGGAATTATCAGAGATTTCTGACATAAACTTCTGCACCATTATCAATTTTCTCAACTCCAATGGATGGATCCGAAAACTACGTTCTTAACCACACCCATCAACATCCAGGTCACGTGAGTTGTGGTATCAAAATGGCACATCGACGCTACTTCTGTTTCTGGCAGGTTCTACCAGTTTCAACTACTTCTACCTACTCAACTTTGTTCCGATCCGGTGGTTGTATTGATTGGTTGTCCTGCAGATTGAGGCTAAGAGGCTGCCTGACACCGGCATTTTGGCTTTCGTCGCTGGTTAACAATCCGCAGAAATAGCCCTTCAATATGTTAAGTACGAACTGTTTCTATACGAAGACTTTGAAAACCTAATTTACTGCTAGAAGCAAGAAGACATGGGGTCGAATTACGGCATCAGTGATCGAGTAACTTGTCACGTTAAAATGAGCATTATTACGTCGGAATGATCGTCTATACGTATACTGATGCCGTAATTCGAACCCTATTATCGATTGAAGTAAAGTCACATCTCTGGTGATGCATCATAGAGATGTGGGGTTAAATATTTGACGACACTTTTCAGAAATTAATTTTATACACACATTTAGGATTTAAATTGATGCCTAACCAATTGTTGTGTACCAATCTTTATAAATCCATATCAGTCATCGGCGGTAAGTACCCTCCGGATCTGGAACAATTGGTTTACCTCATATTTGTAGAAATTTCCCAATTCAATCGTATTATACCCCAAGCATCGGTGAAATTAAGTCGCAACCATCAGATCGACCTTCATCTTGGCCCTTCGCTAACACGGTAAATCACCACAATGCATTGATAAATCCATAAAGTCCGTATCGAAATTCAACAAAACAAAAAACAAGTCAACAAGTCCAACCTTAGAAATTGTACGCCGTCGCCGCCGCCGCACGGCAACTAACCGCGTGTTAATTGTCTGCTGAAAAATAACAGAAAAAAAAGACAACGCATTTTTTTTTTGGCGTGTGTATGTCCAGTAGTAGTTTTGGATGGTTATTCAGCAATTTTTGTTGGTTTTTTTTTCTCCCGTTATTTGTTTAATTTCTTTTCTTCGCCTTTTTATTTACTTTGCTTTTCGTCCGCCGACCAATTTTAATCCCCCAATGGAACTGTTTCAACAATTCCAATGACCTCCTACAATTCACTCTCAGTCTCAATTGGTTTGGATTTGGATTTTTCAGATTTTGATTGAGTATATTTGCTTTTTTCATCAAAACCCCGATCGATTTATTAAGTTTTTCCAAAGTACTTACTCACTTATCGTTGGACGCACTCGTGCATGGGGTTAAGAGTCAGAGCGGGAGAAACCTTCGCGATGCAGTGGGTGTTACACAAAGTGGGTTGTATCGTATAAAAAGGTTTTCATCTCAACGATTCGATATCATTCACAACTCAATCGTTTCTGGATTAACTTAAGTCGTTAAACAAGAAAACTTTTCTCAAAATGGTACCATCCAAGTGGAACAGTTTGGTTCAGACCATCATTTGTTGATAATTTCTTTCTTTGCAGAACTCCATCATCATTATCCTCTTGGTAGCTGTGGGTGTTGCAGTGGCTGATGTCTCAGAATTGACCAATCGGTATTTGCCACCAGCGGTGGTGCAGAATGCTGTATTGGAGGATTTCTCGGTGACAGAAGCACCAGTGGCTGAAGCTGAGGTTACTACAACATCTGGGGGGACCACAGTTGTGGAAATCGAACAAGTTCCACTCGAGGAAATGCACTATGAAGAGCAACAACAACCAGAATTAGTCCAAGCGACCGAACAGCCTCCTGTACCATCGATATACGAACAGCCACCTGTATTCATCTACGAAACTCCCATTGTTGAGGCTCAAACTGAGGCTCCAATTGTTGTAAGCGAGGAACCGTCCACTGTTGAAGAGGTTTCAGTACCTGTTGTTGAAGAAGTTATCGTTGTTGAGGAAGTTCCAATCGCCGAAGAAGCACCAACCACTGAGGCTACTCTTATTGCTGAGGAAGCTTCAATTTCTCAGGAAGCTGCAGTTTCTGATGCATCTGTAGCGCCTGAGCCAGATTCAGCTGTTGAATCAGATTCTGGTGTTGAGTCAGACTCTGTTGTTGTTCCAGCTCCGGTTGCAGTTGTTGAAGAAGCTCCAGCTGTTAAGGAAGCCGTCGAAGTTGAAGTTGAAGCCGAACCAAAGCCAGCACATGAATTGGCCGCAGATGGTTATCGTTATAGGACTGCCAATCGTTTCCGTTATCGTTTCTAAACAATTGGTTATCATTCGAAGGATTGTTGATTGTTATTCGAAAAATTGTTGTTATTGTGATAGTGTGTACATTTTGAGTAAATAAAGTATAACTGTTAAACTTTTGTATTCCAAAATGTTTGTCTTGTGTAAGTTCATCCGTTCTTTCGTTGTCAATGAAAGGATCTTTCTCTTCCAGTTCCAGCTCACCTGACTCTCCGCCAGAACGAAATGGAAGCATGTCCGAGCACTTTACAACGACTTCTGCAAAAGCTGCATGGATGAGTAAGAGGAGGAGACGATTGTCCACCTTCTCTGTACATGCCCGGCCCTTTCAGCTCGGAGAAGAGCATACTTAGGAGCCAGCTTCTAAAACAACCTAAGCGAACTAGCTGACATCAACATAGGTAGTCTCCAGCGCTTCAAAGCAAGCTTCGGCTCGTTCTGCGGGTAGTATTTCTGGTGAAATACAGATTCAGGTGGTAACACAAAGGACCTTATCTGGTCTAAGTGAGGTTGCACTTGCAGCCTGCCACTCCTACCTAACCTAACCTATGCCCGAGCATAGTCCTGAATGCATTTTTGGCTTCTCTCTTGTTACAGTGCATGTCGAGCCTCCATTTTTACTGTAAGTGATCATCTTATGAATTTCGTTTTTCTAATGCAGACTTCAAAAGTAGCATCTCTTTACAAGGGCCTGCAACCTTTCCTGGGATATAGAGGTTTCGATGGGAAAAATAAGATCAAAACTAAACCTAATAATTGTCAATCACTCGGTTCTGACACCTATGGGACACCTACAGATGTTCTTAAAGAAGGCACATGGTCCAACTTCTAGAAACTTGCCGATGAAAGAGCAAAATCACATCATGGTGGATGTCATGGAAGATGTGGCCAGAACACAGCAAAAGGAAAGCAAATGGAATCCTCACAGGTCGCAAGAAGAATGCGAGTAAGTACGACCGACATCTGCAGAGGCTATGGAGATATAGACGGGGAAGAGTTAACGACTCACCTTCCCTGTGATTGCCCAAGTCTCAGCAGAACCTGGAAAACAACCCTTGGCGCTTACTTCTTTAGTGACCCTGGCAAATTGTTAACTTTGCCACCGAAGGTCATTCTAAAATTTATACTGGATTCAGGGTGGTTTAGGGAACATAAAGCTGTCACCCCTCTAACCTAACTTAAGGACCTGCGACTAGACTGACGAGAAAAGGTCCTCTGCTTATGAAGATAAAATACAAATCCACGTCTCACCTTCATAGATCTATAGAGTGTAAATGGAACGGACTTTTTATGACCGTCATAAACTAAATCTTTGTGTCTCAATGTCTCAACTTGTGTAGGAGGACCTATTTGATCCAGCAACGAGTTCAACATTAGAATGGAAGTACAACAATGTTCAGCAGTGAGTTCAATTTTGTATATCTAAAAGCTGTAATCTGAATCAAGAGGAAGACCGCGACTCAGGTGGCGCACCAACTTAGCGTGTGAAACTGGAGGCAGCAAGCTAAAGATCGAGTTGGCTGGAGACGCTTGTTGGTTGAGGCCCAGGTCAATCCCGGACTGTAGCGCCACCTTAAGTAAGTAAAAGCTGAAATCCAGCGACTTGCCCATAGACACGGCTTATCAAAGGAGACACTACACATAAGCTTACAATAGGACAATCAGCCTACAGTCTAGGACTTATTATTATTATTACGCATATGGCACTGCGACTTGAAAAATCTATTGTGCCTGGAGCCAGTTAGACAAGGAGGTCCTCTATCACTATCTTCCTAATGAAGTTGAGAATGTCCCCAGCCGAGGCATTACGAATGTCCTCCGCTGTTAGGAATTCTTTGTGGAGAAAGCGTTTCCTGACTCCTGCAGACAGCCACACACTCACATAGTACGTGTTCCGCTGATTCGTCCTCCTCTAAGCAGAGTCTGCATTCAGATTCCTGAACTATATTTAGTTTGTGTACGTGATATCTGAGGCTGCAGTGACCGGTGAGGAAGCCGGCAAGTCTTCTGATATCGTCCCTTTTATGATTGAGAATGGATTTTATGGTTTTGTTCAGGGATCGGATGACCCTTTTAGCCTGTCTAAGTCCCTGAATGTTATGATAAGAAGTTTTGTTTTTCCAAGCTGTCCAGCTTCATTCTGAATGCGGACGTAGAGATGCCGCATGCCCCAGAAGGGTTCAGCACCTATGTACCTTTCTGAAGAGCCTTTCCTGGCAAGCTGATCTGCAATTTCATTGCATTCAATTCCTCTGTGTCCTGGTACCCACCAAAGTTTGACTTTATTTTGGTCCTGGAGAGTATTGTAGCAACCTAGAATGGTCTTTGAGTTAAAGTCATGGGAACTCAGTGCTTTGAGCGCTGCTTGGTCATCGGTGAATATATTGATGGGTACTCCCTTTATGCCGGAGTCGAGAATAATAGTGGCTCAGGTATCGATGGCATGTAATTCCGTCTAAAAGACGCTAGGACACATTCCGAGTGCCTTTAAGACTTTGTGAACCATCAGTATACCACAGTCTAGGACTTGGCAACTTTGGCACCAGAAGAACCGATTCTAAATAATAGAGGACAAATGCGAAGGAGACGTAACTCTTCAAATGACGTTAGTGGCGACTTTACCGTGGGTTATTCCCACGGCTTTAGCTGCCTCATTATGGTGTGAAGTTAAGGACTTTACAAAACAACTTAAACTGATCTTTTGCTAGCAATAGAACCGCTATCTCATTCATCAGGCTTATGAAATCTTTGGTACTTCTCTTCGACAAATTTTCAAAAGTTTTGAGCTTTCAGAATGTCTAAGATTTCCCTTTTAGCTACGCCTGGATCCGAGATGCTGGGTGAAGACTGCATGATACATGGTTTGGGGTTACTGCTTCATGTGGCCTTTGTTAATTCATGCAAAAGTTGATTTTTGCAGCCCAATACGCTGACTAATTGGTGCCACCTTGCACTTTTGTAGATATAATCGGTTGCGTTGGGGTTTCGTGGTCAAAGCAAATTCCTCACTCGACTTGTAGACTTCTATTGAACATCTCTAAAATCTGTCTTTTGTAGTGACCTACTAACTTACTTAACCTGGACTTCAACCAACAAGCCTCACTTCTCGGCTTTATGGCTTGTAGTGACCTATCCTCTCTTTTTATGGACATGACATTGCCTTTTTAGTCTGCATTACCCTTAGAAAGCTCTTTGGAACCATGATAACTACAGCTTCGCTTGCTATTATTTTGCGTACAAGTCGAAAGCTTTTGGTCTTAGTGATAAAGGGCCTATTACAACTTGTAGATCTCGTAGATATGAGTCAGCTTTAAGAACAGCAGTTTCCACATCTTACCTGCACTTTTAATTTTTATTTGAATAAGGTTCAAGCCAGTCCCAACAGACCCGCGATGTTGAAGTAAAATAGAAGCCAGACCAAGCTTCACCAGGGCAAATGAGGAAGTTCTTTAAACCCTCAACCCTTCATCCTTTGGCACACTTAACTACGTGCTCATTTACCATCTTGTCATCTTGATTTTTGGAACTCTAGTCGGAACTTAATCGGCACCGGCCCATTCCCGATGACTTAGCATCCTTGAGATATCCTTCCGTGTCAGCATTACAAATACAAAATACAAATATTTGACGCAACAGCTCATAGAGAGCTAGGTACTAGCCAGGTCCTTTTTCGCAAGAATGGAAGAGATCTGCCATATTTGAGAAGTTTTTCATGGAGGATTACACTCTTGGAGGTTTGTCATGCGTGCGAAGAGGTGGAGTTGTGAAAAACGTTTGGTTGTCTTGAGACTCGAACCGGTGTCCTCTCGCTAACATTGACCACTAAGTCATAGCGACCAATGTATAGCTTCAACTCGGTTGTTGAATCAAGTTACGTTGCTATAAACAATAGTGAAGATAGTAGAGACACCAATAGAGTGGCGGACTGAAACGCCCACAAGAATGTAAGGAAACTTTAAAAGGGACGGTTACGATACTCATTGGTTTTGAATACTTGTAGATTGTTGACCGAAAAAGGTAAATCACCAACAACATCTGTTCAAGGCACGGGGAGAGAAAGACGACAAAAATGCCTATGACCAGGCGATATCAGGAAACATCGAACTGCAGCTCCGTTCTAAACCATTCAAATCCATTTGCATTACGGAAACAAACTCAAATAAACTGAAACGAATCATGAATTAATATAATACTTAATCTATTTACTTTTGACAAAATTTACAATACAAATCCAGCAATATCTTTCAAAGGGGTCCTACCTGCAATAGAAGTTGAGTCTTAGCATCGCTCTCAAATCATTTCAATTTCAAAAAATAGTGCTCACCAAACGCCATTCCAGATAGGGGTTCAACACAATGCTATTGATCAACATTCCATACACTACCATGCTTATCATTGCGACCTCAGCATGATATTGAGTTTCGTTACTGTCAAAATGAAAATGAACACAAGGACTTCATCCATTGCAATGATGTTTCAATGACTTACATTTCATAATTCATTTCTTGTAGCTGTACACATGCTGTTGCTATCGACAGTTGAAGAATGCAAATTCCCATAAAATTGTGCATTGATGCACATTTCTTCCGGCTTACCTGTTTCATATGCTTGTTAAGATACACAAAGCCACCGACAAACCACTGGAAGGCAAAAAATTCTTCTTCTAGACATTTTATAAAAATCTTCTCACCTGAATTAAGTACAAAAGGCAAGTCAGCACCGCCAGGTATGTATGCAAATGATCGAAAGAAAACAAAGGATGTTCATTTTCATCCATAAATTCGTAAATTTCATAATAGCCGTATCCAAATCCACCTATTACCGCAGTATGAATAAACGTGTGGACATACTTCATAATAATTGTCCGTTTTGTTGGAAAAAGACGGAATATGACCATTCCTGTAGAGTGATGAGTTCTTAAGGGTTTGGATTTTGATTTAAAGCAATAACTCACATACCATGGCCGTTTAATATTATCATGGATGATCCCATGATCATCACGTGATTTGAGTAGTCTGTTTTTGAAACATTTTCTTCGGTCCAAATGATGTAGTCGTAGAAATATAAATTTACGAAAATCAGGATGGCAAAGATCTCAGATATTGAGAATATGGTCAACATGACTATGAGGCTTCTTTTTCTTGATCTTTTCATTGCAAAAGTGAATCTAGAAATATGTAGTTTTTTTTTTTTTTATGTACGCGTGAGTATTATTGTTTATCTTTAATGACAGGATTTTCCGGGTACATGCGATCAATGTAAAATCAAGTGGATCCATCGAGAATCAGACCACAATCCAGTATTTCATAATTCATCTTAACTAGAGATTAATCGATTTATCGTTTGTATTTACTTTGCTTTGAGTAGCTGCCGAATCTGAATTTCTGAGACACCACAGCCTTTCATACCTTTTAGGTGGGATTAGGTTAGGTTGACGGGGAAGGAAATGCTTTCGTCGTCACACTTAGATCAATGTAGACCCATTGTGATCGCCCAGGGATTACGGTCCCTTTTTTTTTTTTTTTTCTTTCTGTCGGGGTGTTGGAACACAACACTGGAGCACTCAGACGCAAAAACAGGTCCATTGTACTACCAGCAGGTACAACCCTTTTACTGTGTTTTCTTCGTCTTTCTAAGAAAGTCGAGTAAGAGCTTCAGTGATAAGGAGCTTAAGTTACCAGCATTCATCACATGAGCCCCAAAAATCTGCCACCAGATACGAGCAAAGGCAGGACAATCACATAGGAAATGTTCCGCATTGTCGTCGCCCTCTCCACAAGCGTCACAGACAGTGGTGTCACTTAAACCTAACACGTTGAGATGTTTGGCAAAGGAGAAATGTCCCGTAATAACGCCAATAAATTGTCTGCAGTCTTTTCTGCTGAGAGACAGCAAGAATGCCGCGGATTTCTTACAGACGTTGGGAAGGATCTGTTTAGTCTGCCTGCATCCTGGAGAGTCATGCCATCTACAGCTGTGTTTGCTAGAAACCCAACCATCGATAGAAGCCCTAACCGAAGATACGGGCAAACCTAACGTGGGTTCAGGGCCGGAGAAGTTTTCCTCTGAGCCTTGCCTGGCAAGCTCATCGGAGACCTCATTTCCGGTAATCCCGCTGTGTCCAGGGACCCATACAAGTCTTAGCAAATTCAGTCTTCCAACCGAATTCAAACTAGACCTGCATTCCTTAACTATTGTGGATCTAGGAAGAGGATTGAGCAAGGCCTTAAGCGAAGCCTGACTATCGCTACAGACACAGATACTCCGTCCCCTCCACTTGGAAGACAGATGCATAAATACCTAGGGGAAAGTGCAGTCTAATGTTGTCGCCTTCCACAAAGACTCCAGCACCTAAACCTTCACTGGTCTTGGAGCCATCTGTGAAAATTCGACAACATTCCTTACCCGGCTCAGAAAGTGGTGAAAACCACACCTGTGCACAGGGAAAGTCGACCGTAAATCTACACAGTAGTCTTAATTCCGGAACCATTGCGTCAGATGGCATATCCACAAGATTTGAGTCAAAAGATATTCCTCGCGCAAGGTCATCAAAACTCCAGTGCGTGTTAAACCAAAAACCACTTCTTTTTAAACGGAAGATGGCTTTGATCGTTTCGCCCATGATGTTAACATCAAGGGGTGGTAAATTGAGCATTGCATCTAGAGCAGAGCCAGGCGTGCTGGGGAAAGCCCCGGTGCAGCCGAGACAAACCGTTCTTTGGAGTTTAGTAAAAATAGCAGTAACGTTTTTGCGTGAAAGCTTATTCCACCATACAACCGATGCATATGCTGAGGAAGGTCTTACAATCGCTTTATAGAGCCATAGGACTCTTTTCGGTGATAGACCCAATGTCTTGCCAAAAGCGCCCTTACTCTTCCAGAAAGCTGATATTGCTCGAGCCACTTAAGATTCGACAGCCCCCTTACTAGGAACCATAAGCCAACCCGCAACACTGATGAATCTGTGTATGTTAAGCACTGACTTTAACGACCATAAGTCAATTGCTCTCAACAAAACACAAATTCGCACCATTATTGGTGTTATCACAGGCCACTGCCTAGTAGGACAACACGCCAGAAGATTAGGGGCTCTCTTGAATGATTTTTGCAGAAGCTGTAGGGATGAGGAGGAGGAGGAAAGCACCACTCACATTCTCTGCCATTGTCCAGTGCTCTCCAACAGCAGAAGAAGATTTCTTGGGCACTATCACTTCAATGACAATAGTGACCTTACACAAATGCCCCTACGCAAAATCCTCTCATATAGAAACAACTCCAAATGGTTCTACGGGTAGAATTCTCTCTTAGAGAGATTCTATAGGCATCACAATGGGCTATCAGCCTAAGTGGGTCCCACGGGACACCTATTTACCTACGCTTACCTTACCTAAGCACCGACTTGCTAGATCCTGGAAAGGTGTCTAGGATTTTAAATCTTGTATGGCAGAGTGCCGGACAGTGGCAGAGAAAGTGTGGAGTGTCCTCATCTTCTTCCTCGTCACCTCGTCATCCATTCTCAATCTCAGTCTTCTTACATGATAGTTTAACATGTTATGCCCGGTGATGATACCTATTAGGGAAGATAGGGATTATTTTATTCATTTGCAGGATTCTTTCGGTTTTCTGTTTATTGTATAATCGATTGGCCATAGTTTCCTGGTTATGACACAGGAGCAGAGCGCATTACATCTATCGTTGGAAGTTCTTTTAATTTTGCTCCCAATTTCTTGTTTTAGGCTACAGGGTGGGATTTTAGCGGTGGTATCTGCTTGATAGGGGTCTAAAGAGGATCCTTTTCTTGCCAGCTCATCAGCTGTCTCGTTCCCAGGCACCTCTTTGTGGCCGGGAACTCAGCAGAATCTTACTTTGTGCTTTCTGCCAAGAACCCGTAGCTCTTAGCTAGAATATTGTTATCAAATTTGTTCAATGAGTGCGAGCCATGTAGTCGATGTGATTAAGCTTTTCGGAATCCATTCGAACATCTCAAAGAGTTCGCGGTTAAATCCCCTTCTCCGTAGGACCAAATATCCAGTGAACTATGGGAAATAGTAGCATAGACATCGCGCAACAAGAAAGTCTATTAATCTGTGTTTTCAACGCCTTTATTAAGAAAGCAGCTTGCAACTGTGAGCAGACTTCACTCGGAGGCCTTTTTTTGTCGCTGGAAGGTGGGAATCTTTTGAAGACGACATTGAGCTCTTGCTCAACAGTGTGGAATTTCTATCCACTAAACCCGCGCTAATTGTGTTCTGGTAGTTCCACCAGACAATCACTTTTACCTAAACCCATCTACCTCAGTCTTGTCTGCATAGACGGTGAATGGAGGAGAAGATACAAAGACAAACTGTATGGGTTGTAGAGCGACATCGACTTAGCCAGAGGAATGAAGGTCCAACGACTGAGGTGGCTGGGTCATGTGCAACGGATGGACACCATTGTTGCGGTCTGCGAATCCACCCGCAAGGTACAACCCAGTAGAGAAACACTGCGATTCGGGTGGCGTATGCAAGTACAAAGGGACCTCAACCAACTGAGCGTGCGAAACTGAAGGCAGGTAGCTAAGGATCAAACTGGTTGAAGACGCTTGTTGGATGAGGTCCAGCTCCATCCATTAAGTCAGCTAGTAAGTACTCTGCAGAAAACGTGCAGGGACACATTAAGAAAGCTGCTACCGCACTATAGTTATGCAAACAAGTTTAAGGCTATAGATGGGGTTGGATCTACACTAAGATAAATGAGTTGGCTTTGTACTGCAATACCTAACGATTGAGCTGGCGGGAGACGCTTGTTGGTTGAGGCTCAGGTCCATCCCACCTTAAGTAAGTAAGTAAACCCACCTACCATTATTTGCCATTTTTCTCCAAGACACTGCCATTTTGGCATTTCATTGTGGGGAGGCGAACGGCGTGCTAATAATCTTGTTAGGACTTCGTTTAGTCTGTCGCCTTTCTCATTCGAGGTTGTGGTACTTACAAAATTATTCTATTAAGTAGAACCAATCTGAATGCCTATTGAACCGTAGTCTAAGCCAGGACCCTTCACTTAGGGTCGTACAGCGCAGGACAACCACCAAGCAAATGTCTTACAAATTCTTTACAGCATCTCTATCCCTTATCAGATGTGGTCATTTTGTAATGAATCCGTCAGTTCACTATCGTACACAAGGATGAACGATGAGTTTAACACGGTTACCAACCATGAGGGCGTCATTTTACGAAGTGATCTTTACTTCGAGTTAAGTAAACTGAGACTATATTTCCAAGTTGTGCCTGGTCCTTTCGGTTTTGTCTTCATTAACCTTGAGACTAAATCGACTATTTGACTATAAGCCACTACGACAACTTGGTAAAAACGCTTAATGTAGTCTGTACTTATATATCATCGCAGCTGTGCCTTCCGTTCTGAAAGCAGCATTAGTGTAATATCTGTTAGATGAGGATTAGATCACATACGATAAGTGAGAGCTCAAACTCAGTGAAAGGTAAATGGAATGCTCGTTGGTATAAAAATTAGAATTTGGTTAACCAATTCGTGCTGCAGACCATCCAGCTGTTTCTGCGCAGGCCTTGGTGTCCAGCTCTACATGTGTAGTCAGACTCAGCATTACATGGAGGTGCAGCTTAAATTTGGTGACGTATGGTGCTGACGTGGTGCAGGCGTAGTGCGCACATGTGTCACCTGCATGTTCTCTTATGGCCAATTCATATAGAGTTAACGTGGCGCGGGTATGGTGTCTGTCTGCATTGGTCCAAAAGATAACATGAAAGTGACCCTTGTCCACACCACGCTAGCACCATACGACAGCTGTGTGCTGTGGTGTGGGGCCGGTGTCTACTCCGAATTATTGAAAATATCATTATCATACCGCTTGCCGGATTTTACCAGCGGTTTCCAGGCGGAACTACTGACAATCTGAGAGGCTTGCACCCAACTCGGGCGTGACACAAAGCACAAACAAAACATTGCTATCCTTATAGATAGCCAAGCCGCTATTAAAGCTATTAACTCGGCTATCATATCCTTCAAACTGGTACTGGAGTGCTGGAAAGGGATTGCCCGCTTGGGCAGGGTCAGACTGCTCTCGGTTCCAGGGCACAGTGATATAAAAGGAAACGAGCGTGCAGATGAACTGGCCAGGCAGGGCTCAGCTCTATACGGTTCACTCGTGCCACATCCTAGGAGCGGTTAAAGGACAAATCCACTTACCTCTAATGGAGGGGGTTTACCAACTGCGCCATATCCAGGAAGATCTACAAAACAGAACCCGCCCAGATATCGCAAGAATCATGGCGATAATCACGGGACACTGATCAATTGGAGATCATGCGGCATGGTAAGTATCCCAATCGCTTTTGCAGGAACAAAACTTAGGAGGAAACTCTCTTCCATTTCCTCTGCAAATGTCCGGCCAGATTGCGTTCACTGAACCAACCATTCTTCGACGACCTTAACGACCTCTCGGGTAAAAGAATGCGAGATCCAACCCCTTTTCTTATCTCCACAGACTGGGTCAAGACACCGACTGTCTCACATCATCAACCAGATCACACGAGTCATGGTAACAAAAGGGCACATCCTAGTGCTACTTGAGTTCATGGTGAAACCGCCACCTCTACCTATCTACCTCTTTTAGTCTTAAATTTATTAACAGCTTTGTGTTAAGTGTCGATCATCATTTAAAAACTAAACCTGGCATGTACATATTTTTTTGAATGTGTTCACTCGACTTCCCTTCGGTGAGGCCATATTTATTTGAATCCTAACCTTAAACCAATTCTTATCCAATGCACCAACCCATCGTCATTTCTGCAAAGAAATTTTCTTTTGTTTACGTTTGACATATCTGGCTGTCATCAGACAACTGCTTACATTACAGTTTGCAGACATTCTTCGATGTAAAAAGATGTCAAATAGTTTTCCTATAAAATAAATTGAAAAAATAAATTTGTTTTTGTGCATTTTGTTTTTATATTTTCTCATAAAAAAAAAGTATTACTTTGAGAACAAGTTCAAGAACTTGCTAAATATATTACGTTTCGATTTTCAATTTGTTAAATGACGGCACATTGAACGCAACAAAACACAAAAGAAAAACATTGCAGAGAATTTGAAGAAAAGTGGAGAACCCATCACAGAATGTGGATTCAACCAAAGGAGTTGCTACTACCCCCGGCCCTATGGTAAGCCCTGGAAAACAACTCCCATTTTGCAATGAATGTACTCTAGTTGCATTTAGCTTACGTCACATAACATTTTGTCTATTCTAAATGGCTTAGTAATTAGTTGTTTTCTTTTTCTCAATTTTTTTTTTATTTTCGGGTTTATGCGTTCTTATCACAAAACAATCGCTTAAAGGGTGGCTGAAATGAAATCAAAGTATTTCGTATTGCAAAAACGTCGAGGACATGGAGAATCTCGGGGACTATCATCGCTTCTGGTCGGCACATTGGACAGTGTATTTGATACACGACCAGCACCTTATCGCATCTTGCATCAGACGCCATCTTCGGAGGTTTATTATGGTGAGTAAGCGGTGGCGGCTAAATACGCTAGTAAATAGGAGGAGGCTTATTGTTATTTTTATTTATTTATTTTCTTTGATTTCTTTGATTGATGAGAGACCTCGTGTCTCAACCAGATTTTAAATTGAAATTGTGAATTAGGGAGGGGTTGGTACTGGTGATGGTTGCTTTGTTTGTCAAGTGATGCTTTGTTGTGTTTTCCTTATCAATCTGGGCCGAGAGAGTCGTTTTGACATAATTGTGGCTCAAGTTAAGTTTTTAGAATTGTTTTAGATAGTTAATCAGTTGGAATTCTAAGAGGAAATCATTGATATAGAATCGACAGCTGTCCAAGTTACTACGTTCACGAACGCAAAGATACCGGACCTTTCATGAGAGGACTACTGAATAATACCTGTTGAATTGCAGCATTCAAAATTCTATTCAAAGAACGAGTATATTGTCAACATCTCAGGTCCTGCATGTTAAAGCTCAGTCTGGGTTGTGTACGGACCAATGATGCGCCAAATTGAGGTCGAGAATCGCATGAAGAAATTTCAGTGGAGTACCACTTCTATCGACGCGAATCTTTGTGAGTTATAGTAGCAGGGGATATAGAATGGAGGAGACGGTCTGTGACAATACATGAATACTGCGCCAGAGGGTGTAACCATCCGTCTAACTAAGAACACTAGTAAACTTTTATGAAGTTATCAGGAAAGTCACTTGAGCAGTCTTGCTTTGTAAAAGCTTAGCAAACACATTCTGGGGTAGACCACGCGCTGGCTTGGAGCATGATAACTAAATTGAGCACGACGAAGAGGATGCCGAAAAGTTGTTATGAAAGGTTTGTCTTTGCATGTCAGTAGCAACGAAGGTGTTTCCTACTGCGGCTATGAGTTTTTCTTCGATCCTATTAGGCTAACGCAAGAATAGCGAAAGTATTTCCAAACAAGCGCCATGTGATTCACCGGGAAACTGAACAAATGATGAACACCCTGAAACAGGATTGATGAAAGTCAAACAAACCTAAATAAGACTTCCTTCACCTTCAAGGCGAAAATTGACAAGATTGAAAGGTGTGACCTTGACAGAATCTATCGCAGGAAGATAGTCAAGCTGCCACCAACGTATTGAGCTCCTAAAAAATCAATTAAAAAATTTTATGAGACTTTATGGACAAAAATTGTCCACATCAAACTGAAAGGTATTGAGCAAAACTATGCGGCAGCAAAAAAAGAGGAAACAATGTCCCTAAAGATTTTCATGGGTGGGCAGGCAAACTATTTGACCGATAAATGTCTAAAGCTAGTGTTATCTTAAGGAAAAATAGACCAAGGAACTGTGGAGCACTGTCTCGCGACATAGTAGACCAATACGACAATCAAGTATGCATTTAAATGCTCGGCTGGTTACAAAAGAAATGCAGAGGCTAGAGTTGGTACGGGCATGAAATGAAACTCCTGAAGACCGCAGAAAATTTACAAAACATTACTAATGCCAGCGAATTGAAAAGGGAACCACAAACCACGTGAAGTAGAACAATTCTCGTAGCAAATGATAGGGAAATGACTGGCAGGAAAGGAATTCTGATGACGGAACAAGCAAAACTCAAAAGGCAAACCTAATATCTTTCAAACAAATGCTCACACTGATATGCCACGCAGACGCTGACAATCCAATCAAAGTCAGGAAAGACCGATGGAGAAATCTAGGGGGTGACTTTGACTGATAAGACTCATGGAAGACGAAATGAACGCCCAACTGGTGGTCTGTTTCGGCATCTCTTTTCACATTGATCTGATCCCTCTTACTAGTGATTTATTACTCTGGATAAAAAACTGACAACTGACGGTGAATCATGTATGCATATCGTCAAGTTTAGCCGCATTCACTTGAATTGTGAATTATCGGAATCGAGTTGAAACAACAACGCTTATCGCGTGATGAAATTTTATTGGCAAATATTCGCTATCAGAAAATTTGGCAAAATACAAATTTAAAGAAACAAAACGACGTATTTATTTATTTTTGAAGCAACAGCTGCTTAACAACATAACGTATGTGTGATAAATCGACTTCTTATCATGTTCGTGGGGTGAATTGTATGATTTGTCGTCGACCCTCTTGTGTGCCTGTAGCCCACACCAAACGGAAGCAGCTAGATGTTTTTAGGTAAAGTCGCCCTAAGGCAAAGAACATTTTGTTATTTCTATTAAATGACTAACCGTGCGATTTTAATCCTGGGTAGGGTTTCTTATCAACTTAACAATGACTAAGGCCTCAAATAGCAGTAAAAATTCACATTGAAATTCATTAACAAATCAATAAATTAAGAGAATAATCTACTCAATCTCAATAACCCTAACCTATCGGTTTCAATTGTTTTAATCATTTAATTATCATGAATTGAAATTTATTTTCTTTTGCATTGTTCTGTAGTACAGTCGTCGTAGCTCCAATGCACAGAGCGCACTGCTTTAGGGTGGCTCCACACCGGATCAGTCAAAACGTTTTATTTTGACTTATCAAACAACTATACATTGATTCTTATGACCCGACACACACCAAAGTGAGCGAAACAAAAAGCAAAACCGATGTATTTGCAGCCGGGTGAATCAAAAAACGTGAAAAAACGTTTTGACTGATCCGGTGTGGAGCTACCCTTACAAGCTGATACCGGTCCGAATCTCAGGCAATCAAACATTATGGCACCACCTCTCTGCAAGGCAACAACTCACCTACGAAAGTATAAGGCGTTTTTTGCATGATAAGTGCTTATCTGGATAGCATTGATGTTGTTTGGCATTAGAACTTAAAAGTTGAAATGATTTCCTGGGGGTCTGTGGAGTATTGCATTCAACAGCGACATCTTTTGTCAGAGTGCGTCTTTGGAGCTACTGAAAGGAGAAATAACGTCTCTTGGATGAGCAGACTGATGGATAATTTCTTTCTTTTTTCTGCTGGACCACCATTAGCTATTCCATCGAGAGGTAGAGTGCAGTACTTGATGTTCTTTTCCACCGCATTTATGCTTGCACTTTCCAAATGCCTTTCAGACTGCTAAGTCCACCATCGCCATGGCATGGTTATGTGTTAAAAAAGTTCACAGTGGAGTCTAAAGTAGACTACGTCCCATTATCTCTCCAAGTCACATGGCAGAGTGTCAGAACCTACTTATCAGGCCAGCGAGCCTGAACTAATGCCGCCTTCCATCCTTCACGGTCTCGGGCACGCTTCTTCCAGTTTACTAGACCAAGGTTTTTGGCGTCCACGATTGCCTAATCTTTAGCCGGAGGTTCGGTCTTCTCATTGTGAAGCAGGTGGCTGGGATTCGAAAATTCTCTTAGCTGGAGTATTCTCGTCCATTCGCTCGATGTGACCGAGCCAGTCGACGGCATTTGGCTTTCCGGACAACTTTCACGTCTTTATACAGCTCGTAGAGTTCGCGGTTATATCTTCTCCTTCATTCGCACTTCCCAGACGGGACCAAATATTCGACGTAGAATTTTTCTTTGAAAGGATCACAAGATCTACTCCGCTGTCTTACTTATCGTCCAGCATTCAGCTCCATTAAGCAAAACTGGCAAGATCAGGGTTTTGTAGAGCAGGATTTGGGACCTCCGAGTTAGGAGTTTTGACCCTAGTTATTTGGACAAACCGAAGTAGCAGCGGTTTTCTAAGGTTATCCATCGTCGAATCTCCACTAAGGTATCATTTGTGAAGTTTACATTGTCCCCGAGGTAGATAAAATCCTTCACTTTCTCAAAATTATAGCTGTCGATTGTCACAGTATGTCCTAGACGGTGTTCGATGGATCGGATTGGGCGATGATGTCGATAACGTCTGCGTACCCTAGCAGCTGGATGGATTTGTTAAGTATAGTGCCTTCTGTGTTTACACTGGCCTTTCACACTATCTGCTCCAGCACAAGATTAGGGAAATCAGATGACAGCGCGTCTCCTTGTCGAAATCCGGTGCATATTTGGATTAATTCGGAGGTTCTGTTTCCAAGATGCATAGTGCATTGCGAGTTCTCTAGCGTGGCGTGACACAACCAAATCAGTTTTCTCGGGATCTCGAATTCGGCCATTGCCTCATATAGTTCGGTATGATGAGCTGTCGTATGCGGCTTTGAAGTCGTTGAGAGATGGTGAGCATCGGCTTGAAACTCTTTGGGGTTTTCCAGCATTTGCTGCAGTGCGAAGATTTAGTCTATCGTCGGTTTGCCACACTGAGCGGTGTCGATGAGTGGTGCAAAACGGCTTTAATCGTCCAAACAGTACACTGGATAGGATCTTGTAGGCCATGGATGTGCTTACGTTTATCACTTTATTGACTTTCGGGATATATGCCAAGTTGCCTCGCTTATTAAAATTGTTTGTGCACAAAATGAATTAAAAGCAAACTTCCTGTTTTTAGAAATCGCTATCGGCTTAACACAAGAAGAAATAATTAAAGACTGGGAATGGCTTGCTGAAAACCTCTTCAAAGTTTTAAACGAAATGGAAAACGAAGAGGAGATCACCAACTTCACCATATGCAAAATCCAATCTCTTTACACTCACAATACCCAAGGAAACGATGATTCTGGTGAATCAGCAAACTTTAAGGTTGTTGCAGCGAAATTTCGCACATACTTCGATATGCCGGACGAGGAGCAATTGGTCAACACATACTCCTGCAAGTAAGTTACATTAAAATTTTCAACACTCACTTCAAAATTTTTGATTTTATCCTTTTATATCCTTTTAGCTATGTAAAAAACAAAATTCCCCGACAAGGACAATTGTATATATCGCTCAATTATATTGGATTCTATTCCTACATGCTGGGTAATGTTGTGAAATTCGCCATTCGTTTCTCGGAGCTGGAGGAGATCCAGAAATTTGGAAACGTGATTTCTCTCAAGACGATCAACAAAATGCAATACAAGTTCACAGTATTTTTCGATACCAATGAGGCGTACGCTTTGATGGAGCAATTGAACAAAATGGCAATTCAGCAAATGATGCAGGTTAGTTAAGAGGCATCTTTTTTTTAGAGCTTTCCATCTAATTGATACGATTTTTAAGGATCCTGAAAGTCCAATAGTAGACCATGAGGCAACTATTTTCCAGAGATTTGGTAGAAAGACATCGAAGAAACCTTTTCTACTACGAGACTTGACTGTGCGCCAGAAATCCGAAGAGTACAGAATGTATTTCAGACTACCACAGAGGGAGATCATGGATGGAAAAATAAAAGGTAAACCAATCAAAAGGTTCAGCTAGGGGAGATAAATCATTTTCATTTGTGTACTTTCATAGCGAATCTATGGACACCATATGCGAAGCGGTATGTGAATGGAAATATTTATCTTTCGACGAATTTTCTATGTTTCCGAAGTGATGTCAATGATTTGGTCAGTCTGGTAGTACCTTTGAAGACGATAAAAGTGAGTTCGTGTGATGGTTGGGTTTAGTATTTTTCACAGTTTTTCTCCTCTTTAGAGCGCTGAAAAGAAAGACGACGGTCCAAATCGATATGATAATCAAATAATTCTCTCCACATCGGAAAATGCTCCATTTGTATTCGCACAAATCACTGATAGAGGCGTTCTTATCGACAAAATCTCTGGTTTGCTGCAGAAAATTGACATGTAAGTTCAATTGAGTTTGCATATTGTCTTAAGTACATTTGTCTGTTTCAAACTCTAGACCAGTTGGCAGAGAACGAGCAAAATACGATATATCATGGTCAAAGCAAGCCGCTTTAATGCACACCTTTAAATCTGGTCTCACTGAAGAGATGCAACGAAAGCAGGAAGAAAAGGTTGTTTTTCAATTAAATGTCGACTTACAAATGAATCGATCTCAATCTCATTGTTTTAGTTGAACAAGTGGGAGAATCATTTTCGTGAATTTGGTCAAGGGATTTCAATGTTTCGTACGACAGATGTTATAAATCTTATAATCGAAGGCATTCCAGATAAGTTGCGACAAGAGATTTGGTTGATGTTTTCCGGTGCAATACATGAGAAGGAGATGAATCCGGGTTTGTACGAGGATCTCGTCGAGAAGGTACTGTACTGTACATATTTTTTTCCAGCGTGTTTTTCTTCATTTTCTTATTCTTTATTACAGTCTGCCTCAATCAAACAGTGTCCTACTCACGATGAGATCGATCGTGATTTGCATCGATCTCTACCCGAACATCCAGCATTCCAGCACAAAGATGGAATAAGTGCATTAAGACGTGTCCTGCAGGCATACGCACTACGTAATCCACAAGTTGGCTATTGTCAGGCAATGAATATAGTTTCGTCGGTATTTTTACTATTTTGTGATGAGGAGAATGCCTTTTGGATGTTAGCCAGTCTGTGCGAGAACCTATTGCCTGTCTATTATAATGATAAAGTGGTCGGAGCTCAAGTAAGTTAAACGTATTAATGTTGAATTTGTAAGTGTCTGTGTTGGGGTTTGTAGATAATTTAACTGACGCAAAACAAAACAACTGAGACTTGCAATTTCATTGAAATTTATCCTGAAAGTGAGAGAATAACCGTCTTTATTCGACCTTTTCGCTGGTCGCCGTGGCTTGATGGTTAGAGCGTTGGACTACTAAGCGAGAGCCACGGGTTCGATTCTCAAAAACTACCAAAAGCTTTTTCGCGGCACCACCTCTTCGCAGGCATGACAAATCTGCAAGAGTATAATCTGTCATGAAAAGCTTCTCAATTCTCGCTGTTCGGAGTCGGCATTTAAACTGTAGGTCTCTTCCATCCGTGCGAAGAATATAATACACAACATGAATAGTTGTAAGAAGCTAGGCCATGGCTCTCTATGAGTGGCCGTGTCAAATATACATATACATACATACATTTGCTTTCATTAATGACTTTTGTTCAATTTTAGCCTTAAGATTACAGAGTTAAGGTTTGACTATACCATCTGCTTGTTCTCGGTCTAGGGCTAAGCCTTTTCTAGCCAATTTTTTCGCTGCTTTATTGCCTGGTATCCCGCTGTGACCATGCGACCTATTCATTGAAAATTTTTTATAAATCCTTAAGATTGTTTAAGATAGAGCTACCGTGGGCACCACGTTTGGCTCTAGCTGGTGTCAGAGTTATTCTCTTAACAGTTTCCGGCAGAATGTGGACGTTTCAACGTAAAGAACAAAAAGTAGTGCAGAATTTTACGCACACAAAATCATATCGTTAAGAGAACCTTTACATGAAGGGCTCTAGAATCTTATCCGCAATCGTAAGGAGAATATATTAGACTATAACTCCGGGCGGCGCATTATACCTGCAGAAAAATTGCTTAGCAAAAACGTATTCAATATCGGTCTGAATCTGATGAGACTGGAATAGACCACAAAATAAACAAGCTAATACTAGCGTAAGAAAAAAGCACATTCTACTGCTATTTGGGTTCTGTTGAACCGCCACCCCTGCCCATTACTAGCGTATTTTAAGCCGAGGTCATAGCTATACGTCAAGCTAGCGTATAGCTGGTGATTAACAGATATTGTTATTTGTATTGGCAGCCAGGCCGCGAACTGTTGCCTGTCTACGAGATAGTTTAACAGCACAACGACACCTGTTAGATACTAGGTCATAACAACACTCCGAGGATGACCACTGTTTTGCCAGTTTATCTGCGTTTTAGTTTTTTTTCGATACCTGGGTATCTTTCAGCCTAAGGAAAGTCATTTTGAATAGCTCTCACACAATGGGCCTACCTTTGGTATACGTGTTTACCTCTTTTTTAAAGCACCACTCCAATCTAAGTATATTTCTAGGGAAAAATCTACATCATGAGTGAATTTTTGTTTATTTTCATTTGAAAGATGTTTACAACTTTAATTGCTTTCTTTCAGATCGATCAAGGAGTTCTGAATGAACTGGTTGAAACCTACTTGCCCGAATTGCATAGTCATTTAGACGCCTTAGGCATCATCAAGATGATCTCGCTATCGTGGTTCCTAACAATTTTCTTAAGTGTGATCCCGTACGAGAGTTCTTTACAAATCATTGACTGTTTCTTCTACGATGGAGCAAAAATAATTTTTGTGGTAACATTGCCCTCTAATCGATCTAATTGTTTGCTCTTAACACTAAACATTCCTCGTTTAGATTGCACTTCAAATTCTCGAATGGAATCGTGATAAGCTGCTTCGATGTCGTGACGATGGTGAAGCAATGCAAGTGCTCGGCGACTATTTACGTGGTATTTATAATCCCGACTATCAGTTGTCGGTGCCACGTCAAGCACAAACACATCATAGCCAATCTGTTCAAACGTTAATTCACGAGGCTTACACTCGTTTCGGAGCTCAGATTTCGATTCAAAAAATTGAAGAGCTGAGGAACAAACATCGTCGATTAACCATCCGACAGTTTGACATTGATAATGAGAAAACCACAGTGAAACACTACGCAGACAATATGTATTTTGATAAAGACGAACTTCACATGCTGTTGACAATAATTCGTGAGGAGAAAATGACTCCGAAGAAAATTCAACAAAAAGCAAACACCGTTGGAGAGGCACCCATTCTTGTATCCACTGAGGAATACTTAAGAGACAACTATAGCCGAGCGGAACCGTACAATGTAGACTTTGATACTTTTAGAGTTTTATTCCATGAGTTGACACCCTGGAAGAAATGTAATTCAGTCGACTTAGCTGAAAAACTTTTTAGGGTAAGTTACCACATCGAAATGTTTTCTATATTCCAGTCAGTGGATTCTTGTCTTCCAGTTGACAGATAAAAAGAGCACAGGTATTCTAGAGCTTTCGCAAATTATCAACGCCCTTGGTATTCTGTGCTCAAGTAAATACACAGAGAAACTTAAGCTCCTGTACATTCTACACCTACCACCATTGCTGGGCAAATCGGAAATAGAACTGGCCAAGAAACCGCGTAAATGCAAAGATGATGCAGAAGTCGGTATTGAAGCAGAAGACTTCTTTGGGTTTGTTTCCAATTTATACGATTGGATTCGACCCCAAATTTCTGATTACCTCTTTGATTCCAGTGATGATCCATCTGAATCTATAGAGGCGCTGCCCTCGCCAACAGACAATAATTTCGATGAATGTGAATTTGCAGTAATATATGCGGGTGCGGCTGCTGCAGCCGCACAACAGCAAGCATCGATCTCTGCACCTGATCGACCCACACCAAACATGTCGGCACCGAATTCCCAGAATTCCCACCCGAACGCAAGAGCATCGACGTTCTATGTTGATTTGCCAACCGATCAGTTGGCCAATCAAGGCCGATTCGAGTCAATCGATACATTCTCGGACATAAGTGATCTTGGTGCGAAGTTGAATCAGTTAAATGTGGAAACAATATCAAACTTCTCTCAGATAACACAGAGCGACATGGGTAACAATAAATTTGAGAATCAAATTTCACGCACAGACTCGACAACGGACACAAAGAGTTTAGGTAGTTTGAGATATTTTCTTGAACAACCCTACGGTGGGAATTCACCGAACAAGACGGTACCCAAAATGAAAAAAGCCAATTTTCAGTTTCTTTGGAGGAGTTTGGTGGAGATCATTGGAGATCAGGATCAGGACATGAAAGATGCATGTATGTCGTCACTACAGTTGGCGAGCTATAGAAAATGAAATAATTTTGTATTTTCTTACAGACGAGAACCTGATGGAGTTGGGAAGCCAAAATCAGTGCAATTTGAAGAAGGATACGAGTTTGGAGAGTTTCACACAAATTGGATTTGCCGGCAGTAATGATGAGGTAAGTGAGAGAGGTAGATATATATGGTAAGCATCGTGGATTAAACTGTTTGGGAAATAAGAAGTTTCCTCAGGTTTGTGACGAAAAGGTCTCAACTTTATAGTACGACGTCGTAAGTGTTAATCAAATTTTTAGGCATTAAGGTGCACCTTAATAAAAACTCAGGAAAAATCCCTTCCCTTAAAACCGATCAGGTCCCTTTTAAATGTCGTTAGCTCCTTTTAGGTAACATTTTTCTTCTCTTCTTTCTAGCCCGATTCCAATGGAAATCCAACAACTCCAATGGAACCCCAATCGACCAGTCAGCTATTCATGGCTCTGGACAAGGAGTTGCGTGAAGCCGAAGCAGCACGTTCCACTTCGTCTATCACAACATCTACGGCCACAGCCACTGATGGTGATAACTGGGAAATAAGCATTAATCAATTTATTGCCACAGTTTTAGCAGTGACGTCAATTGTCCAGGCATTCTATTTACATACACCAATCAAGGAGAACATCGAACGCATGCAAAAGAATCGCAGAAAGTGTGTAACGTCAAACTATTAGCTCAACCTATTTTTGTCTGCATTACACAGTTTTATTTTTTTTTTTAATCTAAGAGAAAGACATTGGATTAAGTTTTCAAAAAAAATTCCCACACTTCCATCCCATATTTTCCTATTTAAGTTTCAGTGTATAACACTACTTTTGCAAACGAAAACAATTTGGACTTTCAAGACGAATAGAAACGAAAAAAAAAAAAAAAAGAACAAGGAAAACAGCCAAAACAATGTGAGCGATAAAAATGTGCATGATTTCAGATTTTTGCTTTCCATCTTTGATTCGAGTTTTGAATTTTGTTTTTTTCTTTTTGTTATTTTGTCAAATGTTAGACTAGGCTAATATAACTAAACAAATTCTATATAAAAATATGTGAATGTATGTCTAATCGAAATAAAAGTGTAAACACAAAATAAAATATTTTATCAAATATGTATCTTATTTTGTTTCAAATTTACCGATCTATGTAGGTTAAAAGGTTTCACCTAAAATTGATTTTTGGATGCTTATTCATTTCGTTGGTCAGTGTAAGCGGACATTTGGTTTCAGTTGGTGTCGTACCATGGGACATTGGTTGTGGCAAAGGACAAAACCACAGTGGAGTTTGATGTTGGTTCTAAGAGAAAAGTACATAGCGGTAAGTGTTACAAAATTTTAAAGTACGCCATCTTGTAGAGCAACTTTAAGAGCTCAAGGCAGAATCAACATTTTCTTCTCCCCTCACCAGTACCCTGTTTAGAAAAGATACAAAAAATATGATGCCAAAAAACTGAAAGCCTTTTGAACTGATTTTTTTTTTTCATATGTTTAACGTGGCAGCGCCTAACGACATATGTTACGAAATTTTGGAGAACGCAATATTGTAGAGCAACATCGAGAACACATGACTACATACAAATGTTTGGTCTTCTGGCAACATGTAGCTATCCAGTTAAAAGAGAACAAAAAAAGTATGCCGTCAAAAAACGGCGGGATACCTACTTAAATTTCTGGTCGACTAGTACTTCAGACAAATTTTTGTATAAAAAGTCGGAAAAACTACGTCACGGGTATACTTTTCAAAGCTTGATATCATGGCTTCTAAGGCATATACGAACCTGAAATAAACCTAAAACAAGGGCCAATCCACTAGTCCAAGGGGGAAAAAATCATAAGGTTGGAAAAATTCTGAAGTGCTTCTTGAGTTGATGTGTTAGCCAAGCAGGTGGAATGATGGGAAGCCGCAACTAAGTGGTTAGGAGCAGAACTCTGTTGTTAACTGCTGATGATGTAAAAGCTGAAAATTAATGAAAACACACTTGGGGATCTGGAACGTGTTAAGTTCTTTCAGCGCCACTGGGTGCCTCGATAGGATTTCTTGAGTCGATAAGCTGATTTACGATCTTCACAACGCTGGCTAGCTTGATGCGTTGATGTTGTTTGATGGGATCTACATAACTGCTTGTATCTGGTTAACTGACTTCTCTTTAGTCTAAATCTACGTTGGTTCCTTCGTAATTCAAGGGAGAAAGTCCATCACTACCACAACCGATGCCTTATGAGAAGATCTTCAATCAGTATCCGCTTTCGTTGATCGTCGATGGACCACCAAAATCACTGTAAGTAAAAATCAAAATGAGCACATATCACCAGGAGTTACACGAACTTATGTCCTTACAGGGACTTAAGGATGCAGGCAGACTAAACAGATCCTTTTCGACGTCGGTAAGAAGTCCGCGACATTCTTGCTGTCTCTCAGCAGAAAAGACTGGGGACATCTTATTAGCAGCACACTTCGCCTTTGCCAAACATCTTAACGTGTTAGGTTTAAATGATACCACAATCTGCGATGGAGAGGGTGACGATACTGTGGAATACGCCCTGCCTTTGCTCGTATCAGGTGGCAGATTTTTGGTGCTGGTAACCTAAGCTCCTTATCACTGCTCTTTCAAGCTCTTACTCGACTTTCTTAGAAAGACGAAGAAAACACAGTAAAAGGATTGCACCTGATGGTACATTTTTTTTATTTTTGGATTTCCTTCTGAAAACGAATATTGTACGGGTCTGTGCCAGGAATTTTTTTTTCGTTCGCCTTTAAGAAAAAATAGCAGAAGTGCAACGTGTGGATTCCTTCGAAAGGTGCAGCCGTCAGAACTCAGATCTCCAAAGGAAAAGACAAACCGTGAGTACAATTTCTTTCAATAATTCTTTTCTGGATGCACAAAGGCATCGACCTAACACGCCACGCCACTGCCAGCAACATCAGGCAGGCTTCTGGCTCTTGACGAACCCATATCCGGGAGTGACAGAGTAACACAGTTAATTATTCATAGGGTTAGATTAGGGTAGTTATAAGTTATATTAGCAATAGTTAGGGCGTAGCTTAAGGCATAGGTTAATATAGGGCCCCTACTCCATTCGTAAAGCGGACATTTTTTTATGGGAAATTTGAAACGCAATTCAGAAAATCCATACAAAATTTCCGCTTCCGAACGATCCGAACTTTAAAATCGCAATACAACAGAGTGTGTAGTCTAGGTTGATTAGTTGCAGTTCCGACCGCGATTCCTCTCTTTCTCTCGGGAAGAGGCACAGTTTTTGGTCTTTCTTTTCTTTCCACCCGTCCGGCATCTACGAAAGTCTTCTCTTTTTTCTCTACCAGCTTGCAGGCAAGAGAATTTCGTCTGTGAACAGATGGTGCACAGTGGGTTGGACACGAACCACCTCCGTCCGACGAACTGAGCCGAGCTTCAACAAGCGTGCCACCGTCCTTCTCACCGGCACCCAAGTCGCCTCTGAGCCCCTTCCGTGAATCACAACAATGGCAAGTGTTTGTGTCTGAGTACTCCAGCGTGGTGTTCCAACACCCCGATAGAATGCACATGATCTTCGGAGTGATGACATGGTACAACGAAATTAATGAAAGACTATTAAGATATCATTCTTATTCGACAATAGTTTTATTTCCTTTTGTTTCGGGGTAAGTTAACATAATTATAGCTACAAGATTATTACAGACCTTACAAGTTCTCTTCTTTTGTTTTGCACTACTTGTTTGGTTAGCTCTTAAGGATCAGCAATGTATCGCTGTGCGCCTCTCCTAGATACGGAATATATACAATTTTGTCCGTATCATCTGATTTTAAACTTTGCGAGTGGCTTAGTGAAAAATATTCATTAGTTTATAATTTGTTTGTTATTGTTAAGAATTTAAATGCTAATTTTAATTTTTGTGTGTTTTTTTCTAATATAGTGTATGATGGCTATAGTTTCATGTTTTTGTTTTCAAAGTCAGTCTGCTCGGATTCATCCTCTACAAAGCGTTTTAATTTCTTTTTCTTTTTTGTTTTCTTTTTAGTTATCAGTTTCATTTTCTCTTTTAAATTCGCTTACATAATTTCGCTTCGAGTTGTTACTACTTAACTACATACATATTTCATTAACTTACAATATTCCAATATTATGTTAGCTTTCTAAAAATTCAGTCTACATCATAGTTTAAGAGTTTTATTTTCATATAACCGTTAGGGGACGATCTCAAATGATCTCAAGACATACCAAACCTTTAGTCCCTTAAGTTTGATAGTCAATATTACTAGGGTAAGGAGAGGAACATTGATGTACATTATATTCGCTTAACTTATGTTTCTACAGCTGACGATAGCGGCAACCATTTGTACAGAATAACAGTTGGATCAAATAACCAGGTGCAGATGGAGATGGGAGAACAGGGTGTCTACTAAGGCACTCTTTTTTAGATCCAAGAGGTAGTAAAGGAATTCTTCAGACGAAATCAAAGACGGTGTCTGCATTTTTTTAGTGAAGACTTTATATTGGCTACTTGGATGTATCCGAAGTAAGCTTAAACAAAACAAGTTACGCTGCAACAGCAAACCTTGGAAATGGTTGACGAACAGCCACTATAAAGTTTGATCACTACCTCACTTCAGATAAGTTAAGAATTAAAATATCCCTAACGAACACCACGAAGCCAAAAGGCTACTTCACAAGAGACTGCTAGAACCTTTACCGATCGCCTATCTTTTAAAGTATATCACTGACAAAACTGTGTACAAACTATGAGGAACGTCACTTCTGATATGGTAGGTGTCAGTTGACCACCACAAGGAATCGCCTGAAGTCGCATAAAACCGTGCTGCATATGAGTTGCTGAGGCCCTCTACAAAAGAGGAAAGGAAACACCTTTGGCTTCTTTGAAAGAACACGCTGACGCAAGAGTTTTAAGGCAGTGTACAGACCATTAAAGAGCTACACATCTAAGGTGAATTTTCTGAAGTTGGAAAGGCGGTAGATGACTCTTCTTCCTCATCAATGCAGCTCCTGAAAAATTCGCTAAAAATGATGCTCAATCGCGGCATGGTCAGCCTGGAATGCAGTGAATTACCTCTTTCTATCTTTCTTAGAGCTATTTGCAAGCTATTTGCGAGTCCAAATAAGTCTGGCGTTATTGCAAGTCAAGATATTTCTATCTATGTACAGACTTCCAGAGAACACTGTTGTGGAACAGGTGTTTAACAAAAGACATGGGTGTTTTGACTTGTTTAAGATTTCAATAATTATTATTTATAGAGTTTTTTCAGGTTAATTTGTCCGCCACATAGTTCCTTTAAATGTTGAATTGACCAGAGATCCATTAGAGTCTCACGTTGGATGGATTACACTGAGCAAAGTCGAAAAACATCCAACTGCACGGGAAGATGCAACTTCATCAGTTGAGATGGTTTACACAAATAAACGCTTCGGTTCGGAGGCTGTTAAAATCATTCCCGGAGTGCTAACGCTCGCAGTAAACCGAGATCACAGCTTTAGGTGGCAAGCATATGTAGAAAGCTCGAGGTATTTAGCTCAAAATCGCGTTGACCAAGAGGATTGTTGGTTGGAGGCCAGATTCACTCTGGACTATAGTGCCATCTAAGTATACTAATATATGTATACTAATTTAGGTCATATCTCACGCAAGGCCTAGCTTTTGGTAACCATTCGCGTTAATGCGTGCTATATTTTTCAAATGAATGAAAGGGAGACGCTTCTTGATTGAGGCGCAGGTGAACTCCATAATAAGTTAGTAAGGAGAGGACCTGAAGTTGTTACTGCTGACTCCGAAAAGTGGATTCAGAAGATACAAGGCCAAAGTCCCCTTTTTCGCACGAATGGAAGGGACCTTCAGTTTTATTGCCGAACGGCAGGTTGAGAATCTTCACAATCTATCTCATTACCTGCTGGAATATGATGCCAAAAGCATCGTTCAGTTGTTTTTTCTGATTTGAACCTGCATCAGCTTGCCTAACAGTCTGCTTACCAATGACCCACAGTGACCCGCTTGCTTTCGACGGGTAGAGGATTTATCTCTCCAGATACACTCGACCACTCATCAGCACAATGGTCATGAGATAATGACCTCGATCTCAATTAGGATCACAAAATGTTTCAAGGTTTAGGACTTCGGGTCCTTGGAATCTTTCTCTTCAAATTCGTTAGTAGTTCTAGATTGCCGATCATCTCTTATAGAGATGAGGGAGCAGTTCAATATTTCAGGGAACTGTAAGGCAGACGAACTCACCCAGATATGGAACAACTACACCTATGCTTCCAGAAAAGGACACTTTAAGTATACCTATCGCTACATGCAAACTCAAATTCAAGCTGGATGCTATCGAGAGAACACATTCTAGGTGGACAAGTGGTATAACGTGTCTAGTGACAAAGCAGAGTTGACCACGGCTGGTTCTGAAACGGTCTAAGAATTTAAATTTACTCAACAGATTGCATATCAGATCCGTAATAGGTGTTATCACGGGACACGGCGAGCATGCAACAAGACTTGGGGTACATTCAAACAATTTTGTAGAAGCTGCATGGACGAAGAAGAGTAGGAAACCATTCACCACCTTCTTTGTAGCTACCTAACTCTCTCCCACAAAAGAAGGCTCCACTTAGGAGAATTCTACTTAAACGGCGATCTGATGAACACAGATGTCAGAAACCTCCTTCGCTTCATCAGAAGCTCCAATTGGTTCAACGAGTAGGTAGGGTTCACACCGCTACGGTTACCCAGAACTCTAACTTCAACTTTATTCTTCTTGCCTAAAGAAATTACACATGTGAGGTCTCTGATGCTGGTCACTCGATTTTTCTACGTGGTATCACTACGGGCCTTGTTCTGGCCGAAGTCCAAAGCAGAGACAGACGCTCAGCCTAACCAAACCTAACCAAAGGAGGTCTCTCCAGATCCATGTAGCATCACAATGGACCTATGATTGATCTAAGTGTGCTGGCTGCCATTTCAACCTAACCTTAAGATCGCAGTACTTCTCTGGTCCCTATCAGGCTGGTAAGGGCCCCCCGTCAGTGCCTTCTGGTTCTTAATTGAGATCTGGAACTTGGTGCTTTGCTACTATACCCCTATTATTTTTGTTGTTGCCATCAGTGTTCAGTGAATACAGAGGCACATCCCCATCACAGATTGATGCACTACTCGTTTCTTATTAAATGATTCTTAGCGACTATTTCTGATTTCTGATGCACATCCTAGCTTTTTTATTTTTTTAAGCATAGTTTTAGCCACATTTTCTTTTGATATAAACGTACTACAAAACAAAATTACCAAACGAACATTTAAATAAATTTCAGCAAAAGATACACGTATACTATGTGAGCCTCCAATAAAGAGTATAAAAAATAAAAATTAAAAAAAAAATAAAAAACAAAACAAAAACAAACAGACGACCATTGATAAATTGTATAATAGTACTTGTATCGACTTGTAATCCAGTTGTAAGTTGTATAACATTTTCATTTAGGATTTTATGTTTTATTTTTGATTTTGCAATTATTACTAAACTTAATGACTATTTATTTTTTCTGTTTTTTAATATATATTTTGTGTTTTTTCATTTAAAATTATAACAATATTATTTGTGTAATCAATTCAATTTATTGCTTGACTTGGCAATTTTTACATTTTTGCGTTTTTATGTACAGCAGGCAGCTAAAATAAGTTTCTACACAATTTAAGAACGTTGATGCATTTATTGAAAACAGTCTGTTCTTGTGGTTTAGTTTAAGGACCAGTTCTTTAGTAGGCACGCACACAGTTTCGTCACACGGTTGTTTTTCAATAACGTGAATTAGAGAACAAGATTTCGTTGGAAAGACCGAATAAAGAGAGAGGAATGGGTTTCTAGGACTGTAATAGTAACAATATCTGTCATGGACATGGACACTAATCTCCTAAGTATGGAACGTGTTAACTTTCGACATTCTTTCAAAGTAAACTGCGATCAGAACTCACAAATGCGTTTTCCGTTCGTTTCTTGGCTACCTCTTCGCAATCCTTATTTTCAATCAAGGCTTTGTGTGGTGGCCAATGTATCAAATTAGCAACTTTTTGCCGAAAATATATATTCCCTCACTATTTTGACCTATTATCCTGCTGCAGTACTAAGTCTTCTTCAACAAGGCGTTTGCTTTCGGGAATTACCACTTCTCAAAAAGTTAACTAAAGCATTCAACTTTCCCTCCAGGATAACTATTTTGTTTACGCCATGTGAGGAAAGGTAACCCTATACCACAACCTCACTTGGGATTGATTTTAAGGTAGGGTTGGCACACTTATAGGAAAGTGTCTCACCTTTTTTTTCTCCAGACACAAACTCTACCATGAGAATAATTCGTTAGAATCATGGAATTAATCCGTCCAAAGGACCTTATCCTAAAGATCATCTCTTTTAAAGATATGGCGGTGGTAAAATCGCAACTTTTTTCCCATTACCGATGGTACTTTGGCATTCTCGTTGCTTATTCTGGCTGATACTTTTTGAAGAGATATATTTAATCTTGGTATCTATCTAGCCTTTTTAGTGATTATTCGGTGCCACTTTATGGACATGCCAAGATGCTTAGCACCTATCTTAGCGCTTATGTCAACTCCCATTATACTGTCCTGTAATTGGACACTTGAGAGACCCTTCTCATGGGTGTTTCCAAGTAGAGAACAGTGGGAGAACAACGGAGTGCCTAGTGAGCCCAAATTTATCTACACAGAAGGTTCAAAAATGGACATAGGCATAGAAGCGGATCTTATCTCCAAGGAGCTAAAACATCCAGATCACGCCAGTGTTTTCCAGGCACAGATTCTAACAGTAACAAGAGCCGCTCGATTAGTGCCAATCCGAACAACATCACGATTGACAGCCAGGCGGCTATAAAAGCAGTAGCTGCTACGCCGATAATAGCGAAGCTTGTAAAATGTTGTCGCAAAGAGCTAAGAGTTGCAGCACAATGTAAAACACTGCTGGGTCCGTGGTTATAGATAATGAAATGCTGAATTAGCTAGAAAGCTATCAGCTATAGACGGAGAGCTCCACCTTCAAATAACAAGTGGAAATCATGAACTACTTGTAAAATGTCAAGAGGGTTGAGGCCAGAATATGACAAAGCAAGGATCAGCGAACTTCTACAAAAGGACAGAAAATCATTGTCAATGCTGGTAGAGGTGCTTCACGGCCACAACATGATAAGATAAAAGCAAATACAAATATTTTACGCGACAGTTCATTGAGAAACTCTAGAGCTCCACCTTAACCTTCGCCGATACCGCAGCATCCCACATAAAATTCTGCAACATTATCAATTTTCTTAATTCCATAGAATGGATCTGGAAAACTACACTCTTAGCTTCTCCCATCAACATCTAGGTCACGTGAGTTGTGCTATCAAAAAGGTGTATCCGCGCTACTTGTGTCTCTGGCAGGCTTACCAGTTTCAACCACTTCTACCTACCTACCTACCTGCTCATAGAGAACCAGGGTCTAGCTTCTCGCAACTATTCATGTTGTGCTTGTTATATTTTTCGCACGAATGGAAAGAACATAGTTTTATTCCCGACTTCGAACAGCGGATTGAGAAGCGTTTTTATGAAGGTTTATCATGTCTGCGAAGAGGTATTTGCCGCAAAAAATAAACCTTTGAGGTTCGTACCTGTATCCCCTAGTTAAGCATTCCAGCGCACTAACCATAAAGCCACGACGACCACGTGGTAGGATATCATACCAAAAAATTACATCTGAACGATGACGACATATGCAGGGGATGCGGCGACGAAGAGGCTCTGTGTTTAATAAGAAATATAACCCGAGGTACATTCTCGAGCACGTCGACGAACTGTCTGATGGATCACCATCAGATCTACTCAAGCTTGCAATGGCGTTCGGATGGTTAACACCAAGTAACTTAAACCATGTTTAAGTACAGATGAGTTATGCAGAGGCTGAGGTAATACAGAAGCGGAAGAGAGCACAGTCCACTTTCTTTGCGAATACCCAAGTCTATACAGAACAAGGAAGACGGCCCTCGGTGAACACTATTTCAACGACCTGTCTAAAAAGCCACCAAAAGCCATTCTAAAATTCACTATGAGTCCGGGATGGTTCAGTTTAAGGGTAGTCATATTCCCTTTAGCGCGCGCTAATTATATAAAAAAAACTGCACTCACCCAGACCTTTCCCCTTTTTTGTCTTTTCAGAATGGACCTTCCACGTCAGAGGAACACAATGGATCCGTTAGAGATCCGAGTGAAGGCTGCATCACGCGATGTACCCACCTCTTCAACCTACCTACCTAACTTAAGCCATGATAGGGAAACACACCACGGGTATCACGTATCACAATGGGTTTACATGGACCTTAGTGTGATGAGGTTAATAAATTATCTTTATCAGTCCACTAACTTTACCAAGGGGTTTATTTCTTGGGGTCCTGGCTACCTTTTCGCGGATATTCGTCCATCTTCAACAAAGCTTTTGCTTTATCTCTACTCGAATAGTCTTCACTGTGCACATTAATAACTTTTCGTTCGGAAACTGTCAGCTGCCTATATTTAGCAATTTTATACAATTAAACTGAACAGTTAATTTCTGTTTTCAAAACCCGATAAAAAACTTATTTTTGCCGTCCACTGTATTTCCTTCTTTGAATGGAAAATAAAGGTTTTCTTCTTTACTTTTCAGTTTTCTATTGGAAAATACAGATGAAGGAGAAGGATGGTTTCCACCCAAAACATTACATCAGTGACCACACTTTAATACTCCAACGATAAATATATATATATATATATGTATATGTATAATATAATAATAATAATTAAAAAAAAATTGTTTAAATACATTTTAAGTAAGCTATTTTGAAATATTTTCAAAACAAGAAAAGTTTTTTTTAATTTATATTTTTTTCTTTTGTAAATTCTTAATATTTTTTCCAGTTTGAAGCTTTTGGAAGGGTTCTTCTTGTTTATAATATTTTTAAGCGCATTATTTCTACCATGTGTGGTTTCATTTTGTGTGTCACTCGGAATATATAGTATTGGGATGAGATGTTTGGTTGAGATATACGGCTGGCAGGGGTCAATTTCATAGAAATCAAGATATTCAACAGGATCAAGTTTTAAGGTATGTACCTGAATGCCAGACAAACTTGTAACTATCACACTGGAGGGGAAGATTCGAAAAGCGTTGTGTCAGTACAGAAGAGTATGTGGGAGGTCGAGTGGTAAACTCACAATAGATTGAGTATAGATAACGAAGAAGTTTGAACTCTATGAAATCATTGCAGAGACAAAGCTCATTTATTGTAGGAAACATGGAACCATTGGATCAGCTGCATTGAGGAGTTTCATAATCCAGTGGTTAGAATCTAGCTATAGAAATCCAGATAAATGTTATTTAAGCACTTCCCCACGAAGGAAAAGATTTGGAAAGACATTTTCGGAAGTTGTTCTCGTTCAAGAAAAGGATTGAAAGACTGTGAGACAAAGTGGGCTCAAGAGGCTACGAACAAAGAAAAAACAAAAAATTCAAATTTCATAAGCAACTTTTGTTTTTTCATTCACAAAAAAGGAGACCCTCTCAACTGCTCCAATTATAGAGGCATCAGTCTTTTGAACATCGCTTACAAGATCCTCTCTGCCGTACTGTGTGAACTCCTAAAACCCCTCAACAACCTGATCATTGTGGTTTCATGGTAGGAAAGTCCGCAACCGATCGAATTTTCACACTTTGGTAGATCCTGGGGAAATCCCAAGAAGTCCAAATCGATACACACCATCTATTTATCGCCTTTGGCAGTATTTATATGGACAAGCTATATAAAGTCGCATCCAGTTTTGACATCCCTGACAAACTCGTCTGTTTGTGCAGGATGACGGTGGAGAATGCTCGCTGCTCCATGAAGGTCGATACGGATCTCACCAAGACCTTTGATGTCAAAAAAGGATTTAGACAACATAATACTTGAACGAATTGTGCGAAACGCTTAAGCTAACACCGGCACCACAATCTGTACAACTACTCGCGTACGCGGACAATATTGATATAATCGGCAGAAATTAGCGAGTATTGAGACAGCGATCAATGAGGGCAAAACTAAGTATTTGCTGTCAACAAGAAGGGACACTCAACATTGTCAAATCGGACAGAACGTCACTGAAGACAGCTACAACTTCGAGGTAGGAAGGGACTTTGTCTATCTTGACTTTGCTATCACTTCTGAAAACCACATCTCACCAGAAATGAAACGAAGAATAACTCTTGCCAATCGCTGTTGCTTTGAGCAGTTGAGTAGTAAGGCCCTATCCCGAAGAACTAAGGAAACTCTTTACAGTACCTTAATCATCTCAGTCCTGCTTTATGGCGCTAAAGCATGGACTCTATCAAAGGCGGATGAAGATATCGGTTCGAGCGAAAAATTCTTCGTAAGATATTCGGTCCCGTTTGCGTTGACGGGTTCTGGAGGAGGAAGTTCAACGACGAATTATACGAGCTGTACAGCGTCATCGAACTACGAATTGATCGTTTAAGATGGCTAAGACATGTAGAGCGAATGGACACCAACGCTTCGGCCCGAAAAGTCTTCGAATACAACGCGGAGGGACAACGCAGTATAGGAAGACCCTGGCTAAGGTGACGCGCACAAAAAGATGGGGACCTCAACCAACTTGGAGTGCGTAACTGGAAGTTCACCCCGAACTGTAGCGCCACCTATATAAGTAAGCTTTTGTTTTTGAACGATATCCTTCAAAGCAGAAAGTATGTAATAAAGAAATTTAACGGACGACATGGAGACGACAGATTCAGATGTTTCAGCAATGCTAACGAAGAATGGCGAAATGAAAAAAGAGTTAAAGACAATTCAAAAGAAGACCACCACAAGGAGACAATGATACATTTTTTGGAGTCTTTTCAACACGGTAACAAGTGCAATTTTGACACTAAGCTAAACACGTCACCCTCACTTTCTGTTTAGAAGCTTAGAACCCGAAATGGTTTTTATCATTTCAAGTGCGCAGGTATAATCATATAGGCGAATCCGAAGAAACTTGTGAAAAATCAAACATCGATTTACGTTAGATCTGTTTGAACCAATTAATGACGTAAAGTGAGGTATTCTTGTGTAATGTGTCAAAGTCCGACAGGCAAATGTCAAATATGTAAATGCTTGTGCCGAAATGAGGAATCGACCTCAGACAGGAACTCTGAGAAAATCTAGAGGGTATCTCTGACTGAGATGACTAGTTGAAGAAAAACGGAAATAAACATTCAACGCAGGAACAGCAGGCTGCTGTAGAAGCAAATATACCAAGCCACGCGTTTTGTCCAATAATTTCTGATCAAAGGTATGGAAAATGGATTGTAGACTCTGCTGCCATAATGCATGTCTGCATCGACAGAGAACTGTTTTTGGATCTTGACACTGAGTCAAGAAAAAAGTTGTGAAACGGTTATTAAAATGAAATTATGAAATCAGTGGAAATGAATTTGCTATCGGTTAAGATGACTTTATTGGGCAGCGATAACCTCACTGAGAATCGTCCACCTTGAAGCTGAATGTCGGGGAGGGACGGAAAAAACTAAGAGCCATAAAATCCTGTATGACTGAGAGAGTGCTTAGTCGTTAGCTTAAACTCTAGATACCTAGGAACCTCCAGTTTAAACCCTAAATACAGGGGTTTGCGGTCGCATTGAAGAATTAACTTCTTCTGGTAACGATTTTAGTAGGTTCTGTTCCACATATTTGTTGAAGTGGAAATCCAGAGGATTTTGATAAATTAAAGGAATGCGTCGCCATGGTTAGAAACCTATTTAGCAGTAAACCTAAAGGTATCCGTTCAGGCAGAGAAGGTGTGTTGATTATCTCAAACGTTAAGGCAGCATATAATCCTGAGCAGCATGGCATTGGCAGAACGCAAACATCGATCATAAGTTGAAATGATGAAATGCGTGCTTGGTGAAGCAGGTCTGCCGAAGTCCTTAAACAACCTGTAGAAATGACTCAGCCAACAAATAAAACACTTAACGAGCGGTGGCACAATAAGGTTCATAAATAAATAAATAAGCTTTGTCACTTTAGGCCATTTGATGAAAAAAAAATGTCTTGTATGTGCCAAAGGAGAAGCGTCATAAGAATGACGTTGGTTGAGAAAGAGAAGGTTCCACTGACAATTCTGTACACCATAACCAATCGGTGAAGTCCCCATTGGGATCACTAATCATCCAACATACAGAAAGCAGACTTCCAATTTAAAGTTGAAGAACAAACGTCTCAGAGGACCCAACTTTCACCATATACACTGAAAAAGCTTCTTATTTTCAAAGTGAGGGGACTTACTCATTCTATTACATTCTTCTGAATACGCTGAGATGTTCAGCTGGTTGTGAGAAGCTTTCTCATCGAGCACAACTTATGTACCATTCAACATGCCTATCTTACAGAGAAATCAGTGGTGATAGCCCATACAGCAAACTCGAATATCAAGAGATGCCTTCATTATGGCTTCTTGTCGTCAACAAAATGTTGACAATTCTCAAAACGAAAAGTAGAACAAAAAATATCCTTTTGGACAGAACACTTCCGAATTAAATCCGGTAAAACCCGAACTGGTTCTGTACACTAGAACAAGCAAAGTGAACAAATTTGATCTTCCAAATTCCTCTCAAACTCTCCCAAGAAGCTATTGATAGTTATTCATGCGCGACGACCTTGAATTTTCGAAAAAGCACACGAATCCTGTCCTAAGACTGGAAATGGCGACTGTAAAACATAAAAACTGTATTTAATTTATACTCAAAGACGTTTACCTTTATTGTTAGATATGTCTGTGATGTTGGGACGTTGGAAATTGCTTCCAGCTTATTTGTAGTTAACAGTACAAATTTAATTTCGAATCAAGTGTGTTTCTTCCGTAAGTCTTTGTGAAGTTACCCGTGTGTCCTGACAAACAATTTCAATTTAATCTCTCTACGTTGCAACCTCTCTCTCTCTCTCTGGCATCTCTCCGAATACCTATTCCGAGTAAAAAACACTTTTTTTTTGCAGAATGTGTTGGGAGATTTAACAAATGGGTCGTAACTATTTACAATTGAATGGATTTTTTCTTTCTTTTTCTCGCAATTAATAACTTAAGGAATAAATTAAGGCAAAGAGAAAACGTTATCTATTTGCATTTTGAGTGTGTGATTATGTGGAAAGTCCTGCTTTAGTTCATCTTCACAGCGCCGCCGGTGTCGCTTTGTGATGATGATTGTGGTTATGATGATGACCTTCCTTGTGGCGATTTTTAGCTCGCTTTCAGTTGGCCACATCATTGCTGCTTTTTAGATCGCGCTCGCGGAAGAAGCCTCGTTCGGTTTTACACTCACGAATGGTGACCGTTTCTAGATTAACTGTCACATCGGTGATAACAACTTTGTCCGAGATTTTGCATTTGTTTGGAAGCCAAAAATTTGGTGGTGCTGCTTTTGGTGATAACGGTGGCGATTGCGAACGTGATATCTTCAGCGAGCTATGGTTGTTACTATTGTTGTGATGATGGTGATCTTTGGACTTTGATTCATTATCACCTTTCTGGTGTGGAGGTGCTCCAGCTGCTGGTGGTGGTTCTTGCGGAGGTGCCTGCTGCAGTTGTGGTGGTTGCTGATTCGCATACTGTTGTGGTGGTTTCTCTGATGGAATGTCCTGTTCGGGGCGTGATGCCGGAGTTTCTGGAGATAGTGGTGCCGATTCCGCTTTAAGTGGTGTAGAAATAGGAGCAGCAGAGTCCAAACAATAGTTTTTAGCAGGTGGTGGACCATCAGGAGACGTTTTAATTGTGACCCCAATTTTTCCAGATTCTTTAAGAACTTCAGCTTTACGCTTGGTGCCAACCGGTGGCTCCTTTCTATTACTAAGTGGTTGATCTTCACTGCTGCTGGAATTTGTGTCCGCCTCAGGGATAAATGGTGATGGACGCTGTTGGCTGGGCGACTCAGATCGCCGTAAGTTAGAAGGCGTATTGGTGTTACTGCCACTTTTCTCAGATGATCCTTTCATTTCTTTGCGTTTCTCTTTATCTGACGACGGTGTTGGTGTATCGTTCTCATCGGCTATTGTTGCATCGTCATCATCTTCAGATTCAATGTTGTTGCGGTCACGCTCCTTTTCCTTCTTTTTCGGTCCACGTTTTGAAGGTGTACTGGAGGATTTATTGCTTTGTTCGTAGATTTCGATTAGACGACGATCGAGAATGTTTACCTCGGGTTCCCAAGTGTTGTATCGTTGGTTCCAACCTTTCCATTTCACACGATATTCAACAACGCCCTGTGTAAAAGAAAAAAATAAAAAATTAAATATATTTTCCAAGTGCTGAAAGGTGCTGTGAAAGTTTTTAAAAAGGCAAGAGGTAAGTAAAAGACAAGTTTATCCAGAATGCTGCCTCTTCGAAACAGTCAATGAAAGCGAGTCACTAAGACACAGGGAACAATGAAGGTGTTTAAGCAATCTTTCTGTAACACTGGATATCGGCAAGGAGACGTGTTTTCACTCACTACCTTTCATAAATCCGTCCAGCTACTGGGATATTTGGTGTGAACTTCGGCAAATCCTGGAGAAAGCCCAAATTGATCTCTTTATCGATTTTAGGCGCGCCTATGACAGCATCTACAGGGACAAGCTATTCAAACTCGTTCGTCTGTATAGGACAACGTTGGAGAATGCTCGCTGCTGCATCAAGGTCGAGACCTTTGATGCCAAAAAAGGACTTAGACAAAGTAACGTGCCGTCATGCGACTTCTCCAACAGCGAAACACTCAAGCCAACACCGGAGACGCAATCTTTCAAAAGTCTGTGCAACTACTCGCATACCCTGACGGTATTGATATAAGCGCCACAACTCAGTGAACTGTCACCGAAGGGTTCGCGAGTATTGAGACAGAAGCAGCCAAAATTGGTTAAGCGATTAACGAGGGCAAAACCAAGTTCGAGAGCGTTCACACAATATGGTAAGATGCCACTATAATTGGTAAAGTCTCCCTTTCTGTGGATAGGGGAGTCGATGCTGAGATCCCATTCATCAGGCATACATTCGTATGACCAAATCTTGGATATGTGTTGGTGTATGCTTTCTACCAAGTCATCGCTGGCAGGAGTAGAAGTGCCATTCTAACGTCGAATAGGTAACACAAAATTTACTACAGACTTACTGCTTTAAATGTTTCAAAAGACTTCTGAGTCGGTAAGGGTAATCAAAATACGGTTTAACTTACTCTTAGCACTGTAAACACGCTTTGCAAGGAGTCTTCACACCTCTTAAGATGAGACAAAGTCCGGATTGTTTCAGACGCAAAGGAAAACTCGTTCTATTCCACGAGAATGTATTCAAAAACTCAGATTGCCCGGGTAATTTAGCAAAAAGTTACACAAAAACTGCAACAATTTGCAATCACGGTCAGAAATGCGACTGTTGCCTTCGAATTAAAAACAAAACTGTGCACGTAGTTTGCGTCTGCCCTTCCGGCCACATGAATACATAATTTTTTTTTGACTGGGACGAGCTTCCTGCCCAAAATTTGATTCAACACCCACTTCTGGAAAGAGTAAATATTTTTGTGACGTTGTATGCATTGTTTTCGAGTAGCCTTCATCTAGCTTTATCCAATGCCATACAGAGGAGGATGATGAGGGAGAGGATTTATCCATGCCATGAATGACTAACTGGAAAATACGAAATTGAATCCCTATTGATATGTACGTGTGGCAATGGCAAGTGGCCTGAAGAAACAACTTCCTTGTGGAGCATATGCTGTGGGTTGCAAGAAAGGCGGCAAAATTTCAGATTAATCATCGACTGTGGGAAATTATCATGTTAATACAAACACCCCATCGTTCACATACATTTAACATTGTGGGGGAAGGTCGCGAAGCTAATAAAAATGGCGAATCCTGGCAACCAATGAACGCAGACACTTTCACGAGACTTTTGTCAACAATATATATTTTTGCCTTAACTTATCGAAAATGCAAGTGCAATCTCACCTTTCTAACACGTTTCTGGATTATTCTCTCCGCTGCGTACACCCGATCGTCGGAGCTGCCCATATTTTCCAGTTTTTACAGATTTCCTTCTCCAACGCTGTGAAAATCTCCGCCGCTGCGAGAATCCCTACGGATTTATCCACGTTTTTGATTGTTATTCGACTGTAACACAGATTCACTCGAAACAACGAGATTAATGCGAAAATTTCACGCTTGAACACTCGAGAATTAGATTGTTCCGTTGGCACTTTTACGCAGTCCTTCGTCGTCCTTGTCGTTTGGTGGTTTTTTTTTTATTTTTTTATTAAGACTTCCAGACTTGTTTTTGCAATAAATTGAACTTGCTAAATGCTATCAAAGAACGCGTTGGTTTTGTTTACGAATGATAGTCGTATTTAGTGTATGGGGAATTCAATGTTAATTCTCAAAATTTGTTTACAAATATTACGTAGTTGACTCTACTCCGGTGTTTTCACAAATGTTCGCCATCATGGAAAAATCTCACGTATGTTTTTTTTTTCTCCTTTTTTTGCGTCTGCTTTCTTCTTTTTGTTTCGTTTTCGTATAAATGGAAATTTCCTTTGGGTAATTTATAATTAAATGACATATTCACCACGATGTTGAATGGTGGAAATTAGACAGCACTGCCAGGTGTATGTTTGTGAGGTAATTTGAAGTGTTCACAATTATAATATATTTTATGAAAAAATTTTGTTTAAACATTTCTTTTGGTGTTAAATGTATTCAATTAAAACATAAGAGCATGTGGAATGCATTTTTATCAATATTTTCATCAGAAAATTGATATTTTAAAGAATGTGCAGAAGACAAGTTAAGCAGCGGTTTACTACTTTCTTTTTACTGACGGGAAACTAGAAATTGATTGCCTTAAATTCCAATCAAGCGTTTCCGCATCTAGACATCCACAACGTCATGTGGCCAAAGTTGAACACGATATGATCGATGTTAGGCCCGAATTTAGTACTTAGAACATCTTTAGGGACATCAACAATGATTGCGACCATTGACTGGTTGCAGCCAAGGTATGCCTAATGATATTCTAAACTGTCCAACGGTTAGAAACATTTTTGCGAATCTTTAAATCATTTAGCGTCTGTTTGAACTGTTAGAAGTCATACGCCGTAAACATTTGGACCAAAACGCTACCAGAGACTACTACAAGGAAACCTTTGATAAAGTGTCCAAACAAGGATATGGATTGAAACGAGAAGCTTATCGTGCAAAGATGAGAATTGCGCATACATTTCTCAGAAGAAAAAAGATTATGTCAACAAGAAAAGACGCGTAACCTGGGAGCCTTTTACACCATGCCTTAATAGAAACATATGAATACTTGAGCTCTACAGTAAATTACGGAAATTTCCAGCGCTTGCGATCTATAGCGATTTGGGGTCTCGTTATTACCTCATTTATTGCGTCTGTCATGGAGCTTGACTTAACGAAACCCATATTGGTGTTCCGAGATGCTTCATTCTGTTTCAATTGCTGACAAAAGTCTATTGAAATTGATCCGCTTAAACAGAGAGAGTGACGAAGGTACTCCTTTCCTTTCGGCAGTAGAACTAGTTTGTTGGGGATTCCAAGGCTCATGAAATCTCTTTTGCGTTAAACATTTCCGAAATGAGTCAGGACATGTTTCAATAACGATTCCTAAGGCTCTATTTGAAATACAATCCAGTTCTGGGAGTCTTTCCATTGCTTACCTTCTTATATGCTTCGAAAAATTCTTCGCGTGCTATCATAGGTATGGGCGCACTCTCGTGGACATTTTAACTAGCGAACTCCCTACTTTCTTCACATTTGTCGTAACGGGGACATTTTAGCCTCATTGATACTACTTTGTAAGCCTTAACCCCGACGTCATTATTAAGTTGTTCACAAAGATCCTTAAGATGCTTGCTATGCTTCTTGATATGCATTGCGGATGAGCTGCAATTGCTGTTCCTCCGCGTGAGGAGTTCGGGATGATTGGCAAATTCTTCGCGGTGGCATGCCGAACCTACTCCCACCATGGACATTGATGTATTACCCATACGCGTTGGCTATTAACCATGATAGGTACCTGGGTTACATATTACCCTGCAGTTCTGGCTTAAAATGTCTTCATCCAAAGTATTTATGTTCCATCTAGACCGTCCAACCCGGAGGGCCAACGCAGTAGATGAAGACCTCGCCTAAGGTGGTGCGCACAAGTAGAAGGGGACTTCAACCAACTTGGAGTACGTTACTAATATATCCCGATCTAGCTGAACAAAGAGTGTATGCAGTTCCACTGTAAGGTTGGACCTGCAGGAAAATGCTTCATGTGGAACAGTTATTCTACGATTCGTAAATCATTTCATCCCTAGGTATTTCCAAAAAGGATAATGCTTTGTTAGTGAAGTTGCGTTCCTTTTATGAGGATAAAATACAGTTTTTTGGTCATGCTATTGACCGATCCGTCGAACACCGTCTAGGACAGAACTTAACAATCGACATCTACCTTGAGGCAAATATGAACTCCACAAATGACACCCTGGTGGAGATTCGACGAAGGATAACCTTAGGCAACCGCTGCTACTTCGGTTTGTCCAAACAACTAGGATCCAAACTCTTAACTCGAAGGTCCTAAATTATGCTATACAAGACTCTGATCGTGCCAGTCTTGCTTAATAGAGCTGAATACTGGACGATAAGTAAAACAGCGGAGCAGACCTTTGGATCCTTCGAAAGAAAAATTCTACGTCGAATATTTGGTCCTGTTTGCGAGGAGGGCGAATGGAGGAGAAGATATCACCGCGAACTCCACGAGCTATACAAAGATGTGGATGTAGTCTGGAAATATAAAAGTCTATCCTCTGCACCGGCTCAGCTACATCGAACCGGTCCAAATCCCAGCCACCTGATTCACTAAGTGTGGTCGCCGTAGCTTTGTGGTAAGTGCGTTGGAATGCTTAGCGAGAGAACTCAAACCCACCGAAAATTTTTTCGCGGCACCTACCTCTTCGCAGGCATGACAAACCTGCAAGAGAATAATCTGTCATGAAATAGCTTCTCAATCCACCGTTCGGAGGCAGCAATAAAACTGTAGGTCCCTTCCATTCGTGTTGTGAGAAGCTCGATGGGCTGTCGCGCCAAATATGTGTTTTTTTGGATTCACGACGAAAAGGGAGACCGAACCTCCGGTTTCAAGATCAGACATTGACGGACCCTATAGAAACCTTGGTCTAGCAAAGGTTGTTACTTCGTCCCTCACTGTAGCAATTCCTAGGTCTCTGTGAATATCGCCATTCCTTACATACATACCAAGGAACATTCACGATTGCTCTTAGCGTTTTGTTTTGAAATGTTTGTAGTAGAACTACATTGCTTGGGTTGGTACAGCCCCAAAGCTATATACCGTATGTCCAGGACGATCTTAGCACTTGCTTATACAGAAGCAGTTTGTTGTATATGCTTAGATTCGAGTATCTTCCAAGTAGCCAATAGATTTCTCTAAGTCTGATCTCGAGCTCGTCGCGCTTCTTTTTAACGTGTGACTTCCACTTGAGTTCTGTGTCTAAAGTCATTCCTAGGTATTTTGCCTCGTTTGCGTACGGTATTCGTACCGAGTTAGTGGAAATAGGTAGATTGGTTACCTTTTTGTGCGTAAAGTTGGCATGCGTTGACTTCGTCTAGTTAAGGACGATATCAAAGAGTCTTTGTCCACTCGCATACTTTGTTAAGAGCCCGTTGTAGTTTTCCTGTTGATAATTCAACTGACACATCCATTGCGAGAATAGCCGTATCGTCTGCGAACGTTGCTACGACGGTCCCTTCGTCTTGTGGTAGGTATATCTCTTGTGTAGAGCAAGAACAGGATTGGACCGAGAACGCTTCCTTGTGGAACACCGGCGTGGATTTCTTTGAATTGCGAGTATTCAGTCTGTTTTCAAGGTAGGATTCTAATACTCTGTACAATTTTTCTGGCAAGATTACCCTTAGTTTATACCTTAGGCCTTTGTGCCAGACTTTGCCGAAGGCTTGCGATACGTCGAGAAAAGCGCTAGAGCATATCTTTTTCTCTTCTAGAGCTCTTTCAATTTCGTTTGTTATTCGATACACCCGATCTAGTAAAGTGGACCGTGGCCGTAAAGAATGGAAAGCGACATTAGTTTAGGCTCAGAACCCCGCTTGCCGGATAATGTAGCTTTACTCCCTCTTTGACGATTCATATAATTGCCCCCAATGGCAATCATAATTCGTTCTTCCTTATTTCATACTCCAGCCACATCGATCCAATTGATTCATGTTCAATAGTAATCCCTTGTCGGCAATTTCACAAAAAAACACACACACACCTACAGTCATTCGTCTATAAATAGAATCTTTCGAACCTTTTTACTCATAACCGTCACAAGAAGTTCAAATTCCATTGCATTGCATGTGTCCATTAACCTATGGAGAACCATAGATGCATCATTTGGGGGCGAAAGCTTTCATCCAATTCAATTTTTGCACAGTTGAACTCTGGCATCCTTCACCCACCCACCCACCAAAAAAAAAAAACAAAAAGAGCTTTCGTTTTTCTCCATTTCCGAAAAATTACACACAATACACCGTAAATTGCGTATATATAGGTCGACAAGAACATCCCCAAACTCACTCATCTTTTTCCGCATTTTGTCACTTCGGTGGTGGTGGTCACTCACTGTAGGTTACGCTACGATTTCGTCTATTTACTCACTCCTTTCTCCTTTACTCTATCCGTAACACACTTACACACTCTTATACCCTCAAGAGATAATCGTAAATATTTGTTATTTCATTTCTCAGCACTCGTGTTCTTCATGTGACATAATGTAGACTGCTTTCGTAAGCTAAAAAAAAAGGATTCGAAGAGGACATTCGCGTGTCAAAAAACCAAAGTGTATAGTTTAACTGTGATATTAACAAAAAAAATAGAAAACGGTGTTTATTCGATACCCCTTTTCGTATTTATCTGGCAATAACAGCTTTAATCTTAACAAATTCCCAAAATCGAAAACATACGGAACACCCCCAAATTCGCAATTGTTTCCTCAATTGACAAAGTATTAAGTATTAGATTGTGATTTAGTGTGTTAATAAAAATTAACAAATACAATTAGTGCTTTATGAAATAACACCAATTTTATCCAAATAAGATATAGATAACGCCTTAGTGAATAGTTTTAAGTGTTTTTTGTTTTTTGTTCTTTTCCTTTTTGTTTTTGAAGTTGAAAACGCATATTTTGTAAGTTAAGGATCTGTCAAAACATAATAAAACTTAATAGCTGAACCTACCTCCCACCACCCACTCGAGAGTGACATTGACATAACACAAAACGAACTGTCAATTGTGACGGAAAAAAAAAGAAAAAAAAACCTATTTAACCGAAAAGCTTTTTCGCGTAAAAAAAAAGCTTAACATTACCTCATTTGATTGTTAGATTGCGTTAGTAGTCAAATTTAACGGTCTCACAATATGGCTGCCATACCTGACGATACTAGTAGCATGAGCGATGACGTCTTCGAAGACCCCGAAACTACAGCAAGACGCATCGAAGAGCGACATAAGCAAAGTAACGATTTAGCCGAAAGTACTCGTACTTCAGTGCTGGCAATGCCTGATGATAGCAATAACACAACAACGATGAACAATCATCGAACACCATCACCAAGCGGATATCCGGGTTATCAACCACCAAGAGAAGCTTTGCAATTGTACGGTTTAAAGGCTGACACCGACATGGTTTTGAATACCATAACCAGCAACCGGCATCGTGGTGCTGGAGGAATTGTAAAGCAAACCATTGAAGACGATGACCTGGACGATGGTTGGAAGTCGTATAGATACGAAGATGAGGAAGATGGTCCTGCATTCGATGATACAATAAATCACAAGGTAATTTCGCAAACCCCCCGTGTGAATGGTGGTCTGGTCCGCATCATGATGGCAACTTCTCTTTCCAGACAATTCTACTGGGCGATTCAGGAGTGGGGAAGACATCGTTTTTGGTGAAATATAATACGGGAGAGTTTAAAGCGGGCTCCTTTTCGGCTACGGTCGGCATAGCATTAAACGTAAGTAGATGGTCGAGGGGTGGCAACTAACTACTGTTAATTGCATTTGCATGTGGTTGAGCGGTGGCATTGTTTTTGTTGACTTAAGCTGTATTGTGTTGTTGTGGCGCTTTGTGTGTGGTGATGAAAGCATCTGATGTCTGCTTAATTAAGATCCTGTGACATGGGTAATTGAATAATGTGTGTACGGATTTCGAGATGTGCATGTAAAAGGACACTTAGCCACAGTGTTTGAAAGTCAAAAGACAACCCATTGTAATTAGATGACCTCACATTTAGGATAATTTGTGGACAGATTTTGATGCTTTTACGAGTGTTGTCTTGGAGATGTTATTATGGGTTATGGGAAGACTCGTTGATTTGAAATTAAATCTGAAGTTCATTACAACCCTAAAGGTCTTGATAATTTGTGTAATGATACGATGTAACAGCCGATAGATGGCCAATAAATGGAAAAGACTGTTAAAACCAACAAAGGCCGGCGAGGTGTTTGATTTTATTTAACTTTAGGTTAAGTTAGGTAGGAGTGGCAGGCTGCAGGTGCAATCTCAGACCAGATAAGGTCCTTTGTGTTACCACCAGGATCTGTACTTCACCAGAAATACTACCCACAGAACCAGCCGGAGCTTGCTATGAAGCGCTGGAAGCTACCTATATTGATGGCAGCTAGTTCACTAAGGTTGCTAAAGAAGCTGGCTCCTGAGAATGCTCTTCTTCGAGCTGAGAGGGCCGGATATGTACAGAGAAGGTGGAGAATCGTCTCCTCCTCCTCCTTCTCCATGCAACTTCTGCAAAAGTCATTGTAATGGAGGCCCAGACTATAGGCATGCTTGCCGATGGTGCAGTGTCCCGTTAAGACTTATACTAAGGTGCTTATTATCAATCTTTTCGGTCTGATGAGACAGTGAGAGCGTTTGAGATCCAGCTTTGGCCAGATCTGCTTGGTGATGAGGCAGGTGCTACCTACTGTTCATCTATGAGTAGCAATTTTCAGGTGGCGAAAGGCATGCTTATATTCCCCTTTTCCGGAAGAATTGGTAGAGTTGTGCCCTCTCTGGTGAGTTCATCCGCCATGCAGTTGTCTGGAATGTCTCTATGTCCCGGCACCCATATAAGGGTTTTGAGTTGAAGACGACAGATTCCAGGGATTTAATCGAGGCATGGCTATCAGTAAAAATTGTGATATCCCGAGAGGATAGTACATTATACATCAGCCACGATAGGGCTTCCTTGATTGCCATTATCTCGGCTTGGAAGACACTGCAATGGTCAGACAAACGGAAAGAGATGTTTACGTTCACATCCTTTGAGAATACACCTCCACCCACTCCCGATTCTGTTTTAGAGCCATCTGTGTAGAAGCAGATTGATTTTGTTTCTTTCAAAACTCTGTACAATCGAGACAGCACCACCATGACACATGGCGCAGTCTTTACAAGAGAAGAAAGTATGCCATATTAGACCTTTATAATTCTCATTAGTCCAGTGAACTAAAATGTTTTATATATACTAGCCTTTGCGGGACTCTTTCATACAAAAACATGCAGAAAACAAAAACAAACCGGACCCCTACCGACTAAAACCTAACCGTCTTCAAGCGAACCAGCCCCGGAACTACTTCTTGTATTACTTCAGGGTTGCATCACTTTTCCTTGCTTCTATGGGCTCTACTCTCATATGGTCTTGATGGAGTTAGGTATGTCCTGTTTCATTTTCTTTATCTTTAGCACTTCCTCGATGTGGGAGCATACTCGGTTCCAATTTTTCTCATTCGTGCCCATTACCGTGACAATATTGTTTGGCGTGACTCCGCCTTTCTCCGTTTCTAGTATTTGTCTTTTTGCAAGCCATCTGTGGGAAAGTTTTTACCGACTTACCTTTGGTTCTCTTAAGTTTACCATTAGTTTGCCTAAACTTGCGACTTGCCTTGTAACTTCCGTTACTGTATCTTTAATGGTTAATGCTTCCTGGCCTACCTGTACCTCAAAGGCTGTGGCTAGGCTAAGTTCATGGTTTTGAATCCAAGATTGGAAGCGTCTCATGACTTGATTCAGCTTTTCTTGTTTGACGATCACTACCTGGATGTCATCTGCTTAGCCGACCCGGTACGTATTTTCAAGCATCTCCATTCTTAGGATTCTATCAAAGGAAATATTCTATAAGGCGGGTCCTAGGATTGAACCCTGAGCTGCACCAGCTATAATTTCCTAAGTTCGCGTTACCTATCTAGTAAAGACAGCTCTAGGTACTTACTTGCTTATGATGGCACTACAGTTCGGAATGGACCCAGGTAGCTCCATCTTCAGCTAGTTGCTTATAGTTTCGCAAGCCAAGTAAAGCTTCCCCTCTCGTGAGCCCCAGTTTTTCTTTAGGGTGCCGTCACTCCGGAGTTAATTGATTCGAAGATGTCAACATGTCTTATCCATCAAAGTCGCTGGAACTGTCGTTCTTCTGACTAGATCGATGTCGCTAAACAGCTCATGTAGTTCATCGTTGTATCTCCTCCTCTACTCCTCGTCTATGCAGAAGGGACCGAAGGTAATTGCCTTCTTAGCCCAAAGAATTAGCGATTGGCAAGAGTTAATGTACGTTTGATCTCAGCGGTGTTGTCGTTGTCTGAGTTTGATAGTAGAGCCTAGGTAGACAAAATCCCTGACTACCAAGTTTAACCTACCTAGGGTGACGGTCTGTCCAAAATGTCGGTTTTTTGTTGACAGCATTTTGCAACGAAGGTTGATGCCTTTGTCGCTTCTGCCTCAATACTCAAGACCGCGCTACTGCCATGAGATTAGTGTTTGAGTTCTGTGCGTCGCTTTGTCTGCATCCTTTTGTGATATCGAAGGTCTAGGGAGGTAGGTTGAAGAGGTGGGTATATCGCGTGATGCAGGCTTCACTCGGATCTCTAGCGGATCCATTGTGTTCCTCTGATATCGAAAGTCTAAGTGAGTTCATCACCGATCTTGATGGAGCAGCGCCCATTCTCTTGGTTTCGTGGTAACAGTTTCTGATGACTTGTTGGTAACCTTTCGGAATACTCGTTTGGCGAAGGTTTTGGCGGTCCCTATCTCTTCACAGTATTTATTCTTCGTTGTGGCGTTCATAAGTCTTATCGAAGACCTCGTAGAAACAATATTTGATGGCACCGTCCTTGTCTCCTGTAGGGGAATGAGAGCATATAAAGCTGGAATTTGAGAATTTAGCCTTGATGCGGATCGTCCCATTATAGCGAGCTAATCCGCCTTCTTATTCCCATGGATGCCCTCATGTCCCGGGACCCAAATGAGTGTTACATTATGGTTAGCTCTCTGAGGGAATTGAGCTCGTCGTGGCAACGTTTCACGATTTTGGATCTAATTACTGTGGATGATGAATATTTATGTAGATGTCTTGACAGCGTCTGCTGTCATAGTTCTCGCGAGGCTTTGACAATTGCCAGAACTTCCATATGGAACACGCTGCTGTGATTGTGAAGTCTTATTGACCGTGCTTGGTTCTGATGCGTGTGATCCCAGAGCCTACACCCACATACATTGTTGACCCATTCGCAAAAAATGGATATAAGGTTGGGGTTAATGATCTCTCCTCCGTTCCAGCTCTTTTGAGTTTGAAGTTTAGGCTAAATTCAGGGATTGGTGCTAAATAGTCAGTTGTGGCTTCAATGTTCACCTACTTCGTGACCTATTAGACCAGAGGTCTTGGATTGTTGGAGGCGAAGTGCACTGTTCGCGGCCAATTCCTTTGTGAAAAGATTGACAGGTATTAGCCTCAGAATGATCTCGAGATTTAAAATCCCAGGAAGACACCTTTTTCAGGATCTAGAAGAACTGTTCAACAAGTTTTAGCACCTTGGGCTGGCTTTTACTCTAAATGCGACACGGGTATAGATAAATCAATCTTTGTCAACAGGTCCTCTAGAGTTTCTTTCCATGTTGTTGTATTGTTGGCTATTAGTTAGACGTCATGCTCGCTGCACAACCTAGACCATTCGTTGAAAAATTTTAGATTACGGCGTATATGATGCGTTGCGACGATATGTGGCAGACGTTGGCTCGGGAGTGACATTACTTTTAAAATGTACAAGAAGTGCAATCTTAGCGTACAGATATATAATGGTGACAGTCCGGATATAGCGTTTTGGACTTATTGGTGTTTACTTGTAGATTCCACAAGCTGCGGTAGTGCTCCAATTTTTTTTATCATGCTTTGCATCATGGTTGGCGTTTCCGATGAAATGACTATGTCATCCGCGTACATGAGGAGCTTTACTTTTAACCCGTCAAACTCAATTCCTCCAGGTAAAAAGGTCGGCAGATCATCTAGAAATAACGAAAAGAGTAGGGGACTCATGAGGCATCCCTGATTAACGTCCGTCCGCGAGTCAAACCAGTTTGATACGTTGTGACCATCCCATACTGCAGTTCTATTCTCATCATAAAGACTTTGTATAACTTTAAGAACTTTCTTTGACACTACCAGGTTGCTGAGCGATTTTCTGTCGATGGAGTCAAAAGCTGCCTTGAAGTCTACAAAGAACGTGTATATTTTTTTGCTCTTGTCGAGAAACGTCTTAGCCAAACTGGTCAGAGTGAAGAGTAGTTCTTCCTGAAACCCACTTGAAATTGTCTGAGTGAATGTGGTCAGCCGATCCAAGATAATTCCGGTGAAGATTTTCATTACTGAGTTCAGGAAGGTTATGCCCCTGTAGTTGCTATGATCACTGCGATCTCCTTTTTTGAAGAGCGGGAAGATTATATAGCTCTTGAAACTGGGGAGGTACTTCCCCCACAACGAAAATGAAGATGTACACAACCGCAAGTTTTTCTATAAATTCCTTTGCGATCCTCGATCCTGGGGCTTTATTTTAGTTGCATTGATGTATAACTTTACAGACTTCTGTGTATCGTAATTTTGCAATCCAGTACATCCACTCTCTGGTAAGGTAGCGCATGATGTATTTGTTTTTTAGTGTGTGGCGGGTTAAGCAGCTATGCCAAATGCTCGGCTAACATCGATGCTTCTTTTGTATGCCCCTTGCAACGGTTTGGCTGTTGAGTGTTCTTGCTAGTTTACAAAAGGAACAGCTATCTTTAAATCTTGCAAAGTCCATCGTCAAAGGCTGAGTGTACTTATTTTGCTTCTCCTTGCATATCATTTTAAACCCTTTGTTAGACTGTTGATACGTAGTTTTTGCGGAGCTGCTTCCTGTTTCCCTTACTAAACGTAAAAAGGTAAAAGCTTTTCTTCTTGCTGACTCACATTCCCAGTCGTACCATGCATGCTTCTTCTAACAGGTTGCGCTAGTCTAGCTGCGTCCGAGATGTAAATGGTAAGTATGTCTGGACCGCCTTAAAGTCATTGAGCGGTGTGTGGCTGGGTATGCAAATAACCCTGGCTTCTCTCAAGACTTGCGTGACGTTTGTAGGTGTAGCTAAGACAATCAACTTATTATACAACCTTTTGAACTGAATTGTAAGACTCCGTAGGGTTGACTGTTGAAGACAGTTAAGACAGTTGAGAACGTTAAATCTGATAAATATCTATTCAGCAACGCAACTTTTCACCCTCAAAAGAAGTATGTATACATATATGTGCTTATACGCATTAGCTATAAGCAGCTTTTCAAGCACACTGACTACCTGTCACACGTCACACCCCCCTCAAATTTAAAAATTATTTAAATTGCGTCTCTGTCAAAGGATACAAAGAGAATTTTTTTCCCCCTACGCCCGCATTAGAAATAACAAAAGGAAATGAATCCATTTTTCTATAAGAACACCCCATTTGGGGTGCACTGCATACACATTACACATGTTGTGTATCGGGAAAATTCAATTTTAATTACCTTAAGTGGACCTAAAATTAGCAACGAAAACAACGTTATTGATTAATTTACGGTGAACTGTGAGCCTCCGCCTGCTGTGATTAATTATTTTATTTTTAAATATCATTCTGCAGCCTCCGCCGCCGTTGTGTACAAACTTTCCATTGGCATCATCCACCATTGCATTGGTGGCGAAAGGAATTTCCACTACACACATATAAACGTAAACACACGCAGGTGGTAGTGGAAGGTGGGTCGCTTCCATTTGCAACGCATTAATCTGTGTTTACCTTCATTGCATGGTCAATGTAAAGCATCATGGCTACGCTGCTGCTCTATTGTGTACATTTCCTTAGTCCGTTCAGCCATCAGTGTTCCATACGGCTCATGTCCGATTCAAGGTTAGAGGGATAAAATCCAGCATTTGCTTTTAATAATAATTCCATCCATGAACAATTTGTAAATATTGTCTGTCGGTTTTTTTTCGGATGTGAAATCCTGTAGAATCCTGTGGAGACCCTTTGGCAAATAAATTTCCGGTTTTAATTTACCGACGACCATTCCAAGTGGTCTCCCTCGTATGCATTTGCGCATAAGGGATGTGCAGCAACCAGAGTCCAACATTGCATTCTGGCAGGACGACACAAAATTGTTTGTCTCGTAGTATTTTAACCGCAAAATATCCTTCGACCACGACGAGTATATGATAGACACGAGCATCTTTCGTTTGCATTGGCAAAATTCATGTTGGTTGCCCTTCAAAGGGAGTCCTGGTAATCAACAGCACCACCACGCTCTAGTTAAGTTGTGAATAAGCTTACATTGTACAGACATGTGTCCTTGAATACCTGTGCCCAACCATCAGTGTTTTCTATGTTCCATCTCGATCAATACATGGAGTTTGTGTTCTATTTATGGAAATTTACTGTGGTCTTCGCTGGAGATTTTATGTCGTTGCATCGGTCCTATGAAGTGTGTATGTGTATATTTACATCAAGAAGGATGGACAGCATTGACATTGTTGGATAAATATTTCATGCTCTGATGAGGATTTCAGAAGTTTACACGTTTGAGTCAACAAGGATGAGAAGTTCATAGTTTTCGAAGTGAGAAAGTGGAGAAATTTGATTGTCAATCTACTTGATAGGATTTGATTTATTGGTCTGCTGTACCCACTATTATTACTGTAACAAGTCCTCAAACTTCGTCCTGTGTCATCCAAGTCCATTGCAAACAAATATTTAAGGTAAATTATGTTTTTAAGACAATTGATGTTTGGAAAGCTTCTGTCAGTTTTTGACACTTGTATTTACTGACATTTGACATGTTCGTCAGTAATCAACATCTTATCTAAACGTCGTTTGCACTTCATACAAGTCATTGTTTTGCATGAATTTTGATCTTGAGGCGTAATTGGGTCTCATTTCTGTCAAAAATGACCAAGGACAGCTCCTTTGTCGAGAGGCATTTGGGAACGATAACCAGTTTTTTTGTTGGCCTAGGTCACATGTAGGTAAGCGACTTGTATGAATTAGCTTTTGCATACCGACTTGTGATCTTACCTCCACGCGGTGATCTCCGAGTTACCATTACCTCGACTGGAGATTGAGGGCAAACCCTTCAAAAGGGATGAAAGGTCGTCCGCAGCAGGAAGAGAGAGAGAGAGAGTGAGAGACAGCAGAAGAGTGTTCCCACTAAAACACTTTTTCTTGGATCCTGGTAGCAGCAGGAGAAAATTGTGGCGTTTGTGGTTCCAGTCAAACTTTTTGTGAGCCACTTCGATATACTCGTTGATCAGTTGTAAGAAAGTCTGGGATTCCTACCCACCAAAACCACTTCCCACGAATAGTCCTTCTTTTCTCGTGAGGCAATCCCAATCAAGCATTTCATCGTGAAGGAGGGCTTCAGCCTTAAATCCTCGGCACATGTATACACAATCGCATCCTACTACTCGATGCTTCTCTTAGCGGGGCTGTTCCTTCAAAATATGCTTGATAACGACCTCTGCCATGTTGCATTGTGGGCATTTGAGAGTTTGATCAGTTTGGACAGTGAGGTGTGGGATCGTGCCCGAACCTATGAAGATACCCTCTTAAGCAGCCATGAGTCGTTAGCAACTGCGTTAAATAAAAATATATCCACCGATACTTATGTTTATTAGCCTTTTGTGGTATGGTTCCATCGTCTCTGCCATTATCTCCTCTTTGCCTTTGTGGGTGCCATTTGTTGCACCTCTCCCTCGTGCCTTACTAAGGGTGGGGTTATAGTCTGACGTGGACCTGGGAATCAACTAACAAGCACCTTCAGGCAGCACGATCATTGCTTACAGTTTCGCACTCTAAATTAGTTGAGGTCCCCTTGCACTTGTGTGTGCCATCTGAGTCGCCGCCTTCCTTTCTTGCACCATCCTTCAGAGTTGGATTCGAAGATTTTTCAGGTCGAAGCATTGGTGTCCATCCGCTCTATATGACTCATGGGTAATAGTACCTTAGTCACGGGTGGTTCCTCCATAGTTTCAGGCTCAAAGTTTGAGATTGCAGGGATGACCGAACTTCTGTTTTAAAGACGAAGCTGTCAAAGTTGCCAGCTACTGGAAAAAAACGTGCCCAAGACCGACGAGGATAGAAGGCTGTAGACAGAGACATTCTATGGGTTTTGATGCCTAAGATAGCCAATGTATCACTTCAACTAAGCCTTGATAGGGAGAACGATCTTTTTTCTCAAGACATCAGCTTCTGTGCCGATTTCCGGTTTGGACCCATCGAAGGTTATCTCGTGTTTTCTGGTGAGTGCCACCTTAATTCTTTTGCCTCTATCAGCAGTTCTAGTACGGAGCTTCCTGTCAAACAGTAGACTCGTGGGTAAGTATTCAGCGCAGAATAGATGTATGGTCGAACCTAGTAGAAGACCAGAACCCTGCTTTTTTGAGTTTAAATGCATGTTGTTGGGATCCAATGTTGGGATCTAATGCTGGTAGGACGACTTCTAGTGCTGCTGTGAATGTCGATCTTATGGATCTCGTGATCACATGCAGGTTGAAACTTTTGTTCTTCTTCAGAGGCTTCCACGATACAATTGAACCTTAGATTAGAATTGGCCTAACAAGTGCCATATAGAGCCAATCTACCACACAAATCCCCAAATCTTTAACTAAGAAATGTTGCCTTTCTAGACACTTTAAGGTCATCGCCTGCTATTTGCCAGTTCATTTGAGATTTCGTCGACCACAAGAGTCATAGACGTGTTGTGAGAACTCCACCCTATGGTGTACCTTTGCTAGCCTAACTCTTGTATCTTCGCATGTACAAACTACTTACTTACTCAATTCTGATCATGCTACAGTGCGGAGTGAACCTGAGCCTCAACCAACAAGCGTCTCCAGCTGGCTCGATCATTACCTAGCTGCCTCCAGTTTTACACGCTAAGTCGAATGAGGTCCTTTAACAATTGAGTGCGCCATCTAGGTCGTGATTTACTTATACTACGCCATCCCTTCAGATTCATGAACTCTCTGAACCAGGACACTGATGTACATCCGCTCTATATACCCCTCCTATCTTAGTCGTTATATCTAGCCCTCAAAACAACTGTGGGCAACCTCATCCATTCTTGAGAAAGTATATGGCCTGGTCGGTGCTGGACTTTGTTGGCCTGAAGTCACATTGGTATGGACCAACCAAAAGGCTGAGCAGATGTTGAGGTGATCTACGCTTGTATAGTTAGCGCAGATTAGGGAATCTCCATTCTTGAGAATCGGGCACGTTTTCGTTCGACTATATTTTACGGATCAGTTGGTGCATGCTCCTTACTAAGTCATCTCCCACTGCAATAAGGCCGTCAGGACTAGTAGTTTTTTGTAGTTTTGTAGTTGGTTCTCAGCAGTGACTCTTGTTCTCGTTTTGCAGGATTTGGTTCAGATTTTGAGGTTTAAACACCCGATCTTCTGTAAAAATCTTTGGAACCACTTCGACATGGTGCCTCTATTCGTGGCTCCGTTAGTCTGCAGAAATGGTCTTTGGATGTCCTCAGCAGTGACTCTCGTTCTCATTTTCCAGGCTTTGGTACAGATTTTTCAGTTTGAACACTCGATCTTCTGTAAAAATCTTTTGATCTGCTTCGTCTTTTTTAAAAGGTCACGTAGTTAATAGCTCCCGAGGTGGAATTTAGAAATAGTTTCTCTGGTGGACGTCACTAACTTGACGTTTATTATAATGTCCAGTGACCATGTTCCAAATTACCGCTCATCATAGACCATGACCAGCAATGGCAAACTGATTTTGATAGCGATGACTATGTACGGTTCACCTAACCGATTAAATTGGGCGGAAAATTCAATCCGTTTGGCAAATTCGTTACACATGCACTGACGCACAGTGTTTAGTTATTTTCAGCCGAAAACACATCGCCAGAACTGTGCCTACTGCCTGCCTACTAACTTTAATTTAATATTTTCCAATTCAGCTGATTACGGTTAAGATATACGTACACAAATTGAGAACGGTGGAAATTAGAATTGTTGCTTGGAAACCTGCAAATCGAAACCCATGAGGGTTCTACAAAAACGAAAAAAAAAGGGTTTCCACCTCTTTAAAGCACACTCTGGTTAAACTTTTCATAACCAAACTTTGGGGTTGGAGACGACTCTTTTAAATGCGCCCGAGTATATTGAGGTGAAGGATAACCATCGTATATGGATCCATAATTGGATATTATGTTTGCGGCCACATATGTGGAGGGTTCCGAGTTATTTTTATACATTCTGCTGCCACAACCCCTTTTTTTGTTTTTGGACAAGTGGGTGAAGAGTTATATTAAAACCTAAGCCATCTACGATCCACTTTGAACAAAAAAATTTAAGAGTCTCTGTGTTTTAGGAATTCGTTATTTGATTTGTGGAGTGGATTTTTGAGAGGTTTTCGGCAAACAGAGACTTGAGGGTTGGGACTTGGAGTTACGTGCTGAATGTTCAGTAGACTGAAAGTCTTGTTTGGATTTCAGGTATCAAATTTCTAGGATTATTTGAAAATATGTGACATTATTGGATTTTTTTAAGGAAAGATATTGTGCTTAGAGGTATCGCAGACGTCCACAGACTGATAGACACGTTTTACGGAGCTTCACATTGTGTGTGTGGTGGTTTTCTTGTGGCATTACCTTAACCGCACAGACAGTGTTGTCTGGTAGATCGAACAAAAACAAAGAAAGGGTGGAAGATCCGAAAAAAATGTGATTTTTCTTTTTATGATCAAAAAATTGAGACAAAAAATACTACAGAGTCCCAAGGGTAGTAAACATTAAGAATTCTGCATCGTCATCGATTCCAACGCTCATTTACAATGACATTCTAGCTGTCAGTTTCAAAGCCAATCTGCTTGCTGAACATTTTGCAGCTCCCAGATTGTGCTTTGTCTCCACCTGCACTCAAAAGCGTCCAATTTTCCATGGGACAAGTCCACTTTCACACTCGTACAGTTGCAGGTGTACTGAGATGTCTCAACATACACAAATCCTCTGGTCCAGATGGTATTCCATCCATGGTTCTGAAGAAGTGTTCTTCTACGCTGGCAAATCCATTGCGTAAGCTATTCCATCTGTCCTACTCCTCTGTTCTCTTTCCGAGTATATGGACAGCTGCATTTGTCCAGCACGTGCCCAAAGAAGGCGAATCTTCTTCTCCCTCCAACTACCGACCCATTGCACTTACGTCCCTTCTTTCCAAGGTCATGGAAACGCTGATAAATCGTCAGCTTATGAAATATCTCCCGTAGCAACAGGTCCACTGGTGATTTTGATGGCTTATCTCACCAAAAGTGGAACGAATCTCTACATCACTCATGGTGAAAGTAAGATTTCAAAAGCATTTGACAGAGTTTGGCACCAAGCTCTTTTGACGAAAATGCCTGCGTAAAGCATCGATCTTTTCTTCAATGGTTAAGAAACTAGCTTTCGGGCCTGATTCCATTCCATTGCTGGAAAAGCAATGGAAGTGTCACCTTTTCGAAAAGTATGTCCGATCATTTGTTTTTGAATTGTTACATCTATGGGGTTCTGACTTGTTTTACCACGGAGCTTCGCATTAGGCATTTCCGGGTAGGCCTGAAAATCTACACGACCTTTCATGGACATCGATTCAAGAACGTTTGCAGTTAAATTCAAGATGTTTTGGACGCTTTCAAGTCTGCAATCCACCATATAAATGCTGGTGTCCCCCAAGGTTCCATTTTGTCTCCGACTCTCTTTCTAAGTTGTCTGCAATTTCTAATCAAATTCATTCCTTCGCCGATGACAGAACTCACAGTTTTTCATATTCGTTCCCTAACTCATGTCCCGGCAACTCATTTAATTCCGACCTTGATAGCATAATAAAATGAGGTTCTACAAATAGAGTGGAATTTGGTGCTTCCAAAACTCAATGCTGCCTTCTATCTCTTAAGCGAAACCCAAACCTCGAACCATTATCCATGTTCCTGCATTGTTGAAGCCGATTAACTTTCCATCCTCGGTATGTGTGTTAACAACGATCTTCGTTGGAACGACCACATATTCGATGTCGCCAGGAACGCTACAAAATGTTTAAACTTCCTCAAACGATGCAAAAAATACTTCACCCCTTTTGATCTGGCTTCAATGCACAAGGCGTCTATTCGCCCAAAGCTTGAGTACAACGCTCATATTTGGTCTGATGCACCTTTTTGGTCAGATGGAATTCAGAAACGCCAGTAACATTGCGACTCACTTGAACACCGAAGAAATGTTTCCTGTCTTTCGCTGTTTTATCGATTCTTCTGCAAAAAGCGCTCCAGCGAAATAGCCAGCTGCATTCCGCCCTTGTAACATTTCACCTGCCATGTTTCGAATGCACATCAGTTTACCCTCAAGCCTTCTTACGGACGTACTGTCAAATATAGAGATTATTTCTTTAGCCGTACCACACGAATGTTTCCTCATCACTACAACCCACAAGCATTTAAAGCCAACGTGCATCGGTACCTCCTTCGTCTCTCCTCTAAGTTCAAGGGTAGTCATTATCCCGTTAGCGCACGCTTATTATATAAAAAAAGAAGACCTAATTCCCTTTGTCAGTCTCAGAGCCTCGACGGGAAATAAGTCGTAGCTCTGTCCAATTTTGTTCTTGCTGCCGTGACTCCTCCTCGACTGTTCTTTGTCTATGTATGTAAAGGGTCTTTCATTAAGCGCGCCTATCTTTAAATTTAAATAAAACAAAGTGTGTGTGAGATATCGTCATAGACCTGCGACTTCAGAAAACCCCACAAGAAAAAGTCTAACGGGGTCAAATCGCACGATCTCGGTGGCCAGTTCACATCGCCTCGCTCGAATCGCTCGTGCAGAATTTCCAATCAGCCGTGAGCTGTGTGGCACGTAGCGCCGTCCTGTTGAAACGACATGTCGTTGGTGTACATATCATCCAATTCAGGCCAAAAGAAGTTGGTAATCATCAGACCATAGCGCTCGCCGTTGATGGTGATGGAAATATGGACCGATGATGCCGCCAACCCAAAATCCATACCAAACAGTGACTTTTTCGGGATGCATTGGACGCTCTTGGATCGCATGTGGATTGGTATCGTCCCAAATTCGACATCAGAAATGGGCCTCAAGTCACGTCGCAAAATTCGCCAAGTTGGGGTCTGCGTAAGGCCGAGTTCCTGTGCGGGACGCAAAATCGACTGCCTCGGATTCTCCTGCACACTCTCACGGACAGCGTTTCGTCGACGTACGGGTGTTGGTTGATCGTTTACTGAACCAGTGGACTCAAATGTATCCACCACACTGCGAATAGTCATCTCGGAAGGACGATTATAGCGACCGTAAAATAGGCGAAGCGTGCGGAACGTTGCCCGAACAGAACACCCATTTTGATAAAACAATTTTATTATTTGCACGTGTTGTTGAATGCTATATCCGTCCATGCTCCATGGTGATTTGGCAAGACAGACTGAATAAATATGACAGCCAATTTGACAGATGTAGCTTCAACAATATGGCCGCTATCAACTGTCAAAGTTCGGAAATCCCTATTGGAATACCATATATATCGCAGTGGACACGCTCTTCTTTCTGGGTTAGCAGATTCCATTCCATCGCTGAGAAAGCAATGGAAGTGTCACCTATTTGAAAAGTATGTCCGATTCTCTGTCTTTGAATTGTTACATCTATGGGGTCCTGACTTGTTTTACCACGGAGCTCCGCATTCAAAATACGGGTAGATCTTTCATGGACATCGATTCAAGAACGTTTGCAAATCTCATGTGATAGTGGCGGATATTTTCCAGATGCCGCACCCATACAGTAGCGCGGATTCAACATTGGATGGGAACAGTCGAAGCTTGGTCTGTAAGCTAAAAGCTTGGAGGGTCTGCGCCTGAACTAATGCAACTTTTCATCCTTCACAGTTTCACTTGCGCTCAAGGGGTTATGAATACCCTTATGATGCAATTCACACAGCGCTAGTGTTGGTGGAGTGATTTTGAAACTCAGGTGGTATTAGGTTTCAGTCTTTGCTCCGAGGGTGGTGTCCAATGGTGTTGTTGCCAGTGCATTCTTCCTTCCAGTTTACTATCCCAAATTTCTAGAATCCGCGATTGTCAGATCTTCGGGCTCCCAGAGATTCGGTCTCCCTTTTCTTCGTGGCTGGCATTCGAAGACTCTCTTAGCTGGAACGTTCTCGTCCATTAGCTCGATATGGCCAAGCCAGTGCAGTCGATGGATTTTTGCTTTCCAGATTGAATCCACATCTTTATTCTTGCCAACCGTCTTGAAGAAGTAGCAACCTGTGTAAGAAGTGGACAATTTTCTTAAACAATTAGGCCGCCATCAAAGAGTTCTATTCAGCTGTGGTGAAATAATAGACTAAATGGACTAGTATACTGATGGATCAAAGTTGGACCCCGATGTTGGAGCCGATATTTGTAGCCTTAATCGCCATATATTCACCAATAGTCAAGCAGCCCTTATAGCGGTTCTTATTACTGCAACTCAAAAGCCGTTTTAGGCTACTCCAAGACCTATCAAAGCTAACCTAACTCTTGTGGGCAATGAAATCGCTGACCAACTAGTCAGAAAAGGTTCCTTTAGAAGTAACATAGGTGTCGAACCCTGCGGAATTTTTAATTTTTCATTTAGAACGAGTCTAGACTGATGGGAAAAGGATCATTCAAAAGGTTTGTCAGTCTCCTTTCCAGACACTGCAGCCTCATATATCACAACGTAAACTAAATGCAGTTCAGGAAACTGAATGTCGACTTCGTCCAGAGGAAGACGAATCAGCGGAACACATACTATGTGAGTGCGTGGCTCTCGGTTACATAAAAAGGTGCTTTTTCCTCAAGGATATCGAGGCCCCTGAGGACGTAAAAAAACGTCTCGTCTGGTGAGACATCCTCAACTTTATTAGCAAGATCGAAGATCTCATTTTCTAATAGGCTCTCTGCACAATAGAACTTATAGGTCACAGTGCCTCATGCAGCAGACGCAGAACCAATTTAAAAATAAAAAAGATCCAAAGACCCAAAGACCCAAAAAGTGCCGCAAAAGATTTTATATTGAAACTTCCGTGCATGTACTGAGATCCTCTTTATTCTAGGTTAGGCGGTTGTAAGGGTGGCTGCACTTTATTGTACAGCTTCACTCGGATCTCTAAGGATCCATTGTGTTCCCCGGTATTGCTCATTGACCTCCCTGAGGCAACCCAAATTCCGAAGGGCTTTTTGGATGGTTTTCGGTGGCTTGTTGGACAATTCATCAAGATCATTGAAGAAGTGTTTTCCGAGGGTTGACATTCTATTTCTTCTAAGGCTGGGGTATGGAATGTGTACTTCTTAGCATCTACGTTGCTACATACTCTGCATAGGTCTGCATTTTCTTCGGGTAAGCCGCTAGCAACAACAGAAGTCTGTTGAGTGCGATGATTTCTTTTGTTCAGATCGTCCTTGAGGTGCAGCATATCGTGAGTGCATTCCATCTCTCGTTCACGAGTTTTTGGAATTTCACGGTTAAGCTGAACTTTTGAAGTTCAAGTGGTGGTAGGATTGAGTCATCGGCCATTATCAGATTTTAGCGAGCTCATCCGCCCTTATGTCCCAAGACCCAAATGAGTGTAACGTTGTGGTTAATACTTAGGGACTTGAGCTCGTCCTTAGAGTGTTTCACGATTTTTAATATAATTTTTGTGGAGATGATGGCTTTGATGTATCTTCTCGGGAATGTCTGCTGTGATAGTTCTAACGATTGCTAGTACTGCCGCTTCGAACACGCTGCTCTCATTTGGAAGTCTTATCGACCGTAATTTGATGAGAAAAAGATTCAAGAAAGCTTCCATTACAAATGACTTACGTTTACATTCAATAACAGTAGCAAATTCTTGGTTAATGCTCAGTCTTCATGTCGCAAAAAGTCCTCAAGTCTACAATTTCTCCCGGACTTTGCACAACCCCTGTGAAGCTATAACCTATTATTTTTCTGATTAAATCGTAAGGGTCGCGAAAAATTTAAAACTCTCTACCAAGATCCTTGATATAACCATTTTGTTACAATCTTACACCATTCGTAAAAAAAAATCTTTTAAACTCTAGATCTATTACCCATTTGAGAATATCCTTCAAAGATCTCAGGACGTATACATTCCGCGAATCGTAGCACTCCCCATTGTATCATAAAACACACCTCCATTATCGTAACCAACCGTATATTCTATCAATCCTAATCGATAATGGCATGGCATTGACTTCATGTATGCACATCGTAAATTGTCACCCTGACATTAAACAAAAATAAATTCAAAACCCTCCACACATACATACAATGGGAGTCAGCAGACTTCCAGGAGTACACATGCAAGGCTTCTGCAAATTCAATATCCTTTCAACAATAAGACTATTCCGCGGTAAAAGGAGTAGCGTGCGAGTAAGTTTACTTTGTTTAACCGGAAATAGCACACATAGACGAGTGCTGTGTCATTAAAATCGCGTCAGTATCCTGCAAGGATCTCGAAACTTAGAACCAACATAGTTTGCAAAAGGGAAAAAGTTTAATTTAGTTTTCCACTTCACTTGTATCTGCCAATTATCGAAAGCTTCACAAAAGTCCTTCAGAATTATATTCTTACGAATTACAGTTAATAACAATCCATCAGAGTCAGAGTCAGAGTCCTTACTGGATGATGATTGCAAAAAGGATGCAAGTGGACATATTATTTCTGTCAGAAGAGATGATTCCTTATTCGACGAATTCTGATGGGCATTTTTTTTTTTATCGGATATCCACTGAAGTATGATCGTATCCTGGATACCATCCGCAAAGGATTTTCTGAAAAAAAAAAAAAAGAAATCACCTTTCAACTTGCATTCAGTGAGTTTTTGTTGCCTGGCAACTGGTGAGGATAATTCACTGTTGCATCCAGGGTGTGTATGCATCCTGATTGAGGATAGACAAGCAGAAAGAGAAGTGAGTTCAGATAATAAGCAACTTTTTACCAAAGGTGTGTTAAAAAAAATATTTAATGAGCAGCAATACTTTGTCCAGGACTTTGAGGAAAGGAAGAGAAATATTATTCAACTTCTTAGACGTGGTACATGGAATAGGTTTCCATAATGGTAGCCATTAATTTATTTTGAAGTTTTCTCTTTAAGGATAATTTGAGATTGATTTTGTTGAAGTTTTACCGGAAATAATGAAGACAATTTTGTGTTATATTAACGGTAATTAGAACCAATGAGACATTCTGTGGTTTAGTATGCGTCCACCGTCTAGCGGAAACCTGCATGTTAAGATGCCTTTGTACAACTCTAACTGCTGCCCTCAATACATATATCATCTTGGGTTTACCACCATTACAAAACTTTTTACGAATAGAAGCCAGACTAGGCAGCCATTGACTCTTTTACTCAAGCAATTTCGACTCAAAGTCCTGTAAAGGAGGGCACGACATAACCTTTAGTATGTTCCCAGACCAATTCTGTTTCAACAAAAACTTCTCAATAGTTATCCCTTCAAGGGAGGATTGGGAGAACCACAAACCCTAACCTTCTGACCTCGTCTGTTGTACGGATGGATCCAGAATGGATGTACGAACTTTTCAGTCAGCCTCAGTGAATACTCGTCCATATTCCAAGACGAAGTCTTTGTCATCAATCAGTGTGTGCGTCTTAATTCAGGTTAGGCCCTCCCTACGGACTGTAGGTGAGCAGTATACGGATACTGGGAGGGAGGGAGGGAATGCTCCCTATGGACGGTAAGCCGGTAAGTGAGTCAGTGCACGGGTACTGCTTAGCATTGCATAAGATCCAGAAGATAGGTCTTAGGTTAAGTTGAGCTCGATACATAAGATAGGTTTTAGGTTAAGCTGCGCTCTATATAGAAGATACGTGTTACGTTGGGAAAAACTATCTTTATTTTCTCAGACAGTTAAGCTGCACTAAAAGTGCTAGACTCGCCTGTCATCGAATCCAAGTTAAAGGTGATCACTGACCTAATTGGGAACAACATGATCTGGTCGTCCTTCACTGGATGACTTACTGGCAAAAGATGACGCATTAACAACATTTATTCGATTCGAAGCCTTCCTTGGGGTAAAAAAATCCCTTTTCATAAGACTTGCAAGAGATATTTGCCAGCAAGAATCCAGAGAAGCCCAGCTTAACACATAAGGACAAGCATGCTCAAAGCTGTTATTCCCGATATCATCACAAAAAAAATCCAATTTCACTGTGAATCTCCATGGAACTGCCGCCTGAACAAACACCTACACCTCATAAAGCTTATAACAGACTCAAGCTGTAGACTCCGTCTTGCAAGTAAAGAGACTTCTCTACAACATTCTAATGAAATCCCCAACCCTCTTGCAAACCAGCAATAGAATTCTTGGCGGCGAAGTTGTCCTTAAGGAACAGCTTGTTGCCATCCGCCTAGAGAAGTTCCTGACATCTTCTGGAGTGAAACAACTCATCTAGAAAACATAAGGAAATGCACAATAGGATTCGGAAGAGGAACCGCAGTTCCAAAGGTTGCTCCTGCAAGCTCTAATCATGGTTAAGTGCATTTTATTTTGCATATCAAAGTGGTTGAGGCTTTCCACTTAAGATAAGGCCTTCCTTTACTACTACATCCCTCCATTTTAGATGCGATGACCTTTCACTCTACATGAAGTCTTTGTAGACCTATGGCAGGAAATGGGATACAACAAGACACTGCGATGGATGTATACTATGATGGTGAGACCTATCATCATCGACAGTGCAATTGCCTGGGCTAACAGAACAAAACTAAAAACAACAAGGAAAATACTAGACAACTTCCAGAGACTGGCATTCGTCTGCATAACAGGGGCCATGAGAAGATGCCCTTAGAACAGCAGCCTTAGAAGTTATCTTAAGCATAATACCTCTCTCTACACATAATAATAGAGCAGGCTGCCCATGACCCAGTAATGTGAATCTTTATAGGGGGAATAGAAATCAGGCTGGGGGAACTTATCTATCTTAACAAACACCCAGCGATGGAAGATAAAGAAATATAACTTTGCCAAGAACTTTGCTACAAGGCTTAAGTAGCAAGAAGGACTGGGCATATACCCGTTCTCCAAACATACAAATAGGGATGGTTCAAGAACATTTGATGGATCCAAAGCAGAAGTGTTAGGACCCAGAACCAAAGTAGGTAGGTTGAAGAGGTGGCCTTCGTTTTCCTCTAACGCGGAATGTTCAGTCTGAAAAGACAAACAGAAAAGAAAGGTCTAGTGAGTGTGGTTACGGTCGTTCGGCCTACCTGAACCGTCCTGAATTCCCGGAACCAAACACTGCGAGTCAATCTTTCGAGCGGAAATCCAAGCTATTAGAACTTACGTCTAAATAAAACTCGACCGTAACTATGGCAGGCAAGACACCGCGATATTATTAGACAGCCAGGCTGCTTCTAAAGCAGGGAAAGCATACCTACGTAATCAGTTCAAAGCTGGCTTGGGAATGCATTAACGGAATCAATGAACTGGGTCAAGACAGGTATCGCCGGCAATGAAGAAGCAGAAACCCCCACCATTATCCTTCTGTGGGCTGAAAGAACACACCATTCGGGAGGAACTAAGAAAAAGAGATGAATGAGGTCTTCGATGAGCTTAACAGGCAATGTTCAGAGGAGAACTTCTCTGGCCCTGCACCTACGTTAGGTTTGCCTGTATCTTCGGTTAGGGCTTCTATCGATGGTTGGGTTTCTAGCTAACTCTCCAGGATGAAGGCAGACAGACCCTTTCCGACATCTTTAAGAAATTCGCGGCATTCTTGCTGTCTCTCTCAACTTATTGGCGTTATTACGGGACACTTTTCCTTTGCCAAACATTTCAATATCTTAGATTTAAGTGACACAACTGTCTGTGATACTTGTGGAGAGGGCGACGACACATTTCCTATGTGTTTGTCCTGCCTTTACTCGTATCAGGTGGCAGATTTTTAGGGCTGATGTGATGAGTGCTAGTAATCCAAGCTCCTTATCACTGAAGCTCTTACTCGACTTTCTTAGAAAGACAAATAAAACACAGTAAAAGGGTTGTACCTGCTGGTAGTACAATGGACCTGTTTTTGTGTCTGAATGCTCCAGTGTGGTGTTCCAAAACTCCGACCGAAAAGAAAAGGGAAATAGGGGAAACCAAAAGAAATAAATATTGGGGAAAGTTTCCACCACCAGATTCATTCTCTCCCTCATCTCTGCAGATCTTGCATACAGACATCGTTACAATGCCCAATCGTTAAGCATGTCTGTCTAGGATCCAGTGCCCTATTATGACTCTACTTAGTTTGGAGAACTGGTCCCTTTTTAGTCAAATAAGCCTAGCAATCTATGATTTCCTTTCGGCAGAGCGAGATAGATACATTAACATGGTTAAGATTGGTCTATGCCTGGAGAACCTTTCCTGACAAGTTCGTCAGTTGCATAGTTTCGTAGAATTTTGTAGTTACTTGGAACCCGTTAGGTAGGAGTGGCAGGCTGCGGAGATATTTTGTATTTCCTAGTGAAGAGGACTAATTCCGTTTGGGGGTTGACTCGGAGGCCACATTCGTCCACATTAGTCCATTTAGTTAGCTTTGAGAGAGCATTCTGCAAGAGGTATCTGAGCGGGTTGAGGTATTTACCAGAGACAGCTATAGCAACGTCGTCCGCATAGGTAACTGCAGCCTTCCTCTTCCAGTATAAATAGTAGCCCATTGACCACTAGGTTCCAAAGAAGAGCAGAAAGCACCTCCCCTGCTCACAAGTCTCCGAATTGTAGTAGCATCGCCCAGCTTAGATTCGGAACCTAACAGAGTGTGAATTTGTTTAGCGTTCTGCGACCTTGTTGGTGCTGAATACAAAGGATATGATAGCTCCTTGCCTGCCGATAAAAGTCACGACATCTGTGCTTGATACTTGGTTCATCTTCATCCATGTGACGGCCTGATAGAGAGCTGTCACCTTGACACGTAATCCCCGACACAGTGTCTTAGGAGACTGAAAGAGCAATGAACGTGAAGGTATTTTCAAAAGACGTCACCACTGATTCTCTAGGCTGTTGGAAACTCTTCTCTAAAGATTGAAATGGACTCATTGTAAAGGACTCTCTGCTTACTTAAGGTGCTTCTATCTAGCCCATGTGTGAACGGTGCCATGACATTGTACCAAGTGACATTATGGCAAATATACAAATTTGGCATGAAGACGCTTTTGAAAGTGACATTAAGCCGAATTTTAGCATTTGGCAAAATGCCGCTTTCGCAAAGTGACACCTGGTCAATTTGGCTTTATGTCACTAGTTCGTGTAAACACTTTGAAATTATTACACCGCTTCGCTACGTTGTTGCTCCGTCTCGCTGCTACGGTTCTTTTATCTCCAAAGTCGGTGACGAGCAACAGGTTTTTGTTGTAATTTTCATTAAGTGTAATTTGAATACCATTTGGCTTTATGTCACTTTTCCAATTTGGCCTTATGACGCTTTATCAAAGTGTCGTAATGCCAAATGCTGGAATTTGGTCTTATGCCACTTTCTCAAAGCGAGATAAGGTCAACTTTAGAGGTTCGGCCTTATGTCACGGCACCTGCGTGTACCACAATGGACCCATCACTGGTCTTAGTGTGCTGGCAACAGCTGGCAGCCATTTCATCTTAATCTAGTCCATGTTGAGGTCAATTTCAGTGTACTCTAGCATACTGCAACTTTATGGTCACTACACTCATCCGGGACCTCTTATAAGTCACTTCCTTAAAACTTCTGCTCCAGGACCTCTTCCTCTTCAAAACACACCCATCTCATCGTTCACATCTGTGTCAGGAAGTAACCTTTTTTCATAAATTGCCAAGTTACCTAAAATTTAGCCGAGAAATAACTCGATTACGTGATCCTTTTTCACAATTTGGTTAAGCTGCTCTTCCTGCTACTGATATATACATTCAAGCTCATAATCAAATTCCAACTAATTTGTAACCGAAAATTGTTAATCCCTCAAGGGCCCCGTATACAATTTACTCGTTTACAGCAAACTGAAAATGAAATTATTTTAATGCTGCCACTCGACCAGTAAACATCAAAGACTTAACTTCTTCTTTCGTCCTTAGTCCATTACAATAGCACTAAATCATAATTGCATCCACATGGCAGGCTACTTATCCCTATCCGCATGGCTAACCCATTTGGTTTAATTATTTTCAACATTTTCACTTTATTGCCTTTATTACTTTCTTCTTGCAAAGGACTCTGACGTGTTGTGTACACGGAACTGTCGTGTATCTGTACCAAATCAAAGCCATTCATCCCGGTGGCAGCAAAAGGTACCATTATCCAAACCTTAAATGCGTTTATTGGCATCGCAAATCAAGTTGTACATAACAAATGAAGTGGTAATATATATATAATTCCCATCGCTAGTCACAGCCCAGACTTCCAACAATTGGAAATCCCTTTTTGCTTGAAATGTCCTCGAGACAGGTTTGCTCGGTTGCTCAATGCTATATGCTCGTCCAGTAATATCCCAGCCAATTTGTCTGTATATAACAAAAGCAGTCACCTCGACTCGATTCCCTTTCAGCTGCCACCACCTGTGGCCATCGTCGTCCGCCATCATAATCATCATCATCATCTTCCGGTCTGGCTGATGAGAGAATCTACCCTGTAACTGTTCCTAGTTCCTACTCATTTACTGTCGACAAACTGTCGACTGCGCAATGGATAATGTGTGCGCTTCTTTTGCACCCTCTATTTGCCTTCTGGTAGCCTGTTATCCTTTGCAAAGGTTTTCATAACAACAAAGAGCAACAACATGCTGAAACTGGGTAAAAATCCCAGCAACTGGTATAACGTTTTCACGGGTAGTCCACATCCACACTGCTACCGAGGATGAAAGTCAGTTTCAGTTTCATTTGGACGTCCTAGATACTCGGTTGTATTATTCCCTGTCGTTCGCCAGTGAGAGTGTATTTTTCTTGGTTGTGTAGTGGCTTCGATATTTTTTTTTTGTGTCCTTGGCCTCTACTGTGTGCGTTTGGTTTGATTTTGGCCGTTGAGTTTTGAAAAAAAAAAGAAATCCTTGTTGGATGAGGATAAAACCTTTTTTCAAGTGTTATTTGGTGTGAAGTCGCAATTTGAAAATTTATCGGGGTATCTAATCGAAAAAGGTGTACAATTCGAGATTTTAACCTTGCGTCCCTTTTGGATCGTTTCAAGATAAATTTGTTTTTCACTTGAAAGTTACTTAAGACGAATCAAAATCATCAGGTGGTGGGATATAACAAGTTGATTGTCCTCTTGATGGCGATTGTGTGTTGAATTTGTTATAAGGTAATTTTGTGAATTAAATATTTTTTTCAGTGGGATTTGCGTAATGTTTTGAGAAAGATACGAGATACCATATTGAAGGATTTTTTTTGAAAAGTGAAAAGGAATTTCAAATTTTTGATTGGAATGTGCAATTGAGGTCTCCTCACTCTCAAGGCAGGCTCTACAGCTTGAATCTGTTGCAAGATTCATGCGATGTAGGTGCTTGTTCAGGCGGCAATGACTGCTGAAAAGTCTAACTAGTGCTTTAAGGTTACTCCTATCGAGATTCACAATGAATTTTGATTTTCTTTGTGACGGTACCGCGAATAGCAACTTTGAACATGCTTGTCCTGGTGTATTGAGCCAGGCTTCTCTAGATTCTTGCATGCAAAGACCTTTTGCGTGTCTCGCGAAGAGTGATTTGGCTACCCCACAGAAGGGTTCGGATGCAAGGATTTTTTTGACACTCCGTCTTTCGCCAGTGAGTCTGCTCTTTCGTTACCCGCGAATCCACTATGTGCAGGAATCCAGTGAAGGATGACCATATTGTTCCTAGCTAGGTCCGCGATTACATTGGGGGTTTCTAGGACTTGTTAGGATTTGATGACAGGCGAGTCAGTCGAATATGATTTTCCCCATTGTGTGAGAGGACTGATTAAGTCTCACGCATTGATTAATGGCAAAGACCTCGGCTTGGAATATGAACGCGAATTCACCAAGGCTGACTGAGAAGTTCGTACCTGTTGATTCTCCAAATATTCCAATTTCCATTTTGGATCCGTCCGTATACCAGACGAGGTCAGAAGGCGATGGTTGAAATTTGTGGTTCTCCCAGTATTCGGGTAGCATGTCGTCTGGAGGCATGCTCAAGATCATGTCTTGCTCCAATGTTTCAAGCAGGGATAAGTGTCCTCCTCTATAGGACTTCGGGTCAAGGCTGCTAAAGTGGAAGAGTCGGTGGATGCCAAGTTTGGCTTCAATTCGTATAAAATTTCGTAGCGGTGGTACATAAACCCAGGATGACATTGAGAGCAGGAGTTGGCATTGTGCGAAGGCATCCTGGCATACAGGTTTCGACTAAGCGTTGGACGCTTTCTAATATCGTAGTTTCGTTAGTTTTAGTCCACCAGACAACGCTTGCATATGTGATCATCGCACAGTGGTTCAAGTTGTATGGAGAGGCGGTCATAAATCTATAAAATCTGAACCCCTTTACAGAATTCAATGAAATTTGGAGACCTGTTTAGGACTGTTATTGTAAATAATCACACTAAATTTCAAGTAAATCTAACGAATAAAAATGGAAAAAATTACTTATTTCATACTTGGGTCCATAATTTTTTTTTCTACAAATTGTACGGGACAAATTGTTCCAATGAAAAGTGACACAATTTCGTCTCTGTCTATTTGAGAAAAGTTTGAGCTCACAGTTGACTCATCTGATTTTGATAACTCAGCCAATCTTCTGCGTTTTGTACGTTTGCTACACATCGCGTAACTCCTCTTGGGAGGCCACGTGAATATATGAGTTGGCTTTCACTCTGAGTGCATTGCACATTAATTTCTGGGTAATTCAATATCTTCTACAGCTGCTAAACAAGATAATACTTTTCCAGAAGTTTGGATTTAGCCCTTTTTAAATTTTCCAGTAATTAGCAATACTTTTACATAAGTTGTAAACGCGATTTTCTAAATTCTTAATGTCTATATTTTTCACATCAGGTACAGCTTCAATTAACATTTCTAAGGCTTGACGTGTCTTTTCCGTATTGTTTCCACTCTTGGATTGCGAAATGTCAAAGATATGCATCCTCGAGAATGTACACTTGCACAATGAACCTGTAACGAAATGACTATGTTGCGCTCCTTGGAGCCGGTGAGTTCCGTGAAAACGTATTGAGACGACCGAATGCTTTACAGAACGTAGCGTTGTACAGTGCTTTAGTTTATTCGATTGCGATTGAATAATTTGGCATTTAAATTAGTTGAAGGAACCATGGATTGTCAAGGACGACGCTTATCATTGGCTGTAGTGGCATTTAAAAAAAAAATTATGCATAACAAAATCAACAAATCTTTTTCGTGTCACGAAGTGCCCAGTTCCTTTTGAGGGTCTTCTAGTAGACCGAGAAACTTGAAACTTGGTACATAAGTGGACCTTGGAATATAACTAAAGGCAAATTACTCAAAATTCCAAATTTTTAACTGTAAATTAGAAAAATGCCATTTTATTGAATAAAGAAACCATTTTCTCCTGATTATAATTTTTAGGGGGGTTAGGAAGGGATATTTGAAAAAGTCATAATTTTTTGGGTATATGTGAGGTATGACCTACTTGCACACCAAATTTCAAGTTTCTAGCTGTACTGGAAGTCCGAAATCTTTTTTGTGCCATAGAATGACCCCAGTAAAACATATTCACTTTAATACATTCCATACCATATTAGAAGAGAGGAAGCAGCTAGAAGCAAACGATTTGTTGTGCCTAAGAAACTTCGAAGTTTGAGTAATACAGCCCTATAAGTCATATATATTGCGAATGATTGCGAGGTCATTAAAAGCTTACGTAAACTAATATTCAGAGGAAAAAAGTATATGCAAAATTGTGTGTCTTTGTGGGGAAATATTTTCAGGACTATGGAGTAATTTTAGGTGGATTTCGAAGAAATACTGCCTATTGCAGAGGTCCTCATGACGCAACTTTCAAAAAAAATTTTAAAACCTTTCAAGACCTCTATAGTAAACACCAAAACCATGGTCCGTTCAAATGTTTATATATATTATATATGCAATATAACGAAATCTTGTCACCACGATAGGGGCCGCAGTTCTTAACCGAATTGAACGAAACTGTGTACCAACACATGTTGCTATGGTGAATAGCACGGACGAGTTCGTAGATGGGAGAGATCGGTTGAGAGGGGGGCGTGTCACGCCCATTTATGTAATACAACGAAATCTTGTCCGCACGATAGGGGCCGCAGTTCTTAACCAAATTGATTGAAACTTTGTACACATATTCAGATGAAAAATAGCTCGGCTGAGTTCGTAGATGGGCGTGATCTGTTGAGCGGGTGGCGTGCCACGCCCCTTTCTATTTTTCAAATTACGCATTGACAAACTTTTTGCATCTTTTTTTACTAGTATGACAACGGTAATAATCATAAGTATTATTTGCTAAAAAATATCCGCCATATTGAGTCCGCCATCTTGAAATTCTTTAAAATTGCTCCGATTTCGTTGAAATTGAAAATGTATACTCGTTTATGTGTACTTATTATAATTTCAGTCTTGGATCCACTATTTTGAATTACTTTAATATGATTTAAAAGTTGCATACGAAAGAAATCCACCTACCTCTTGCGGCTGGTGCCGGAAGGTCCTTTTTTTTAAAAGGCATATAACGAAATGATAAACATACCTAGTTCTTGTATATTCATTGCAAAAGAACAACGACAGACCACCAAATCTCGGATAACGGACCAACAAATCAAAAGTCTCACGGCAAACGATTACTCCACTTGCTACATGTGCTCACTTTCGTTGCACTTAATTGAATGATAATGTTAACAAATCGATCAAAAATTTGTGTTTCGGAGTAGTTTGTTTATTGGCAAATGTAAATATGCAATAATATTTTTTTTCTGATAACATGACTGTTATTGAATTTTGGCCTACTAGTGAACCACTGTGCATCGGTCTGACGATCAGTTTATAAAGCCAGTGTATCATCTTCGGTTATACTTCTCAGTTTTTCCCGCAGATTCGACGACAAGTCCATAGTGATATGGTGGCTCTGCTTATTGCTCTATCGATCTGTGGGTTCCGGGACATTTTGCTGTCCAGGATGATTCCCAGATATTTAGCTTCTTGTGAGAATGGGATAGTTTCGCCAAATAGAGAGGGGCGAGTAAGAAGATTGAGCTTTCTTCTATTTGAAAAAGGAACAATTACTTTCTTTTTAGGGTTTACAGAGAGGGCTTCGCTGTTACACCATCTCTGTACTTCGGATAGTGGACGGTGCTTTCAAATTTACCTCTGACAATGATCGCTATGTCATCCGCGTAGCCCATCACCTCAATGCTCTGAGATTTTAGAGACTGAAACAGGCTGTTGACCACCAGAGACCAGAGAAGAGGTGAGAGGACTCCTCCTTGAAGGCAGCCTCTAGTTGTAAGCGCCGGAATTTCCACATGGTCAATACTCGTTTGTATTATTCTTGAGTTCAGCATGGAAATTATCCATCTGTGGTGGATATGTTCGGAGACGTAAGAAGAGCGTTTCCTCGTATGTGTTTGTCAACAATTTTCTCCATGTTTTTGAGTATGAAGGACATGAGACTTATAGAACGGAAGGATTGCGGATTGTTGTCGAGATTTCTACCGTCCTTGGGTAGATATTTAACTATTACCCGTTTCCATGCCTCTGGCAGATGTCCAAGAGGTAAGTGCAGCCATATAGAGTTCATTGAAACAGACGCGCATCAGGCTAAAGCAAAATAGCTTGTCATCGGGCGTTAATTTGTTGCGAAAAATCTGTTATTATTCAAACGAAACGTAGTTACAGAATACAGAATAATTGAGATATCGGGCTGAAATTAGTTCCAGGTGGTAGGACACATGTTAAATTTAAGTATGAAATACGGTCTGGTTCTTGTGACCAACGCGAGCACGTTTGCATCGATCGATTCTTTAGAGACAATTTTCCACCACTCTTCTCACACATATCGGCCGGAACGTTAGCAATTTCGCGTTCGATATTGTTCCTTGGCATAACCCCATACAAAGAAATCCAACGGCGTTAAATCGCATTAGAGAGGTGGCCATTCGACCGGATCATTTCTCGAGATTATTATTGGTTAGGGTCTGCGACTTGAAAGATCTTTTGTACCTGGAGCCAGTTAGACAAGGAAGTCTTCTATCTTCCTAATGAAGTTGAGGAAGATAGAGGCGTTACGAATGCCCTCTGGTGTTAGGAATTCTTTGTGAAGAAAGCGTTTCCTGACTCCTGCAGACAGCCACGCACTCACATAGTACGTGTTCCGCTGCAGAGTCTAAGCAGAGTCTACATTCAGATTCCTGAACTATATTTAGTTTATGTAAGTGATATCTAAGGCTGCAGTGATCTGTGAGGAAGCCGGCAAGCAAGTCTTCTGAAATCTTGAGTCCCTGAGTGTTGTTCCAGTAGGATAAGAAGTTTCGTTTTCCCCAGCTGTCCAGACTCATTCTGAATGCGGACAAAGGGATACCGCAGAAGGATTCGGCACCTATGTTCCTTTGTAAAGAGCCCTTCCTGGTAAGTTGATCTGCAATTTAAAGATCTTTACGCAAAATTCGCCACAATGTGGACTAAGAGATTCCAAATTCCTATTAACGACGTGGAATCAGCTGATTTGGCTCATTTTGAGCGATATTTTCGGTACTTCGACCAGTGAGTTGTATCACTGACCCGAATTCATCCACTATAGCACGCACAGCCTGTCTGGTGGAACGATTCTAACGACCGCAAATTGGTGTAAGGGTTCTTAAAGTTGCGACCACAGACACTCTGAACCGGACAAAGAATGAAGTCGAATTTTCACAAAAAGCTCTCAAGACCAGTGATGACTTAGGTTCTGGAGTTTTTGTGGAATGCGGCAACATAAAACTGAACTTTCTCCTAGGAATATATGCGTCTGTGTTTCAAGTGAAGGGGACAGAAAATCTGCGTCGGTAGCGAGGGTCAAGTCTTGTTTATTCCTCTTAGTTTCTTACTTACTTGAGTGGTGCCACAGTTCAGGGTTAACTTGGGCCTCAACCAACAAGTGTCTCCAGTTAGCCTGGTTCTTAGCTAATCGCTTCCAGTTACACACTCCAAGTTGGTTGAGATCCCCTTTTATATGTACGCGCCACCTTAGGCGAAGTCTTCCTTTTACTGCGTTGTCCTTCTGGCTTAGTTCTGAAGACTCCGAGCCGGAACGTTGATGTCCATTTGTTCCGTTCGAGAATGCATCACTAGTTTGATTTTGGTTTGATGTTTAAATCTGCTAAACCCTGTCTTGATCCCTGGATACAGCAGGGTTAACGGAAATGAGCTCTTCGTTGAGCTTGCTAAGCAAGGTGCAGAGAAGAACTTCTTCTGCACATATCTTCAATAAGGGTTTCCATCCCTGATTGGGTTTCAAGCAAACACAACTGTAGGGGGCATGTCTCTCCAGGATACAGGCAGACTAAAGGGATATTTCCCGAAATTTGTAAGAAGTCCCGGCATTCTTGTTGTCTCTCAGCAAAAAAGACTACCGACAACTTATTGCCGGTTTTACGGGACACTACGCCTTGAAACCACTACCTGTGACGCTTGTGGAGAGGGCGACGATACTGCAGAACAAGTCCTGTCTTTTTTCGTATCAGGTAGCAGATTGTTGGGGCTGACGGATGTATGGTAGTAACCTAAGCTCCCTATCACTGAAGCTCTTACGCGTTTTTTGTAGAAAGATAATGAAAATACAGTAGAAGGGTGGTACCTACTGGTGGTACCATGCTTTTTGTTTAGTTTGTTAGTTTGCGTATGTACACAGCATATTTGAAGGTGTTCTTTGATCCAATAGAGGGCGACTGACCATGAAAGGCACAGTGAGGAACCCCTTGCAGACTAAGCCATTCCTCCCACAACTAACGCCGCCTACATGCCAATGCGTCTAATTACAAAAGAAAAACGCAAACACATGAATATCCTTATAAATACAAGCCTCCTACTCCTACAATCTGTTGACGAAAAATCATTTCTACACGCGAACCTCATAATATTTGTGTGTTGTGTCCTTCGGAAACCTTACATGTCCTTACAATAAAGATGTTGTTCTTGTAGAAATTCCATGAGAAATCAGTTTCCTGAATGTTGTTATAAAAAATTGCTGGAGGATGTGAAAATTAGAAGAAACACAAAAAAACAGGAAGTACTCAGGACACGTTTCACTGAGTGGTTATACACATTTAAATCGCCTGCCATAGGATATTCCATCTTCATCAGTAGAAATCGTTATCGGGAATTTCCTGTCCTCTAGTGGCTTAATTTTAAAACGGAAAATTGAAACGAAAGGTATTTGAAGAACTACCCAGAGTTTGTGTTGTTTTTTCTTGAAAAAGGATCAGGTATTGGTTTCGGAAGAGTGTTTGATGTCCTCAAGGTGCAAGTACTCGTTAAATTGAGGACGAAATGAGAGCGAAGGATGTACTATGGTTGTGGCATTTTTATTGGGAAATCCAAAAATACGACTGTCAAGGGTCTTCAACATTTTATTCGACGGTCCTGAGAATCCGCAAACTATGAATTCAGCGTCGACCCTGATGGCTTCAGGACGCTACCGAACTATTCCTCGTGAGATAAAAGTACACCCGACGGTTGGAATGTTAGCTCAGCTCCATCTGTGTCTTGCACCAACTATTGAGGCATATCCCTGCTAAATGTAGCATGTGAACATCTGAAGTCCTTCTGCAGCACACTAATCGGTGTATTCCAGTGTGGTTTCCCTCCCGGGAGATCAACGATAGGCTAACCGTTCACACCAAATCTTGGAACTAGATCAACGAATTTCAAGTCGAGACTCACCGCCTTTTCATCGACTTCAAGGCGGCATATGATAGTATTCATCGGCTGGAGCTTTACAGGAAGATGGCTGCATGCGGGATTCTGAAAAGATTGATGCACTAGAAAACATGTTGCAATTTGGAAACAGCTCTTCCGAACCTTTTCAAACACGCAGCGGATTTGGGCAAGAATGAATGTAATTTCTTCAATCTTGCGCTAGAAGGGAGCTTTATCTTCATCAAATCCAGGGATCCAGGCTGCACGGATACGCAGATAAAGTGAATATCATTGGTCCCTCACAGCTTACCATCGCATAGGCTTTTACAGCAATCGAAGAACAGACAAAATGACTTGGCCTTGAGGTAAATGAGGACAAAACGAAGGACATGTTGTCAACAAAGAAAGATTGTCTAGGATACAACATCACTGTTCATAAAAGTGGCTTCGAGGTAGTTAAAAAGTTACAGCTAAGAGGATCTTTGAATTACAGCCCCTAGGTTCAAGACGACTATGAAGACCGAGGGCCAAGATATCGCGGTTATTCTGGATAACTGCAAACAGTGTTTCTGGGATCGAAGAAAGGTTGCAGTTGCTTGAGACAAGCAGAGAGTCAAAAGCCCATTAAGTAAGAAGGATGCATAGACAGTTTGTAGGTCTTCACGACAAAGATTAACCAGCGAAAGGGATCTCAGTTTGTGGCCACACCCTTGATTTTATTCGCTACACAAGCTTGTTTTTTTTTTACAGAGAGAGGTCCACTTAGTCCAGTATATGTGTGTATGTACGTCTCTTGTGGCACCAAGCAGGGTTTATGAATCCTTTCTCTTCTTAATAAAGTCATGTATATAAAGAGAGCGGCTACGGTTTAGATTGTATTCTTCTGATGTGGACAAGGGGGCGACTTATGCAGAGTGTGTTCGACCTTCTCGTCATTCCAGCTTCTGCAGAAGTCGAGCGATCTAACTGCTTCTTGGTTGTTGACTTACTTATTTACTTAAGATAGAGCTACAATCCGGGGTGGACCTGAACCTCAACCAACTTTGAGAATGCTTGTGTGTTAAGCCCGGCTTCCCAGGATTCTTCCAGGCAAATACCTCTTGCAAGTCTTTCGAAAAGTGATTTGCTTACCCCACAGAAGGCTTTGGGTCCAATAAATGTCATCTTTTGCCAGTGAGTCGACTTTTTCAATGACCGCAAATCCACAGTGGATGATGACCATGTTGTTCCTAGCTAGGTCCGAGGTCTTGTGCCTTCTCATTTTATTTCCGTTCGTGAATAGGACGCGGCTCAATGCTGAGTCTATGAGTTTCGTCCATATTTGCAACCATATTTCTTCAAAGGAAGAGTTCGTTTGGAACTAGATTTCAGAGTAAAAAACGACAACACGCCTTTCTATGGTGTACTCCGATGTGTGCTCTATTAGAGCAGATGTGTGGCCTAGGGTAGCGTTTATCTTACAGCAGACGGGTTCACAAATCGCTAGCTTTTATAGAGGGTAATCGAGTCAATAACGATATTTTTGAAGGTTCTTTCGCCAACGAATGATCGAGAGCAGAGCGATGTAAAGTCCTTGAATCCTCTTGAGAGTTTGAAATAGATTTTGGGATTTGATCTAAGCCATTGTTATGAGCCAGGGCAGGGCCACGGAGGCATCTCGGTGTATGCGAGGGAAACAGCGGGACGCTCGTGGTTGCACGGCTAGACTCAACGGACGGGATAGTTCTTGTCCCTCTCCAACATACACCACCTGCTCAAACAATTGCTTAGACTAGCTAAGAGGAGAAGAAAGAAGATCCCTAATACCGTACTCAGACTTCGGACGGACATCATTAAAGACAGGAAAGAGAAGATTGGAAAAGAAAATCTCAACTCAATGACTTTTGCCCGTACAGAGGAGAGAGGATGGAAAGGGGAAACTTACACTAACCTTACTATCCTAAGCTAATCCTAAACTAACCTAAAACCTTAAACTAAAACCCTAGCCTAGGCCTGTTCTATTTATAACTATCCTACACTATCCCTACCTACTTCCCTCCTTTCCGTCGTCGCTCCCCAATACGGGCTCGTCTCGCTCCAAGACACGCCAGATGACAGTGGTGTCGGCGTGGCCAGACCTCCCAGCCGTTGCTTTCCCCCTTGGCCTCACTGGGAGATAGCCCCTTAGCCTGCTTTTCAGCACAACCTGTCCCGTCCCGTATAGGAAGTCGCTTTAACCTCAGAGACGCTCTGCAAAAAGCGGGGAAGCCTTCTCAAGGTGCCCAAGGAAGATACCATTCGGCCCTGGAGTACTAAGGAATTCGAATTGCAGACTACTCATCGTCGAAATTGGAAGATAATAGTGGGCAAACAGTGCTTTCAAAAATAAGACCGTGGTCTGTGATAGGAGTACAGCGGGTGTACATGAGATTTAGAAAGGGACTTTGCACATTCTGCATCATTCTGTGCTGATGCTGATCTTCTCAGGGAAACTCAACGAGCTACCTTCCGCCTTCGTGATCTGTGCCTTATAGACCTAGGGCTTGCCTTGTTAGCTTCCCAATTCGTGTTCAGCCTTGTGACTTTGGATACATTTTCTGTTTTAGGAACGCACACTTTGTGAGTCTTTAATTCCATCAAGGCAGGATCTAGTAAATACTGACCCGCAGAAGTCAAGGCGTTGTACAGCTTTTGTAGTTTCATCTGTGTGCTTGGGAAATTAGTCCTACTTTTGGATAGATTAGCAGATTTCTGTGATTCCATATCTTTGAATCTAACATCTCATAAAGCGTTTCGATAGGACTGTAAATGAGATGGATAGGGTTGTCAAGGTTTCTGTGTAAACCACCGCCTTTTCATCACTGGAAAACGATTTCGAAAGTGCTGACAAGAAGTTCTCCAAGACTTGTTCTCTTAAAACAATGAATGCGAGCAAATGCCTACAACCAAGTCGTATCCTTTAGTTCCTTTTTTCGTTTGGAGACGGTTTATTTGTTTTTTACTTGAAAGAAGGATTTTCTTAAGTGTTTCTGAGTAAATATGTTTTCGTTGATGAAATTTACTGATAACCCCTGAGATGAATAGGATACTTCCTGTTTTTTTTTTAAACCTGGACACGCTTCAAATCTGTTGTGGAGGTGAAAATTTTATTGTTTTGTTGATAACCGAGGGAACATTTCTGGGTGGAGGTTTTTTTTTTCTTTTTTTAAAGCGGAAGTAAGCTGTCAACGTATGACATAAAGCCATATTCGGATTGTTCAATTAGAAGGGAATAAATCCTGTTTTACGAATGGGTGTAAGAATGGTGGTCTGTGTTTTCTTTTGTTTTATGTTTCTAGAAACAATAATGCTTAGTCGTTTAGCTGGATTAGGATAAGGAACCACAACTGGGGCCTGTTGTGATATGATTAATTCATTATGGAAGCTCAATCTATGGGAGCAAGACGAAAGAGGGGGACAGACCTTAAGTTGCGTGGATTGGTTTAATGGGAGAGCATTTGAAGGAGCTTAGGACAGTTGATGTTCCCTGACACCCCAATAGCGGCTTTAAACATACATAAACTTTGATATTTACAGCAAACAAGTGACAGCCAGCGCAGCCATACCGGTCCAGTTTACGTGCCGGGCACTCCATCATTCTTAAAAATTAAGAATCCCTACCACAAGATACCGACTGTACCCTACTTCGAAACCACTATCCGTTCTAGACTTGACTCGAAAGGGGTCTATAGGCTTCTACACAGATGGTTCTAAGACAGAATCGGAAGTGGGTTGGGGTGGAGGTGCTTGCTCCAAATTTGACTAACACTGTGGCGTCTTCCAAGCCGAGATAATGGCAATCAAAGAGGCCGTATCTTCGTTGCTTCTTTGGGCTAAGAAGGCAGCCCTCTTTTGAACAACAAAAGTGACCCTACATCAGACCTCGATAATCAAAGTCCTGTTCTACGACGCAGAGGCATGGAGATTATCAAAAATGGATGAGGATGCTATTGGCTGCTTCGAGAGGAACATTTTTCGGGTGATTTTCGGTGGAGGAGGAGATATAACGACGAATTGTACGGACAGAATAGCGACATCGACTTAGCCTGAAGAGTGAAGGTCCAACGACTAAGATGGCTGGGTCATGTAGAGAAGATGGATACCAATGCTCCGGTCCGAAAAATCTTCGAATCCACCTCCGAGGGACAGCGTAGTAGAGGAAGACCGCGACTCAGGTGGCGCACGCAAGTTGAAGGGGATCTCAACGTGCAAAACTGGAGGCAGCTAGCTAAAGATGGAGCTGGCTGGAGACGCTTGTTAGTTGAGGCTCAGGTCCACTCCGGACTGTAGCGCCACCTTAAGTAAAGAGATCGTATGCGAGATATCCCCATTTTCACTGTTAGACAAGCCGCGATTAAATCCCTGGAATACTCATCTTCAACTCGAAAATGGCTTCAAATTCACCCTTTTCTGGGTGCCGAGGCATAGGGACATTTCAGATAACTATACGCCTGATGAACTTGCCAGGGATGCCACAAGTCTTTCGGTTCTACCGCAGCCTCGTCATTCATAGGCTGCTACTCAAAACAAACGCGAGGTGAATCTATGGATCCACCTGCCTCATCACCGTTTCTCTCTGTGCGGGCTATCACGCGACACTTAGCCATTGGGAGGGGTCAAAATAGGCTAGACCTTCTCTATAATGATTTTTGTAAAGCTGTTCGGACGAGGAGGAGAAAGAAACGATTCTCCACCTTTTCTGTACGTGTCCAGCCTTCTCAGTTCGAAGAAGAGTCAGCTCAGGAGCCTGCTTCTTCCACAATCTTTACGGACTGGCTGGTACCAGCAGAGGCCACCTCAAGTGCTTCACGTCAATCTCCGGCTGATTTTGCGGGCAGTTTCTGGAGGAAAATTCAGATCCATGTACCTACTCCTGCTCCAATCTAACCATGGACTCCCTCTAAGATGATCTTTTGACCGCAAATAGAAATTCTTCAACTTCTTACTGACGAAGAAATGGTTCTATGGGTAGAATTCTCCCCTAGGAAATTCTATATGCATCACAGGCTCTAAGCCTAAGGGAGTCCCTCGAATTGTTTCACCCCAGAGGATATCAGGAAGTTAAGGAACTTCTCTGTGTACATAGATGGCAGCGATTTGTTCCGTAGGGATGACTTCGTTGCCGAGAATTCTCTTTCTAAGTTGGAAGAGAGCTGAGCATTCCGTTCAGATGTGTAGAGAGGTCTCTTGGTTTTTGTACCCCTGACCTGGTTGAAGTAGAAGGAGTTTTATCTTCTTCGTTCAACTGCCCAGATAATGTCTTCACAGCTTGCGCCGGGGCTATTTTGCCAGCTCCATGTCAGCCTCGCTCGATGTTTGGCCTCCTTCGGGTACGGAATTGAGGGGTTTTGATTTCCGAACGAAGGGGTTCTTCTTCAAACGGAATTGAACTCAGTTCCTTGAGGAGATCCACCGAACATTCATCCATCGAAATGGTCAAGGCGATTTTCTCGGGTTTGGTTGCCTTTCTCAGAACTTTCCAGTCCTTCGTTGGCAATATTTTGTTTTGCAGACTTAAGGTTCTAAGGATCTCGTCTACAGAGCAGGTATTACCAGGAAAGAATGCAGTCCCCACGCATGGTTTTGGAAGGTCATCTTCAACCATTCGCAGTTTGATTTTGCAGATCGTTTCTGCTAACCACGTCCGTCATTCAGCGTCTGCATAGTTGATAGTGATCCACCCCGGCTTGAACGAGCATCCCAGAAAGAGAATCCCTGGGCTATCTTCAGGGAGCTTATGCAGTTCCTTGATGATGGCATCTTCCACTGTCTTTTGTTGATCAGGCTCGAGGTGGTCATCAGGGAAGTCAGATAGAACGACTCCCACTTTTATTTCACCTGCAACTTTCGCAAACAAGGGGATGTTGGTCCTTGGTTTCTTGCTCGGAGCTGCAGGGGAGATGCCGCTTGATCTACGCCGTTTACCGGCTGGGTCTGCATTGCCTTTTGATGCCGAAATGGCTCCATCCAGCGCGGTTGCATATGGTAGGCCATCGGCCAACAACCTTCGCATCGCCTTCCTCTGAAACGTCGTGACGCGAGGTCTCCTAAAGCGACAGATATCCTAGCTCCAAGGCTTTTACAGATTCTGTTTCAGGGGCGTCTGAACAGCTCCTGTATGCATCATCTGTAAAAGCCGAGCTAGCCGTTTCGACGGATTCTAAGTCGCTGTCGAGTTGTTGTGATGCCTGACGGTCTATCTGTTCGTGCGATAACAGGGATTTCGGTCCGTTCTGTCCGTCCAGCGCAGGGGTGGGTCTCTCCAGATGGTTGGCAACTGGTGTTTCTGTTACAGGGGGTTTCAATTGCGGGATGGTCTGTCCGTCCGGCAATAGAACTGAGTTCAGCCATGGGCTGAGAGATGGAACTTGGATTAGCCAGATCACCATCCGAAGGTTTGCTGAAATTGTAATTAGAAATGATGTTCCCACGAGTAGCTAGGGAAAGAGAGGTCCGTCCATGCAGAGGCCGGCATGCATGGATAAGGCTACAAAAAAACCACAGGTCGCCTAGTTTCCGGAGTACACCCTTCGGGACTGAGCTATTTACGGGCTCTCAGAGTGGTGGGTCCTCAGTACGGTTCAATTTACACCTTGACCCGGCCCGGCACCTTTAATAAAGGTTGAGTTGCTCTTGGTTTCATACGTTCTACGTCCAAATAGTATAAGTAGATGAAGATTGGTCAATTATCATCCTTCATCTACCTTCGCCACTTTTTGTCTTACGTCTGCTCAGCCCAACAGCCACGTCAAGGCGACAACCCATCTGGGGGTTGGCATCGCCCCTAAGGTGCATGTCGGTCTTTGTCTTCGTCTATATGTCGATTAAAATATACCTTTGGTCCTCATCTCGTATTCATAAATGGTATCACAAATGCCCTTGTGATCAACGTGTGGTTCGCTGTCAGAGAATGGATGGCCATCTAACCTAACCTATGAATCTTGGTTTCAACTTGTTGCTATATCCCTTTCGTATCTTTTTTCATCTAAAACCAACATTCGATTATATCGCCTTAACAGGTCATAATGTTGCTGACGAAAAAAAAAAACAAAACAAAACCGCAACCTGACCATCGAAACTCATATAAAACCGCTCTTTACGACCCAACAGTCTTCTCCTTCGTCGTCGTTGCAAAATAAAATATTTAATAACTCCAACCGAACGTTTCCGCAGCCCTCCCGTACTGTAAATCGAACGAAAGTGTTCATAAAAATATCTCCGCCATTATTTGGGAGCAAATATCCTTAACTATATACAACTCCAACCCTCTGCTCGAGGTTAAATGCCAGAAGGGAGCGTACAAGGTTCGAACGTAAAAAAGAAAAATCGAACGTTCCTTTTTTTTTTGAAGATTTCCTTCGAATTTATTAGGTGGCAGGGGAACGTTTAATTAGCCCGTGCGTCATCGTCATCGTCGTCGTCGTTCGTTCCGCTTTCATTAAAATCCATGAATGCGAAGAATTTTTGGCAAGGAAAAGTCTGCAAAATACACTTGCAAAGAGCCTCGTGAGGCTTTTTGATTTTTTCTGCAAATCTGCTAGCGACATCAAATGAGAGGGAGTGTGTGTGTGTGTGTGTAACACAAATCTTTGATGATCCTTGCAAGGCACATTTCATTAAACGTAGTCAAGAGCCGATTTCGCATGGAAGGAGGGAAATATAAATTTTATGATTACAAGAGAAAATTCATAGAAACCATGTTTTCCTAAGCCAAACACAAACAGGTTGGTTGGTGTACTGCCTGTGGACCGTATGCCAGGAAGTTCACCCACTGTAAGAGATACTTGCACAAGGATTTTGTTTTCAAACTTTTACCCTCTCCAATTCTCTTCTCTTATCATTTTTGCTGTAAATTTAAAGTCAACAAATAAGGACGGTAGTTGTTTTTATTAAAACTAATGCCATGTGAAAAATTAAACGGAAAGGGTGGGGGATGATGGTAAAGCCTGTAATTATCCTTCTCAAAGGAATGCAAAAATAACTAGGAAGCCCGCCACGGGCTGATGGTATTCAATGTTAGCTCAACAAATTAAATAGTTATGCATTTTTCATTAAGACAACATGGAGCTGGAAATTGATGTACAACCCCTATGTCCTGGTCATTGATTTCTGGAATTTGTTCAGGGTATTGTGGAACTTTGAACTTTTATTAAATACTGAACGTTGCCCGTGGCTGCCCTCCCGGCGGGGATTCGAGCTCAGATTACATGAGATCTTTTCGGTATCATAACCCATTCTTCCATCTCACCACCCCGTACGGTTCGTCGTTGTAGACGAGGTACAAGTTTTAAGTAAACACCCACCTAAGGTAGGTTTGGTTTGGTTGAAGTGGCTACCAACTGTTGCAAGCGCACTTAGACCAGTGATGCGTCCATTGTGAAACCACATGGATCTGGAGGGATCTCCTTACCTACTCGCTGAACCAATTGGAGCTTCTGATGAAGCGGAGGAAGTTTCTGACATCTGTGTTTATCAGATCGTCTAACTCGTTACAGGAGAAGTGAGGCCTTCTTCTGCGAGAGAGAGCTGCCAGCACTCAAAGAAGGTTTTCTCCTCCTCCTCATTGTCTATGCAGCTCCTATCGTTCGAATGTATACCAAGTCTTGTTCCTTGTGTCCCATGACGGCACCTATTATGGTGCTGATATGCACTCTGTTTCAGATCCAGCTTTGGCCAAACCTGTTTTGTCCCTAGACACGTTGTACCACTTGTCCACCAAGAATTTGATCCCTCGATAGCATCCAGCTTTAATTTGGGTTATCATGTAGCGAAAGGTATACCCAAAGTACCTATCTCTGCAAGCATGGGTATAGTTGTTCCATATCTGGCGAGTTCATGTGCCTTACAGTTCTCTGGAATATCTCTATGTCCTGGCACCTAGGTTAGGTTAGGTTGGGCGGCTGTCCCCACTGTGCAAGGACCCACTTAGGTCAGAACAAAGGCCCATTGTGATACCACGTGTAGAAATCGGAAACCAGCCTCAGAAACTTTACATATGGAATTTCCTTAAGGTAAAAGGAGTATAAGCTCTGGGTAACCGCATCGGTAGGGTTTACTATCCTGTGCAGAACCAACTAGACTCACATACAAAACTCTTAATTCTAAAGTTGTCGATCCGGGCTAGGTCATTGAGGTTTTCTTCTTCTTTCAGAAGAGACTTTGTCGTGAACCATTTATTCCCCAAAACTGTTTTGGTGGAGCTGATCTGGTGGAGCATACATTTCGTGGAATTTTGACTCCATTTGTTTAACCATACCGAAGTAGTAACGGCTTCCGGGAATGTGAGTCTTGTCGGCTCTCCACTAGGGTGGAGTTGATCTTGATTCCGAAGTAGATGAACACCTTCACTGCCTCGAAGTGGTAGCTAGCAAGAGTGAAATTGTGTCCTCGGTGATGGACCAACGTTACTTTGTTTTTCCCATAGAAGCCATGAAAGCCTTTAACGTTACACGCTGGGAACGACCGAGCTGAATAAATCTGTTAAAGGTTAGTACCTTCCACATGTTCCACACACTTTCTGCTCCCAGCACGAGATTAAAGAAGTCACACGATGACCGAATCGCCTATCATGGAAAAAGTCAAAGAATGTGAGAATGACTATCCTTTCTGATGGTTAACAGTGACGTCCTTCGCTGTCCTTTGTCCTTTTAGAATTATAATTGAATCTCAAGACCAAATGACCTATGAAATGTAATCCAGATAGAGAAAGAAATGTCCTTCCTTTCCATTCGATTTCAATTTAGATTGGCTCCATTGAGGCCAGGGCAGCACCATCCTTTGCTGTGCAAATTCTAATTCCATTTAATTGAAAAAGGACATTTCAAAAATCAATTAACGACTCAACTTTGCCAAAGGCACTGTGAAACATAAGCTCAATGCCGTCACAGGTAACAGGGAAAAAATACACATCTATCTTCTGACTAAGATACATCATCGTGTCCTGTCAGTAGTCTGGCATCCTTTTGCCTCACGCACAGATATGGTTGTAGAAAGATAGGAAAGCAGACAGGATGTGCTGTCAAACGACACAACAACATTCATCCATCCAGCCACCTACACACAAGTGCGCACAGTAATGAATTTATACCTGAAATTCTGATTGAATGACACGGTCCTGGACGCGATATTGGAGACAAAGTCTAAAGGCCGATTGTTTGGTTTGGGTGTGTGTGTGTGACTCCCCACAGACAGGAGATGAATGGCGAATTTGATGTTCAAGTCGTTATTTGTTGTCATCGCTGGACCATCTGTCAATTCGATTCGATGTTTTGATAAAGCCAGCTGCCAACAACGAAACAAAAGATAACTGCAGGCGAAGAAGGACACTGCAGTACAGTCAACGTTATCATTTGAATGAATGTCATTGTTAGGTGGCAGTTAATGAGAAACCTGGGTTGTGTGTGGGTGGTTGCTAGGAGCAAATCGTTGTGAAAGTGGATCTTGAAAGTGGAAGCCCACGTTTGAATTTCAAAGTTGAATGAGATTTTTAAGATAATTTGGGGTGAACCGATGGTGTTCGACCATGAAACAGGCTTTTGAGTAGGCTGTGGCGTAATTTGATGATGATCATCTAACCTTGGGTGGTATTTGGATTGGAACACGCCCGCATAAGCGATTAAGTTGAAATCTTGTTATTTCTTAGAATTTTGATTTTTTTAACCAGAAATATCTTTTCTACGTGATGAGAGTGACGACAAGAGCTGACATTTAAAGTTATGACGTCAGTGGAACATATTTTTACCAACGTGTCTTCTGCTCCTTTGAATGGCACAGTTGGTAGGTTATTTGCTTTGTTCAGGAACTGACCAAAGTTCGATTTCATTTGTCCAACTTTAAAGGCTCATTCGGGCTAACAGCCAACTGTTGATAGTCAACGCCTTTTATCCGACTTTAAAAGTCTTCGCTACGGTCCTCAAAGACCGGAAGCTTTTAAACGACACCGAGGATGGACACCAAAGAAAGACAATCACTGCAGAAGCAGCGCAGGGTTTAATCCTAGGACCAGACGTTTGAAATATCTCTAACTATGGTATTCTTCGTACGGAGGTTCCCTAGGCCTTAGGCTAGCTGCAGGGAAGACAGAGATAGTAGTACCCCGACGGCTGTGGAGTTTCAAGTAGGCTCGGAGGTAATTACCACCAAATTATCCTTGATTCCAAACTCACTTTTTAGCAGCAGATAAAGCCTTAATCGAAATGCGCTGCAAAACAGGTTCATGGCAAACGTAAGTGGCCCAGCTGCAAGCAGACGAAGACTTCTAATGTCAATCATGTACGTCATTCTCCTGTTTGTCTGTGAGATCTGGGCCGGTACACCTAAGCTAGAGAAGAATAGGAAACAGATGGCAGCAGTACAAAGGCGTGGAGTCCTTCGAGTAGCAAGGTTTTATCGTATGGTGTCGGTACCAGCTGTCCTCCCATCGATTCTCTAGTGGCCGAGGGGAGATTCGTCTACGAACATAAAGCTGAAATAGGCGTGGAATTAGTGGCGGCAGAGGCGATGGAGTTCTGAAATTTGAGGAAAGTTGACCGCGAGACTGATTAAAGACATTGCTGAATGGACGGAACTGAAACATGGCGAAGTAAACTCCTACATCATCCAGTTTCGAATCGGACATAGAAACTTCAATGCGATGGGAAAAGAAGGGTGCCCGTCTTGCCAGTACGGCGACTTTCCAGAGAATCACACAAACCACACTTTGTTCACCTCTAGCAGATGGGTAGCAAAAAGAATCAGAGGCAGGTAACATCGCACCAGAAAATATCATGGGAATGGTGATCTCAAGCAACGACAGATGGAACGAAATAGGCTCCACTTCCGAGTCAATGTTGCAAAGGAAGAAGAGAGAGGAAGACGAAATCATACGAAAGAACTTGGAAAAAATCAAATCGGAACCCCATTGGGTATAAGGAAGACCTCCCCTCTGAAGTAATGCAAACAGCGGTTCCGGAGAGGTTGCCAAAGATAACATAGGTAGAGGGGGAGTAACAATCGAAGGACGGTGCGTGATGTACTCTTCGCCTCTCCTGAAGGAAAAAAAAAGAGTCTTCGCTCCAAATTCTCAATACCGATTGCGAGGTTCACTTGCTCGGGCTTTGTAGTCTTGACATAAAGCTGCTTCTGTAGTAACACCTCTCTATTGACTCAACTTCTAGCTTGAATTCGATGCTCCTTCCTTTCTATTGATTGTGGGCCTTGTTACTAGCTGTTGACTTCTTTATAAGAAGTTACAAATGCTTGAAAGGGATGACTAGAGAAAGCCAAGATCATGTCTTCTTATTCCAGTGGGTGATATCTTCCGTATCTTTTCGAAGTCAAACAGCAATCAAGTCCTTGAAACCATTCCCACTAAGTAATCTGATAAATACAGATATCCAGAACCCCCTCCGCTTCACTAGCTTCAATTGGATCAACGAGTAAGTAAGGAGATCCCTCCAGATCCATGTGGTATCATGAAGGACCTATCACTAGTCTAAGTGTGCTGCAAACAGCTGGCACCCACTTTAACCTAATCTAACCATCCTTTGCTGCGTGTGCTTGTCGACACTCTTCTCTTCAGCATCGGATCTAACCATGTCCTTGATGCGACTTAGTATATTTGCTGGCCTAAAGCCTTCTTAATCCAGCTTTTTGTTTCTTCTGTTTGATCTGATGTGAATTTCAATTTGTGGTGCGATCACCCTGGGAACTTCTCCGTTGGTATAACTTCCTTGTTCCCTAGAACCAACCATTTTAAGGAACCCTTTCTGATTTGATACGGATCTTTTCCTGACTCGAAATGGAAACTTAAGACTTAGAATCTACTGCACAGAGTCACATACGGATGTTTGAATAAGTTCCATATAATGAAAATGCATCTTCTGGGCCACTGACTAGTTGGTGTACTCCCTCGAGGGAGCATTCCAACAACTACTTCATTCAGGTGACTTCCCAATAATTTTGATGCTGTTGACTAGATATTTGCTTGGCTGAGTTAGGTCTCCTCCAGCAAATATAGCAATTGGCTGCTATGGCTTCTTAAATGTATCATCTTGCTTCACCGAGGACCGCTATATTGATGAAAAATTCTTTGATTATGACTAAGTAAACGGCATCCATTTGATGGCATGACTCATCGGACTGGCCTAAGTTGCGTAGGGATAGCAAAAGTTGAATGTTCATCTGACGAAGCGTCTTATTTCGGTTGAAAATTATGACTAATAGCTGGTAAATTCGAATCTCGCTTCACTCTTAGTCTCACTTTGACGTCCCTTGCATCCCCGTGTGTGTCTTTGAAGCCTCCTTCTCTTCTTTTTTCATCCAATTAGTTGGGATCAGCTCTCTTTATCAGAAGCCTTCAAGATCTTTTGTCCTGTCCAGATTGGACACATTATCGGTTCTCATGTCCTTCAGTCCTTGTCAATAGTGCCGATCCATGTCGCTTGCCGTCTTCTTAGTCTTTTCGGTTCACTTTGCTATTTCTACGCATCATGCCTGGCTCGTTTTCTTTCATTTTTCCTGTATGGGTTCAACTTTCAGACTTTGGGAACTTTATCTCAAAGGGTTACACCTACTTACCATCTTAGCATTCTTATTTCTGCGGATGAGATCTTGTTTTCGCGTGTTTTTACATTTAAGTGACATGCGGCACTATGACTTGCAGATTTGTCCCTTCAGTTTCAGGAGACCGCGACTTAGGTGGTGCACGCAAGTGGAAGGAGACCTCAACCAACTAAGTGTGTGGAACTGGAGGCAGCTAGTTGAAAACTCTTGTTGGTTGAGGCCCAGGTCTACCCCGGACTGTAGCGCCAACTTATGTAAGTAAGTATCCTCATATAAATGGCACGCCATCGAGGGATATACGATGATTCTGTGAAGCGGATCCAAGCTTTTCAGTAGATACAGACACATCTTTTTGATGGTTTTGTTCAGACACTTCTTTAGCTTGAACCGTAGATTATCATGCTGAAACCTGTTTAGATATGTCTCTTCCTTTTTTGCCATCCAAATCTAAATTAGGGGTGGGCTAGTCCATAGAGCATTCCATATGGAAGCCATAGGCACCCAAACAGCCCACATTCTGTATGCTACTTGGAGGTAGGCGTCGGACATGTCCAACTTCGTAAAACCGCGTTGCAAAGGAATTAATTAGCGATGCATCTTGATTTGGATCATTTTTTCAGATGCTTTCTACTGATTGAACTCGAAGGATTCCTATCTTCTCCATTCGATCCTTGTGGCTAGAGCCTTGACCTAAGTCTCAAATTCCTTAATCGACTTCGTAGCTATTTGTAGTAAGACTGGACTCTGTGAAGACCTACATACTGACTGCTTCCAATCTACATTGACAAACGACAAATCTTATTTCTTCAGCTGATAACAACATTGATACCTCCATTGTTCCAAAGACGTTTCACTCTGAGGACTTCTTCACACCTCCAGTCCTTCATTGAGGTTGATTCTCCTTATTCCCTTGCAAATAAGGATATCAGAACTTCGAGGCTTTCCATCAATTAAAGACCCGATCTAATCGTTGCCAAACATTCACTTAAAGTTTGAGAATCCACAGCAGGGACCATCCTCGTCCTTGATAATAAATCATAATTTTCCCTTCAAACTCAATTCATCCCTCAAACGAACATAAGTGGAACCGACCAAAATCACGTTCCACATTAGTCCAAGTTATTTTCCATTCAAATTTTGGAGCGATGAATGCCATAAGCACGTGAACCTTGCCACACAAATCCTTTACAAATATTTACCCCAAAAGTGATTTCGTGTTTGTCGATGTAGGGTGGCTAATCAGTGCTTTGTAGTTGCGTTCGTCTAAATGGAAGGATTCAGCAGAAATTATTTTCACATGAAAACATCTTAATCGTCATCCCCCTGAATGCAGACAGACGTGGCTGATGGTGAAACCTTACAGGTGTGAGAGCGCAAAAAAAAAAAACACAAAAAACATCCCTCATGGCTCCCTTCCCGTTGGGTGAACGACTTGTGTGTGCGAGTTTCCATTTGTACTTCCTTTTGCTGAATTTGTGAATTACCTCACTTCATTCCACCCTATCGATTTATTTCTTTGTTTATCCTTGTGTCTGCTTGCTAGAGAGAATTCATTTCCTAGCTACGATACGGTATGGACGACTTAAAATGTTAAGTGTGTGTCAAGGTGGGGATGGGCGAGGTACGGATCATGGATGTGTTTTTCATCACATAATTCAACTGAAACGTATGTTCTACTTCTAAAATGGAGACGATGAGCATTCCTGAGATATCACCAGGTGCTTGGTTTCCAGTCAATTGGATTAATGCGTTCAGAATTCTGCCGACACACGCTAGGGAAAGTAACTACTTTTAGGATAATTACTTTTTTTTTATGAAGTGTAGGGAAGACATGTCAGATGCTCTTGAGAAATCATCGTCAAACAAAGTTCTAGAAACGGCGAAAGACAGCGAGGAGCGTTGAAAGATTATGGAATATACTGTCACAAGTTTAGGAACCTACTTAAGGACTAGATATCCTTGCGATATAAAGTAGAACTCAGGAAAGACATCTGGAATTTCTATAAAAGGGTAAAGAGGACCCAAATTGGATCTTGTAAGGACAAAGAAGTCGAAATATCACAGTAGAGAACCTTGATCTATTGGAAGACTATTGCGGAGGACAAAATTCTGTTTAAAATGATTCAGCTCCCGTCTAAAGGGGGGATCAGAGATCAGAGATCAGAGATCGTTATTTATATTCAACTTGCTCACCTACTGTCCATATGGAGAGCCTATCCTTAATGAATTCCAACGAAAAGCAAAAATCCCGCCATCAAGCAGTCTGATAGTCTAGACCGGACCGGGAAAAATTGAACCACCCGCAGCTAGGCTTAAATCATTCAAGATGGCCTATGAGCTGAGCTATTCAAGGCTTCAGGGGATAACTTGGTAGGATTTCTATGATTGGAATCATAGCACCATCTGTCCAATCCATAAGGAAGGAGACCCCCTCACATGGCATATAAAATTTAATCTGCTGTAGGTATTGCTGAAGCGTCTGAAACCATATGGTGGGTTTAAGGCCTGTTAAATCGCTTTGCTCCCAATTCTGGAGAAGATCCAAGAGTTCCAGATCGGTACTCGCAATCTTTTTATCAATTCCAAGGCCGCATATGATAGTCTGAATAGAGACGAGCTATTTTACAACTTGTCTAGTTTTGATATAGCTACGCTCCTTGTTCCATCAAGGTCCTAAAAGACAACACTAAGACCTTCAAAACGTCTTGAGGTTTACGATAGGGTGACACTCTGTCATGCCGTTTCCTCTGGTTCTGGTGAAAATAGTGAGAACGTCTAGGCCAGAACGTTACGATCGATAACTCTAACTTCGAGGAAGGAATTCATCAACCTTGGCTCTGTTGTCAATTCTACCAACAACGCGGAGATCCAGCCTTAGGAGACAACTATTTAGCAAAGCTTTATCGAAAAGAATCAATGAGACGCGGAGGTGAGGATGGGATGAACTACGAAAATGTACATCCTTTTGCTGCACATGTTTTCTCTATCAATTTCCAATTGAGCTTAGGATCAAGGGAAGTGTTTTGTTGTTAGGATGTGAAAGCTTGAAGGTTGATATTATGTACTTTGCGGTGTACTTGGCATAATACAACTTGTGGCCCAAACGCTTAGCTTAGTCAGAGTCCTTTCTCTGATTTCATTAATCATTGAGAGTAACAACCATCGGTAAGCATGCCTATAGGCTGGGCCTCCAACGACTTGTGCAGAAGCTGCATGGACGAGGAGGAGGAGGAGACGATTTTCCACCTTCTCTTTATATGTCCTGCCCTCTCAGCCCGAAGATGAGCATACTTAGGAACGAGCTTCTTTAACAACCTTAGTGAACTGGCTGACATCAACATAGGTAGCCTCCAGCACTTCATAGTAAGCTCCAGCTGGTTCTGCGGGTAGCTTTTTCTGATGAAATACAGATCCACGTGGTAACGCAAAGGGCCTTATCTGGTCTAAGTGAGGTTGCAGCCTGCAGCCTGCCACTCCTACCTAGCCTAACCTAACATACTTGATACTAAAATCCCACATACGCGACTGCCTTGATTCCAGTGTTATCAAACTCCGTCAGGATGTTGTTGATGTTGACATGAAATAATTCCCCTCTGCCTACAGATTTGGTTATGAGGCTACGAAGGGAGCATTACTTTGAAGCCTTTCTCATCAACAACCTCAATGATTTGCAAAATAAGGACGTCAAGAATCTGAAACGCTTTATAAGAAACCTCAATTGCTTCAAAGGGATGACTGGAGAAAGCCAAGATCATGTCTTCTTATTCCAGTGGGTGATAGCTTCCGTATCTTTTCGAACAGTTAAGCGGCAAACAGATCCTTGAAATCTTTCTCTCCATCGCTAAATGTTAACATAAATTCAAGCTGGATGCTATCGAGAGATCAAATTCTAGGTGGACAAGGGGAACAACGTGTCTAGTGACAAAACATATTTGGCCAAAGCTGGATCTGAAACACATTGCACATCATCAAGGGACACTGTCTAATAGGCAAGCATGCAACAAGGCTTGGCAAACATTCAAACGATTTTTATAGAAGCTCTATGGAAAAAGAGGAGAAGGAAACCTTTTTCCACCTTCTCTATAGCTGTCCAGTTCTCTCCTGCAAAAGAAGGCTCTACTTAGGAGAATTCAATTCAATGGCAATAGCTGGTAACCACTTCAACCTTACCTAACCTAAATGATCAAGACTGAAAGAAATTGTAGACTCAATAACATACAGACAAGCTTGGGTAGACATAAGGAATGGTCGCAAACTTAGCCTTGCAAGCTCCTATTGAAAGACACAAAGTGCAGTTCTCAAATTTCTCAGCTCAGCTCATAGTCTAGGTTAGGTTAGGTGAGGTAGGAGTTTTGACTGGGAAGGAAGTCCTTTCCCCGTCACACTTAGGTCAATGTAGACTCATTGTGATGCCCAAGGGGTTGCAGCCTCCTTACTAGGAACCATAAGAACTCATAGTTTAACGAGAACCAGTCTGGATCAAAGGGAAAGTCGACAGAAGTCTTCTGGAACTATGAAGTCATGATTATTGTCTGTTACCATTCGTCCTGTTTCGTATTTTGATTCATGTGGTCAGAGGACCGACTAGCAACATTGTTCAACTCCAATGTCCCTCGGGATATTTTTCATCCTTTCTGGCTACGAAACAGGTCCATTTCGGTTGGAAGAATGGATTAGACCTCTATGCAAACTTGTACCCCCTTACACTCCCTTGTTTGCTGTAATATCAATTCATATGTGGACACTCATACCCCTTATGGAATAGATTATCCGCAAAAACCTCAGGTAGGACATCCAATCAATCTTAAATATTATCCGAAACGTAAACAATTTTGTTTTTTCTTTCGTAGAAAAAGTTGACTGACAACCGTCCAACAAAAACACTTTACGTCCAGATAAAGTTATTTCTCATCCTCTAACCTCCCAGATCCCAGTCTTTGTCTACGTCTCTACAGGAGAATCAGTTTGAATTTTAAATTAAGAAAGGTTTCCTTCCAACTTGTTGTTGACGAGGAAAAAAAGAAAAACGTCTGTAATTTATTCTAACTTCTGAAATTGACATTCTTTTGTGTTTATTGTTTGAGCACACAGGGTGAATAGGCCTAAGAGAGCGTCTTACCCTGCTCCTGTGCTATAAAATCCTTCTCGTCTTGTTCCTTCAAGCTCAGGAGATAATTCAATTTGAATTTTGATTTTCCACTGTTGTGGGGAAAATTGGAAGATTTTCATTGTTGAATAAATTATTATCGTGTCCTGGGCGCATGTGATGGCGGCGGCGATGACGGCACGGTGTTGGTCCTTTTGTGCTCCAATCGTGGAGTTTTTATTTTCGATACGCAAATTTTGGAATTTCTAAAACAGCTAAAGAACGTTTTCGTTGAGGCTTTTCATTGTTAAATTGAAAGTTCAAGTTGAAGAAATTACAAACAATTGTGTGTGGGGCATGGCATGGAGGGAATGAATATTTTTTTTTTTTTGTGTTGGAGTGAGAGTCCTTCAGGATCGAATTATCAGCGGATGTATTGTTTTTTTAATTCATTGAGTTTTATGAATGAGACCGGCCGATGGTAATCAGCACGAGCGTATACTTTTTGTTAGAGGCTTTCGAACTCTGATACCATTGAGCAGGATGAAGGTTAGGAATTGAGCGGTTCTAATGTATTCAGAAAAAAAACCTCAGAGTGTACTTGAAGTTTGAAGAAGAAATCATCAAAAGCGAGAGAAACAGTGGCTCGTCACATGTCATTTAGGAGGAGGAAGAATCCCCATAGCAATGAACAGGTCCTGGTTACTAACTTACTTTTCATGGCGCTACAGTTCAGTGTGGAGCAAAGCCTCAACCAACAAGCGTTGGTTTAACACGTAAAGTAGCTTGGAGTCCCGCGTTATCCCTCCGAGATGTTTTTTTTTTGTCTCTCTGAGAAGTAGGAATCTTTTAAAGACGGAACTGAGCCCGTGCCTAGCAACTTTGTGGAATTTTCATCCACTAAACCGACCCCTCCCATTTTCTGCGCTTTTTTCCTCACGGCACCGCAATCTTGGAATGTCATCCTGGGGTGGGACGAACGGAACAGCGTGCTCACAATCTTGTTAGGACTTCTTCAGTCTACTGTCGTTCTCCTTCGAGGTATCTTAGATGCGTCATAGCATTCCATGTCCCCTGTGATTGGTGTTTTACTAAGTTCATTCCTCAGTGCATGTCTCTCGGTTTCGAAACCCGGGCAGTGAAAAAACACATGTTCTGTGTCTTCCTGTGGTTGGATGCAAAGTTGGAAAAGTTATAGTCCGAGGGCCCCATCACCATTCTTGTGGCTTGTCCATGTTTCAGAATGAGACGGTAGGTTCATCGGTCTTTGCTTGACATGTTCTATTGTTGTAGTCATTTCGTAAAACTGTTTGTCATCTCTTGTGGGTTTTCTTCGTTAGTAGTTGACTTAGTTTCCTGATTCCTCTTTTCGAGCAGGAAGTTGTCCTGAAATGACTGCGTCTTGTGATATTGTGCGAAATGTACTGCACGCTCTTAATGTGTAGCCCACATTGGTGACCCGTAGGGAACCACTGATGGAACCACTGTGTCTAGGAGCCTCCTTTGGCTTCATCTTGGTCCTCCATGATTCAACATGATGCGCATGAGTGCATTGTTTACTCGTGAGGTTTTGACGAGAGTCGATCATGACCATTTGAAAGCATGCGAGCTCTGAATGATTCTTTCAAGAATGCGTCATCCTTCCTAAATCCTTTGTTGACATTGAAGGTTGCGATGAGATATTTACCAATCCAATTGGAGCAGTGTGCATTCTTCATTGTCATTCAACATAAACGAATGAGCTTGACAGGGATGTCAAAACTAGACATTGCTCTCTTGTAGGCAATGTTGAGGAGACTGATACCTCTGTAGTTGGCACGGTTCAGTGGGTCTCCTTTCTTGAGGATCGGACAATCAATGCTGAGGTCTTCACTGGGCTTACATTCGTCCGACCATATTTAACAGATTAGTTGGTGTATGCTTCTCACCCAGTATGCCGCTTTGAAGAGCTCGGCAATCAGGCGGTCCGCTCCAGCAGCTTTGTTGGACTTCAGCTTAGATATGGGTATCTTCACTTCATTCAGGTCGGGTGGACGGAATTGTTGGTCCAGGTTGAAAGGTTCATTCTGCCTGAAAGCGGTATTTGGCTCGTCAACGTTTATAGGAACGGCCTTTCCAAATCCTTAGCATCGACTACGACTCTACTACGATGTTCCCTTGTCCATTTCTGCAGCATTCGGTTCAGGATTTGTGTCCTTGATATGTTTTTTTGTTAATTTTAGTAAAACTTCCGAATCTCATTCCTGGCGGAGTACCACCTCTCAATTTCCTCAACCACGCGCTTACCATGCTCCTTCTTTTTCCTCCTAAGAAGCCGGTGTTCATCTTTCCTCTTCTACTCGTATAGCTCATGAGTAGCTCTAGTCCTTCTTTGAACCGCCGCTTTATATGCCTCTTGCTTAGTTGCATGTGCTTGCCGCACCTCGCCGTCAAACCAGGGGTTTCGTTGTGGTGACCTAGTGAAACCTAACACATCAGAGGCGGCATCTCTGGTGGCTTTTTGGCAATGTTGCCACAGGCCTTCAATACTTGATGCTGGCGGCATAGCGCCTCTTAAGGGATTAAGGGAGACTCGATCGGTAAAGGATTTGGCGATATCTCCTCACTGTATTAGCTTATCTTTGCAATGTTCGGGATATCCGCAACCGTATCTTGGCTTCAACAATGTAATGATCCAAGTCGATGTTGGCCCCTCGGAACGTTCAGGCATCCATAATACTGGAGAAGTCCCTTGCGTCCATCGCAATGTAGTCAATCTGGTTAACGATTGATTGATCAGGAGATCTCCAAGTCTTCTTATGAATATCGAGAATGTTACAGAAGTAATTAAAAATCCCTAGAACGAGAGGTCGTTCAATCCGATGTCAGTAATCCATTTCGGGGATGTGAGCACTGCCGTTGGTCCATGAAGGGCTCATCCACCACCCTGACTAATCGGCCGGAGCTCCGGATATACCAATGTAGCTCAGATAAGGTTTGATGTGTGTTCTGGAAATATCGACGCCATCTTTGATTCCATCTGTAAAGTTCGTCCGTATTTTTGTCTCTTGGTCAACACTCGTGCTTATAAGTGCTGATTAGTGCTCTAAGTCGAGTCCAGATGGAGAGTAACCAATATCCGATGGTTGGGTAAGCATAATTGATGTGTTGTCACAGTTACAACACTGGGATTCGTCAGATCCATTCACCTACAATTACACCATCTACCCATCGATGAACTAGGGTTCTAATTATGCTAAAGGGTTTTCCCAAATGTTGTCATTAAAGGAAATCTGAGGTTTGGTTAGGCTATGTTATGTGGCTGTCACCGCTTAAGCAGGATACGGTACCGGATTACCAGCATCAGTAACATTACATAATGGGCTTCCTCGCTTTATCAAGAAGATACTGTGGGCAGCCTTATCGGTTCAGGCCTTTTCCAGAACCACATACAAAGCTCTTTACTTTGTAAATACAGCTCGTTGAAGTCTTCATGAAATACTCTCCTTCCTTTCAGACTTAATAGAGCAGGGCAGGTACCCTCTTTTCCTCGTCTCTACAGCTTCTGCAGAAATCTTCAAAAGGGACACCCATTCTAGTGGCGTGCCCGCCTATCCAGCAAAGCCAAGGCCCCTATTTCCATAAAAATACTCTCCTACCCTTCATAGAGTAGGGCAGGTGCCCTCTTTTCCTCATCCCTACAGCTTCTGCAGAAATCTTTGAAAGGGCCACCCATTCTAGTGGCTTGCCTGCCTATCCAGAAAAGCCGAGGGCTCCAACTTTAGTTCGTAAACATTTCCTATTTGTGGACAGAAGTCTTTCTGTTCTCTTCAGATCCAGATTAGGAAAGGTCTGTAGGTAAGGTTAGGTTGTAGAGATGGCTGCATTTATGTACAGCCTCACTCGGATCTCAATGGATCTATTGTGTTCCCCGATGTCTGTAAGTAAGTGTAAGACTACTCTTTGAATGTCCTTCAAAAGTTTAATAAGACTTTAAAGCTCTACTTGTCAATCTTAATGAAAAACCTTCTAAGTGCCTTCCTCTCCTATTGTTCCTTCAATTAGTCGATGGATGTCAGTCTCCGACTATTATATTACAGCACTATAAAGTGCATAAATTGCATTAAGTCAACGATATCCCGCACCCGCACAATTCAAAGGACCCTCTGGTCTGAGGCGTACATTAACGCCGATAAAATGTGGATTCACTGAAACTGATTTCTTTTTTTTATTTCCATAACAGTTAATGTGAGCCTTTCATTGCCTACGGCCCCATAATTTACCCATCCGGAGAGATCCAGGAAACGTTCTGTAAGTAATCCCAACTAAGTCGTCTTACCTCCCCGTTACACGCTGTGTGTGTGTGTTGGTAATCCCTCGAAATTGCCTTCGTCGCCGAAAGGTAAACAGAAGACGTTCGTCGCAATAAACCCGACGACGAACTCATTCCACAATCTGCTTAGCAAAAGTATCGCAGACTCCTATCCAAAATCCGTGGTGTGTGCATTATTTGTTCGCGCCGAGTAATCAGCGGATGTGTATCTTACCGTCAAAACCAATTAAGATCCTGACATCGATATAAAAAAGATAGATTTCCATGGTTGGGGATTGTTTACTGAACATCTGCTATTGTTCGGGGGGCTACGGGGATTTGGTTTTGTCGGTAATCCTTGACGAGGATAATTGTTATAACTTGACGAACCTACTCCCTTTGTCGGAGAGAATTGAGCAAAAATTATCTATGACCAAAGGCATTAGAGTTGAATTATCAAAGTCCTTACAGCTGGATAATCTATTATTTAAGGTGGGTGAAATAATTTGCAGCCACCAAACGACAGCTTTAACGCCTCGGCAATGAATTTTTGAAATACGCTCGTGTTGATAGTGATTAATGGTCACAGGATGTGCTGACTCCTACACTGTTACACCGTTTTTGGTGAGATTCAGGCGCGTGTGAGCGCTTTAAATGTTCACATTTATCTTTACCGTACTGGGGTTAATTAATGAGGTGTTTAGGGAACTCGGATAATGGATCTTTTTTGGAAAATATCCTCTGATGAAACGAGTGGAAAATAGAAGGACATTCAGCTCAAAATCATTGTACACTTACCATCTGGTTATCTTGCAATTCTTCTCCAATTGCTCCAACTCTTCCTCTACTATCAAGACTTCCTTCGTTGATCTTCTGCCATTTAGCGAGTTCCACGGCTTTCTGAAAAGTATGAGCGATCATTTCAGCCATTGAATGGGGGCTTCTACCTAGGGTTGCTCATTATACATCGATACATCGAAAACATCGATGTTTACTATTCGATGTATCGAATCAATCCGATGCATCGGATACTTTCGATGTTTAACGATGTATCGATGTATTTTCGTATGATGCATCGAATGAAAGCAAGTTCTGTACACAGTTTCACAGCGTTGTGAAAAATTCGAATTTCCACAAAAGCATGTGTCATTCGATAGCTTATAACGTACAGAATAAAACAAACAAAAAATTTTCAAAATCGGTCAAAAACTCCGGTGTCGGTTATTCCCACCAGTTCAAAAAAAAAAAACACGTTTCGAAAAAAACGCGTTTAAAGTTTCAGAAACGGTTTTCTCATAACAGAAATCAAATAAATGACTCGATCCCTTGTGGTTTTCTATTCTTTCATGCGTTAGGAAAGTCAGGAAAAAAAAATTTGAAAATCTATCGATCAGAATTCGATTGGTGCGCGATATGAGCTAAAAAACCAACTTCGCTCAAAACCAAGTCCTAGCGATGCAGCAGATTTTTCATAAAAATCAACTCTGGCACGGCGTGTAACTTCGGTTCTTGATGAACTATGAAATTTGACTCAAGACCCCACAGAATCCAAAAAAATCCAAATTTTTATGAACCTTTTGCTTGTCAAAAGTGAAAATTTGGAGGAAATTGTACTAGGCCATTGTCTAAAACTTTGTAGTAGTAGTATTGGGATGTCTTATTTCAAAATAACATGCTTTCTAAAACCCATGATAAATTAATTTTAATGAAATTTTAATAAATCTTATTTTAAGTATGAACCTTGGATAGTATCTCATTTTATTATTGTATTTTTAACAACTACTTCGATGTTTTTATTCGATGCATCGAAAACATCGATGTTTTCCAACGATGCATCGTTATGTATCGATGGGACGTTTCGACGCATTACATCGAATAAAACATCGATGTATTTTTTGTATGAACATCTCTACTTGTACCCATTCATTTGAAAGGTTCAGTCCCAGCGTGTCACTGTATTTAACCTGTTCGGTTTCACTAGTGAAATTCGAAGGCATTCATTGGTGCAGTTCCTTTATGAAGCCACCCATCGTGCTCCTCCATTACGATTCAACAAAGCAACGCAAGACCCTTTGCCAATAGTAAGTGTGAAAACAATAATGGTGAACCAGTGCAGTTTTGCGGGATACCGTTAAAGACCTGAAATTACTCTTTTTAGTGAACATAACGTGGTGCGGAAAGGTAAGGGCATCAGTAAATATGTTTTTAAATATTTTTAAATAATTTTAAATATAAAATACTGATGTTACCCCACATCAGAACTTTTTAAAAGTATTGAATTTGCTTAAAATGTCGTTTAACACTTATTTAGGACTAATTGTTCTTTAAATTATAAAACGACAACTTTCTTTATTCACTTCTACTAGTAATAATTTATAATAAATACATTGTTATCTTAGTTTTTAAGTTCAAATGAAATGAATAAAAAATACATACATACATACATATATGTACATACATAGTATGATCAGCTCCAAGGACCTCCATTCTTTCTCGATTCATCTGCGCCAGGTCTACCTACTTTTTTGTTTGACTAGGTGAATGGAGTCCACTGTTTGAAATTTTTGACAATGGGCTTGCCTTCACAGAGTTAGGCAGGTTGAAGAGCTGTATCTCGTGATGCAGCGTTCACTCGGATTCTCTAGTGAATTTAAGGACGGTTTTTGGTAGTAACTTAGACCGGTCCCCCAGGTCATTGAAATAATATTCGCCAAAGGCTGTCTTTCTTCGTATTCGCATCTCTTTCTGAATACGCAGAATATAGAACCAGAAGATTCAGAAAAAAGGTGTCCACGTCAAAGACCCTCGTGATCATGTTGTCCAAGCAAAGATCGGGCGACAGAAGACAAGTGTTGATGTTATTCCACCAGCTATTGGCCATTCTTCTAACTTCACTATCAAGGTGAGACTTTTTCAATTCTAGAGAGGCAAGCGGTTCCCCTCCATTTTGAGAGAGGATCCGACCCGCGCCTTCCTTAGCTAGTTCGCCCGCACTGCAGTTGCCCGGAACGTCCCTGTGTCCTGGAACCCAGCACAGGGAGACGTCGCATCTGTCAACAGGGTGTTTAGAATCGGAGGGAATGCAGTGCATCGACTCATCCCTCAAGCAAAGCTTCAACTTTTTTTTTTCCTCTGATCTTTCTCGCTGCTCCTAATCTTAACCTCATTACAGACTTAGCCTGACTGTAACAAAAGGATTCTAGTAAAAGAATCCTTGCTCCGCCCTCTTGTTTTCCTCTAATAAATCGATAGAAACTCGATCTTCTGTTTGACTACGTGAGCCTCTTTTGCAAACAATTTTAAGGTTCCGCTTCCTACGACGCACACGAAGCTTCACAATCGAAAAAAAAACATGTTTACATTATTTTACATTTTCATTTCTATTAATAAACTCATACGCCTTCGATGAACTTAAATCCGAAACGTATATCCTTGTCTATCAAGCCTTAAATAACATCAAAGTCAATTGAATTACTGTGGGCAACAGGAGTATCTCTCAAAGCATTTACAGCAAATCCCACGCCGCGCCGGTATCGGTAACGCCCTATGACTCAGTCTAACTTTATAAATTCTATTTTTAGCTTCAAACCTAATCAATTGGCTAAATCGAAGAGGAAAGCACGAATAACGGAAGCCGGTGTATTTTTGTGTAACAAGGTCGCGTCTTCAACTTATTACGTATGCGAGGCGAATTTAATCCAAATTAAAGCACATGCTGCCATCTGTAGGCAAAAGCAGACAACATGCGACGTCAATCAATTCATAGTTTCTCCATAAATCATGGTTCACCGAACCCCAGCAACAATAGTGGCAATCCATCCTCACCTGTCACCAAGGACTTCCATCGGCGTGAGTCACTAGTGAAGCCCACATGGCAGAATGTCTGTCCCGGTCAAGTGTCACCGAAAACTCTGGAACGAGTGAATGGCATCGACAATGGATTCGAAGATCCGTCCAATGGTTTGGGTACAGCCGGTGTGAGTGGGTTGAACTCAAATGATTCCAATGCCCGCCCGCTTCTGAGAAATCCAAGCCGAAAGAGTACCGAGATATATGATATCTTTGGAAAGGTGATTATTATTATTGTATTATCTGTTTGTATGTGGTTGTATATGTGTGTGAATGTGAGTGGTTGCCTGTTTTGCTAGAGGGTAATGGTACTCGAATTGGATAAAAGTCATTGTATTCCGTAAACAGGTTAAGTCGGTTTGAAGGAGGTTTTTCTTTTGTTATAATGGAATCTCTCCACATCATGTGACAACTGAATAGGACACGTCTTTTTTGATTTCCTTTCAAGAAGCATCCGGGTGAGGAGCCCTTCTTTCAAAACTTCGCCATTGATTTTGTAAGGAAATACTTGAGCCATTTCTTTTTGTATCAATGTGATGGGATTGGGGGGCGGAGGGTTGATGGAGATGTTTTATCTGATTTCGTTGGATGCCTTCGGATGTAGGAAGACAGTTCTGTTCAAAGGGTGCAAATGGCGTAAAAGTGAATGATTCTGCAACTGTTTTTGTTTAGTTTTTGTATGAAAGAGCAGTTGGTGGACCGTTTATTTGGGATTGACCAACCTAAGGCCAATGACTTTACTGTGAAGTTGATAATGGAACATGTGTTGACTCTGTCCAGTGGCAAGAACTTTGACTTAAAAGATCTTTTGTGCCACAATAGAACGAAAAGTTCCCTGTTACGAAGGACACTGACAAAGTATTTGCCTCGTGGTTACAATCTTCCTCTAAGGCGATTGGGAAAACTATTATGTTTGCATCGTACCATAGACAAGTTTACAAGCTCACATATGATAACCATCTTTGCACATGGCAGGGCTTAATCATACTTTTGGACAATCTAAGACCAGATCCTTGGTGAGAGTGACTAATGTTTCTTTTCAGAGCTTGATTGGGATTGAAGGGTGTCTAAGCTGGCCTAGGGTTCTTATAAGAAAGTACAAGATGTGACAAGTGCAACTTGATACAGATTTGGATGGTACGGACAGTAGTATAGGCCTCAATCGATTTTAAGATGACGACGTTGGCTCTAAGGTCTCAAACATAAACGCTCGCCTTTTGTGCGACTTTATTCAGTTCGTGCGGCATCTCAGGCTGATGATAGATCTTTGTCAGCGACCCTTGGAGGGTCTGACCCTGGATTAATGCCGCTTTCCATCCTTCACGGGCCCAGGCATGCTGCTTCCAGCCACACACATCCGCGATTGCCAGATCTTAAAACCGAAGGTTCAGTCTTCCTTTTCTTTGTGAACCAGGTGACTTGGATTTTGAAGATTCTCTTAGTTGGAGCCTTCTCGTCCATTGGCTCGATGTGGCCAATCTAGTACAGCCGACGAATTTTTGCCTTCTGGACACCATCCATATCTGTCTTCTCCTCTATTCGCTCTCCTCGCTGAGAGGACTAAATATTCGAATTTATCTTTCAAAGGATCCCAAGACCTCCTCCGCTGTTGCTCACATGTATTCCACTGTGCGCTCAAGCCTTAGACAGATCGCCCAAGTTATACACCAAGGGTTGTCATTCTGGTTCTGGGTAGGCTGTAACATTCGTATAGGAAGTGGGCTTTGCTCCCTTCTATGTCTGTATCACCTCAGGCTCTGGATAAATCATCTAAGGTGTACCCTATGACGGGCGTTCAGCTTGATCTGTTCAGCACAAGAATGTGCCTTGATTTCATTCAGGAGATAAGGTCAGATGAGAGCTTGTCTTGCCCTAGGGCTAAGGGGGGCAGTACAGTTATCAGTCGTGGGGATATCAGTCGTGGAGGTCAAACGGGGGCTCATATGACCTCCAAATATGTTTTCTGACTGTAAGTGCAGGTTTTGTCCCGCGAAAACTCGCCGAAACTAAGATTTGATCGCAACTTATGGGCAACAACAATCACCAAGTAATGCCATTCAGGAGGTTTAGTGAACTTTTATGTAGATGGAGCTAAAACCTTAAAGTAAGGTGGCCATGGGGTATCTTCTTTGAAACGCTGAGCTTGTGTATTCTCTTACACTTTCCAAATCGCTTTGCCGGGCCATAAATGAAGCATTCACAAACAAAGCTGACGTAATAGCGTACTGTTAATGAGGATCAGTCTTCTCAACGGTGAGTCGACTAATCAACGTAACGATCGACTTCGATCGAATGTAGGATCTGTGTTCGTAGATCGCAGATCGGACCCAATCTTGTCAAAGGTGAAGCTGTTAAAAAGTCTCCCTCTGTATCTTAAAATGCAGCCAAAACATGTTGCTTATGATCAAGTGCTCGAAAATACCCTTCTGACGACTTGTTTACCTAGTAGTTTACCATAGGCATGCTGGCTGTCGTGATAGGCATTCTAAACTTCAATTGTACTTTCGTCAATTTTTCGAAGCTCTTTAGCAGAAATATGTCTGTCTTACCTTATCCTTTCTCCATGGGAATCTGGAGCGACATTTGTCCTATGTGTAGATTTTACTGAGCAACAAAATAGGATTCACTGGATTCCATTATGAACTATAGAAGAAGGTTCATCCAGCAAAAAAAAAAGATCCATCTTCCTCTTTCAAGTTTGTCAAACTTCCCTTGGGTTTTCAGAGAGTATCGAGCTTAGCGGGGAGAACTGTTTTGTCTGCTTTATCTTGTGTTTACTCTCTCTGCATCGGTATGAGAGTTCCAAGCGACAATGGTTACCACTTTCAAGGCTCCTTTAACCGTTTTCACATATTCATCTTGGTTAAAGCTTACGTTTCACCATTAAGTTGGCTTGGTACCGTCAACCTCTTTGTCGTCAACAGAATTTTTTTAGACGCCTTGGAATATAACCTAACCCTCAATGATGTGTCATCATATCAAGGCTTACACCTAAGCCTGGCAATTCTTTAACTGCGAGTGAGTTTGTCGACACCTATGGTGAAGAGCCTAACATCTTTCCACTGTTAAAGGAGGTAGACTTTCTAGTTTTTAGTGAGTAAGCCAAGGTTTTGGCTCTTAAAGAGTTCCAGATTCCTATTCGACACGGACATTTTAATCTAGGTTAGGTTGGACGACTGTCCCTACTTAGCAGGGATCCACTAAGGCTAGAATGAAGGCCCATTGTGATACCACGTGTAGAAACTGGAAACCAGATTCCGAAACATCACGTGCGGGAATTCTCTTTAGAATAAAAGGAGTATCAGCTCTGGATAACCGTATCGATGTAAACCCTATACTGTGCCGCACTATTATTATTAAGGCTCTGCGACAGACGCATATGGCACTGCGACCTGAGAGATCTATTGTGCCTGGAGCCAGTTAGACAAGGAGATCCTCTATCTTCCTAATGAAGTTGAGAATATCTCCAGTCGAGGCATTACGAAGATCCTCTGGTGTTAGGAATTCCTTATGGAGAAAGCGCTTCCTGACTCTGCAGACAGCCACGCACTCGCACTCGTGTTCTGCTGATTCATCTTCCTCTAAGCAAAGTCTGCACTAAGGGCAGAACCAATTAGATCCACATACAAAATTCTTGATTCTTAAAATGTCGATCCTAGTTAGGTCATTGAAGACGTACTCTCCGAGTGTTTTCCTCCTCAACCTTGATAGAACATGGCACGTGCAAAGAAGGTGTGCAGTCGTTTCCTCTTTCTGCAGTCGTTTCCTCGCCTCTGCAGCTTCTACAAAAATCTTTAGAAGGGACACCCAGTCTGATGGCATACTTGCCAATTAGACAGTGCACCGTAAGGGCTCCTACGTTTTCTATTCACGGAAAGAAGTCTTCCTGTTCTTTTCAGATTCAGGTAAGGCCGGATCTGTTTCGACAGAAGACAAGTGTTGATATTGTTCCACTTGCTGTTAGCTATTCTTCTAGTTTCACTATCAAGGTAAGACTTTTTCAATTCTAGAGAGGCAAGCGGTTCCCCTCCATTTTCAGAGAGGATCCGACTCGCAGTTTGTCCGCTCTGCAGTTGGCCGGAACGTCCCTATGTCCTGGAACCCAGCACCGACGTCGCATATGTCAGCGATCTCATTCAGAGACCTGTGGCATTGCTTTACCAACTTGAATCTTATTGGCGGTGATTTCAAGGCTTTAATCGCTCCCTGACTATCTTTGTATAATACAATAGCACTACCATCTACCGCATTAATCGAAAGCCAAGCCGCAGCTTCTCGGACTGCCGTAATTTCCGCCTGAAATACACTACAGTGATCCAGCAATATGGATGGCAATACTTAAGTCAGGTGCATTGGAGAAGACCCCTGCCCCCGTGCGATACGCTGTTTTAAATCCATCTGTGTATATCTCTATCGTAGATTCATCTAAGATCCCACCAGATTCCCAAGCACTTCTGCTAGGAATTCTTGTCTTGAATTTGACGTTGAAGTCTATAAAAGAAACAATATAGTCCGTACTGCTAGTGATGGTTATGTTGCTGTTAATGATCCCCCCGTGGCCCGTATAATCACTGGCCAACTGGGAGGATTCCCTCAGCCTTAAAGCTGCTCTAGCTGCCATTTGCTTTCCATAGATATCAATAGGAAGTAATTCGAGCATTGTTTGCAGCGCAGCATTAGGTGCTGTTCCTAGGGCACCCGTTATACAGATGGATACTCGAAAGAAGATCCAGGTTACTCTTGTTGTCCAATGCTGTCCACCAAACTAGTACACCGTACATTAGGACGGCTCTCACTATGGCTGTATAAATCCAGTATACTCTTTCAGGTTGAAGACCCCGTATCGGGCCTAGAGCCCTACGACAGGAATACAGGGCAACAGAAGCCTTCTTGACACGCTCCAAGATATTAAGCTTCCAGCTCAGTTTCATTTTAATCTAACCTCAGTTGTATGTAAGTCCAGAAGGTCCTTCTCATCAAGTTAAGGGATTACTTAAGTCAATTCATGTGTTCGAAGCATCCACCTATTGTAGTGAGTGGAATGGTTTGAATCGGGGGTTCAAAAAGAAACCCCTTCCCAATAAACGATTTCCGAAAACTAACTTTGCTTTGCCCTTACCTTCGCCTTGCTGGGGCTCCCGTTGATGTCCTCTTCTCAGCCTTTTAAAAAGAGTGTCCTTTTTTTTTTCTTTTTCCTGTAACAATGGTCAAAACAAATCCGATGTTAAATTTCAAAAGGAGCAACCCTTTTTGTGAACCTTTCTGCCGATGGATGGAGGCAATCTTTAAAGATTCTTCAAACGGTACACGTCTAATTTGTCTGATGTCAACCACTTGATCCTCAATATTTCTTTAATTAATTAAAGACCCATCAATACCACTCCAAATCATTTGTCTTCCCTTGCCTTTTTTCCTCAAAAAAAAGAAAAAAGAAGAGATCCTTCTAAAGAAAACGTTTCCATTCTTCGAATGAAAACAGGACGAACAAAAAATTCCTCCAACATCAGTCACAATCCCAAGTGAACAATATAAAAGTGAACTCATGCAAATTGGGGAAATTAATTAAAATGGTAATTCTAATTGAAGCCTACAGGTAACACGAAGATATGTACGTACAACAAGCGTATACCCGCTCTCCAACAGCTTGTACGCCAGTACTAGTACTCGACACTCGTACTCGTGAGAAATTTATTTTTCCTTTCCTTTTCCGTTTTCGTTTTCTTTTATTGCCATTTCTCTTGAGATCCTTGGGAAACGAGGAGCAACAAGATGCTGTTTTCGATTCTCAGAAAACCCGACGAGCAAAAGATGTCTTTTTTTTTGTTGGCTTATCCCGACCGGTGTGTATGTTCCCAAGGTTCAAGAGGGTGTAATTAGATCGCGAGCCGTAACTCGATATCATCCCTCGCCAATAAACGTGAAAAATTCTTGCTGGGCTCCCTTTGGAATATCCTCGGAGTTTATTTAAGAGAAACGTTTACCTAATTGAATTTCTGGCACAAACGCTTGTCGGGAGTTGGTAATTTGCTTTTGAATTGGAAAGTTGACTTAAGGTCGAAGGATGGGCGGCAGCGTTAATAATAATTCGCATTCTCACCGGCTTGTGTTTTGGGTTTTTTTTTTACCGTAATTTGTGGCGGGGAATCGTTTTTACGTGACCTCAATGGCTTGGCCGACATAGGAATCATTTGGAGGAAGATTTGATAGAGATTCCGAACTTTGATTCCGTTAGCCGATCGCTTAACTCATTCTCTTTGTAAATGGGTTTCCTCCCTGACTTTCGACCAACAAAGAGGCTTCGCCTCCCGCCTTCCATCAAAAGTTTACCTTGTGTCTGCTTTTTTGTGTGAATAAGACCGTGATTATCTTTGAAACGGCTCATTGAGGTCTCATCACTGTCCAGACGTACTCGCCCCGACAAAAGGTTAGGTTGGAGTGGCAGGCTACAAATTGCAACCTCACTTAGACCAGATAAGGTCCTTTATGCTAGTTACCACATAGATCTGAACTTCAACCAGAAATACTACCCGCAGAACCAGCCTGAACTTGTTATGAAGCGCTGGGGACAGCCTATGCTGTGCTGATGTCAGCCAGTTCGTTTAGGCTGTGAAAGAAGCTGGCTCCTAAGTATGTTCTTCTTCGAGCTGAGAGGACCGGACATTTACAGAGGAAGTGGAGAATTGTCTCCTCCTCTCCCTCGTCCATGCAGCTTCTGCAAAAGTCGTTATATAAGTCGAGAGGAGGAGGATTGGCATGCTTGCCGATGATGCAGTGTCCCGTTTAGAAGTCTTTTCTGTTTGATGAGACAATGAGACCGTTTGTGATCCAGCTTTGGCCAAATCTGCTTGATGATGAGGCAGATGTAACCTTCTGTCCACGTTTCTTTCAAATGGCAATTTGTAGGTAGCGAGAGGCATGCTTAATCTCCCCTTTTCCGAAAGAATTGGAAGAGTTGTGACCACTCTGACTAGTTCCTAAGTCATGCAGTTGCCTGGAACGAATTGCTCAACCATCTCGTTAAGAGACAAGCGACATTTTAGAGCTATTGCTGAGTTAAAGGCAACAGACTCCAGGGATTTTATCGCGACCTGACTGTCAGTAAAAATTACGCAATCTAGAGTAGGTAGTACATTATACCTCAGCCAAGATAGGGCTTCCTTAATTGTCAATATCTTGGCTTGGAAGACACTGCAATGGTCAGGCAAAAGGAAAGCCTGTATCTAGCTAGACCCGTGAGCACTTGGGAGTTTTGAGGACCCCCTGTGGTCCCAACAAACCGCCTTTCCGACGATGACTCTGCCTGACTATTTGGAAAGATGAAGATATACATGCAACAGGTATAGGAGTCTTAGATTATTCTCCCGAATTGGTCAAGATTTCTTAGAGACTTGCATGATTCAGAAGCACCATCAATCTGCAAAACGAGATGATGTTCCCCTGAGAAAGACTTGCACTTCTCTCAGTTATCCCTTGAACGCCTATCTATCAAGGGATGACTACTACACTCTCCTTATCATGAAGTACTGCTTAGTTGGCACAAATTGTAATAGGAGTATGCAAGGAATGCCTTCTAGATGGATCAGTCTCAGTCCGTGTAATGGAGATTTGAAGACCCAAGATGCAGTAGGAATCACATAAAGTTCATCATCCATAATTCGGTCAAATGTTCCACCTTTTAAGCTTTCTGTCTTGAATTCGCTAGTCTTCACACTAGGTAGATTGATAAGGTGGGGATTCCTAATAAAACGAGATCGCACGTAGGCCTAAGATGGCTGGTTGTGATCTCACACAGATTTATTACCCGGAAGTCCACTCACGTTTTATAAAACCAATTGAAGCTAAGGAGACTTATAACTATCAACCCAAGTTCTTGAAGATGTAGGCTCCCAATTAGAGCTTCCTCCTTTGGGACAGAGTGAAGGTGGAAGTTAGTTTCTTTCTCCTTTTCGTCCCTGCAATTTCTGCAAAGGTCATCAGAGTTAGTCCAGTTTGAAGGCCCAAATTTTCTTTGAAAATCGGATAGAGCTCCACTGGATTCTAAATGCCCTATTCGTCTTATTTGCTTTACTTGTCCATGGACAAGACTATCGCTCCTGCTGCTTGCTGGCATTGGCATTGCAAATTTCTCTTCAGACTGACCTGGACGTGATGTAAGGAACCGATATTGTATGGTGAGTATTCGAAATTTATGATGAAGGAAGCGCCCATGGGACAAACGATGTTTCTGGACTGCTTACAGAGTCCCTAACAGACTCTGGTTCCAGCGTCTTTGCTTTCTGCTGGTTAGGCCACTAAAGAACATCGTTTGCATCAAGATTACCAAGGTAAAACTCGTCTAATGAAGGTTGATTTGAAAAACTTTCATGCGGGCTGGCCCTTTGAAGATCATACTCTTTTCCGTCCCGAGCTCTAAGTTTTATGCAAGACCTTTTGCTTATGTAACGACGGGTGGGATCAAATCGTCTGTCGTCATTGCCACTCTTTACGAATCAAGAAGGGCCTCTACCTGACTATGTGCCCTGGATTAAGCTGGCTTTGAACCTAAAGAGGTTGACCGCATTTCTTTGGGAGCAGTGTATCATAAGATTGGTTGGTTAGTTGTGGAGCGTAAGATTTAGACTTTGGTTGAGTTCGTTGTAACTCCCCTCAAACGACTGTTGAAGAAAGTTTTGTGCGGAGTAGGCGGATAAGCTTGGCGATTATGGGAAGAAACTATGGAGTGTCTATTGCTTCTATGTGAGGTCGGGAAAATCTTCGCGTGTTGTTGGTAAACACTCATTTTGCGATGCATTAAGTCTCGAATCCACCCCAGTACCCCTTGACGTAATCCTGCAGTGGCTGGACAGTGGCAGATTAAGCGTTCTAGGCTCTATTCTTTCTTCACGCAGTTTTTGCAGCTTTGGCATTGGTCTTCGACAAGCAAGCATCTCCTTTTGGGGTTTTACTTTGCCGCGAAGTGAAGTTACCACAGCTTTCTAGCCGATAATACCATGCACCTTTCCGTATACGTCCTCCTTCAATATGATGGAATGTGTATAGATAATTATTGGAAGGGTTTTCGGTACAAAGACGGTCCAGCTTGTCGACCTGAAACCACTCCAAGTTGGTTGAGGTTGAGATTCACTTCTACTTGTGTGCGCCAACTTAGGCGAGGTCTTCCTCTACTGTGTTGTTCCTCCAGGTTGGATTCGACACCGGAGCTTTGGTGTCCATTGGCCATCTTAAACGATCAATTTCTAGTTCGATTACGCTATACAGCTCGTATAATTCATCGTTGAATCTCCTCCTTCAGAGACCATCAACATAAACGGGACCGAATATCTTATGAAGAATTTTTCACTCGAAGCGACCAAGGGTATCCTCATCAGCTTTTGACAAAGTCCATGCTACAGCGCCATAGAGTGGGATTGGGATGATTAGGGTCTTTTAAAGAGTGTCCTTAGGTCTTCGGGATAGAGCCTTACTACTCAATTGCTTGGAGTAGATTAGCGGATGACAATTCGAACTGTTAATTGACACAGACCTCCCACAAGCGTGATACCCTAGTCCTCGATTGACAAGGTGTCATATTAGGGAACAGACGCTGTACACAAGGTAAACTCTTTCGTGTCTTTTTTCAACTTTCACTTTGACGTCGTTTGCTCATAGCAGACGATAGAGGGTTCTCTTCACTGAGCGAAGCAAGAAACTCAGTCGAGAGGGCTATGAGGTGTGACACCTTTGTTTTTGATGGTATCGCATAAATCAAATGGAACCTAGGTTCTAGATCTCGACCTCTAAGGAACTTGAACTCGTTTTATGGCCTGTTATTGGCGCCGTTGCTTGGTCCTCTCACGTCCTTATTGCTGGAGTATCTCGATGGATCTACATTGATCTTAGTGTGGCTTGGGGAGTCTTTTCCAACGTCAAGCCACGAACCTAACCTTATTTCTGTGGCAGAAGTAGGATTTTTGAAATAACTTTCGTAAAGACATTGTAAAGTGCTGCCGTCAATATGCCTTTAGTTATCACATGTAATCGTTACTTCTTCGTTACATATATCTACTTCTGTGATCCTCATCATCTTGTGAGAGACGTTTCAATCAAAGCCTTGTCATTGCCCATAGCCGGTCTCACTGGTCAAACGATTGAAGGTCGTTTCTAAATCTTTTTGGGAATTTCAATATTTCTTGAGCCTCTTGAACCCTGAGATTGATGACTTTGTGACTTCTGGTCATTGTACTCCTTTTCCACATTTTTCTTGTCAAGGGAGATCCCTTCAAGAGTTACAATGGACACATTCACTGGTTGTACATTCTTTGACAACTTTTCTCCGCCGATGTTTCTGGCTGTACTGTGCCGCACACCAATCAGGCTTTAGAGGATTTTTTCTTAAGCTCTCGCTGTTAAACTTTCCCTTATCCACCGTTGTTAGTCAAAATAATGTGATTTCCTTACGTTATGTATTTGTTAAAGAAAATTTGGATAAGTTCCCGCGTAAATCCTTTAAAATTGCTTACAAACTTCCCTCCAAGTCACCCCTCAAATGAACCATAAATTTCCTTATCTCCAAATACCTAATTCCAATCACACTGTCAAATTCTTCATAACAATGACCACGAAACCGTGGTCCCTAAAAAAAAACAGAAAAAAGCTTAAAGCAAGCTTAAAACTTTTCCCAACATAAATTTTGCGTTCGCAAATTGCTAACTAAAACGTAAAATATTTTCTAATAACAAATCACTCTCAGAGTCAAGGGTCATTGCAACTTCATTAATCCCTGTATTGCTGACCTTTGAATAGTCCTTCGTTTACTTTTTTGATATTGGCTCCCCCACGTCTAAAGGTTCCTTAAACTTGAGGAGGTGTACGAGTGTGTTTGCTTTGAAACGAATTTATTAAAAAAATTTTTTACAATCAACCTTTCTCAATCCTTCTCAAACTGTTTGTTATGCAAATATCTCAATCTTTTTTGAAAGTCCAAGACCTCTCTGTTAGTTAGAGATACGCATTTTTATAACCTTTGTTCGAAATCTTTTGTGGAATGAGTGTTTGTGTGTGAGGATATCCTTAGGATATGTGTGTTTGTTGAGACTGAGTGTAGATATGTGATGTGATATACCGACCAAATCCTTTTCTCCTCCGGAGTAAGCGACAATACCAAAAATAAACTTAATCAACAGGTGATGCTCCTTGGTGACTCAGGCGTTGGGAAGACCTGTCTTTTGGTGAGATTTCGAGATGGAACATTCCTCTCGGGAAACTTCATATCAACAGTTGGAATTGATTTTAGGGTGAGCACTTCGAGAGACACATACATTCAAAGATTTTAATTTTTTTTTCTCTTGATGTGTCGCTATATGGTTGGTGTTTGCTGTACTATATGTCCTTGGTGTATGCTATTCCATGTTCGTCCTTAAGAACAGGAATAATGGATATTGATTTGTGTATTTCTATTTTTTTCATTTTCTATGTGTTGTTATGTGATGTATATGTATGCTTGTTGGTGTGTCCTTCGATGTTTAATTATTGAAAGTTCATTGTGGATTTTATGTTTCGATTAAATGACATTTTGTTAAGCGTGTCCTTCACAATCTACCTACAGATGTCAAGGGATACAGATTTTTTATTTTTTTTGATTCGTCTTCTGAATGTTGGAGAGGCGTTTTGGCCAATTAACATTTTAATACACATGACGAACTTTTGCCAGTTTATGGATGGGTTAACATATGAAAACAAATGTTTGACTTAGAAGGTTTATTACGACGTTATTCCGAGTGCTTTAATGACTTTAATTGAGTAAGTTGAGAGTAACTTATTTTTTTTTTTTGAATAAGAAGGCGTAGAATGTAAACACATTTCATTGATTTATATGAGCAAGTAAAGGGTTGATGCAGGCATCTGTCAAACTCCTACTCTCACTTGGAATGGTTTGGGTGATTTTTCCCCGAGAAAAGGTTGAATCTGAACTGCAAAGAGGGCTTTTATTGAATCTTTTATGAACTTTTTGTCCACTTGTAACCCAAAGGCACTGGAGCTCAAGAATTGTTTTTTTTTTTTTCCTTTTTGTGTCAATTGGTGGCACCTGTTAGCTGGGGTTGATGTGACATTTGGTTAGTCAATTCCTGCTTGATCCTATCCGAGATGACGAATAATATCTCGCTTACTGGTCCATGCTAGATTCCTCTCTACTAACGACTCCGTTTCTCACCTTCATTTGGGAATCCCCGGGTAAGCCAATTTTCCTTGGATCCAGACAGCAGCAGGAGAATCGTCTAGAAAAAATCAACGACATGGGACAGAATGTGGGCTACCTCCACATTTATTACTGATGGAGGGTTTAATGCACTGCAACCTCGTGGTTTATTGTACCTCCTGCTAGCACCTTGGAGAGGTTGTTTCCTTCATCAGAGATTCCCTCGCGATACATTTCCTCCTTTTTTTTTTTTTTTTTTTTTCTTTCTTTGGTAAGCAGAGGGGGAACCTTGCACAGGCACTGCACTCCAGGTTACACGATAGTGTCAGATTCCTACTAACTAAACCTTACCTCCACCAGCTCAGTGCCTCGCCCCGCAGGACCACCACCAGGTATTTCTTCGCGGGCGGGCTTTCCGGCTTACACGGCCGTCCTTCTCTGCGGTTGTCGCACTCTTCTCCGACTTTCTGCCTGTCTGAGCTCTGTTTGAATTCAGGTTAGTAATGTGCTTGCCACGTCCCAATTTCTCTCCGCTTGAAGCATCTCTGCCTTTATAGTTGGGGCCTTCAGTGTACTATTCATTTCACTTTCAAATCTTTGTTTTTCCTCGAGGAACCTTGGCCAATTAAAAACGACATGTTCCGGGTCTTTTGTCGTATCCCGGGCATTCTGGCGATTCATCGAGGCTAGGGTTATGGAGACAATAGCCGCCGTGGCCCGACAGAAATTGTGTCAGTTTGTAACTTCCCCATGTCTTTTACTTATCCAGAGTTCTATCCTGGGGATTTGTTTGTATGTCCGCCTACCCTTGCGTGAGGTATATTATAGTTGTTGCCACATTCTTAATGATACTGTCCTCTCTTGTCTTCTTAGTTCTTAAGCTGCTTTTCATTTTTTCCATCCCGAACTCTTTCTGCTTCATCAGCTAGGATATCTATGGAGATCATACCAGCGATGACGTACGCTGCTTCGTCCGAGATTGTCCTGTAAACCGATATAACTTTAAGTGCGCTTTATCTATAGACTTTGTTCAACCGCATCCGATTGTTCTTTACTTTTAACGCATCCGCCCAGATTGAAGATGCGTAGAGCATTATTAAGCTGCCTACTCTTGCCAGTAACAGGCTTCTGGTGCTTCTTGGGCCCCCAATATTTGGCAACATTCTCGAAAGCGTTGAGTATGTATTTGATACCTTCTTTGATTACATTTCCTTCTGGAGCTATACTTGAGAGTTATATACTCTTAGTTAGCCTCGGTTAGAATATTTCATTCTATAGAGCATCTTCGCTAGGCCAGTTTCTCTAAGGATTCTGAGGCTGAAAAGTGGGTCTATAGTTTGTAGGTATATCCTTATTTGATATTTGGAACTTGTCGAAATATGTCATTCTTTTGTGGATCTATCCCCCATGGTCTCACTAGTCTCATTGCAGAATCTAGACTTTTTCCACCCTCCCTCGTTTCCTCAAGTGTCATCTGCAGTGCTTCATTAGAAGCGTAGGATACATAGATTGTTTTTGTTTGGTTGATGAATGCATTGAATATATTTCGGTCAAAGTTCCCTAGGAGCTTGCCTCAGGCCTTAAAGGTTATTCCATACTCTGGAACTCTCCTTCTTCGTTTTCCTGAACTCTTTCTTGATTGTATGATCCACTGTTCCGCAGAATAGTTCAAACCCAAAGCCAGTCAAGGGTTCAGCTGTTCCCTCTGGCTAAGCTGTCTGCTGGTTCATTGCTCTCACTTCAGACGTATGCATGTGTCCAGTAGATGGCGGTTCCGCTAGTCTTGGGTCTTGGAAAAGAGAGTGTAGCTATAGAACCCTTAATAGGACCGTGGTAGCACTTGAGTTTCCGCAAATGGTTACCAATCTGTTCAGCTCCTTGTGGCTTAAAGTCTTTTTATGGCTAAAAGATGTGCCATCAGTGGAACTTTCCTAAAATGAAATGTATGTATGTGTGGAGGAGTAAAAGTTACTTCGCTCCAAGCACGCAGACATGATAATGGCCTATTGTACCTATCCTACATAGTTCCATTACAAAAAGAGACGCAGTATTTCAACCAAGGAAAGGGATTGAATTGAATTCATTCTCTCGACATTGAAATACGTAGTTTTAACCTCGCTAAGACAGGACACTGATGAAGAAAGTGCTTCAACGCATCATTGTTTTCAGGACTAGATACATACCACACGTAGGATTCTCGTGGATTACCCAACCATTGTTCTACAGTACTTCCTTCCAAAATTTCTTGGTGATTCTGCCAGAATTGAAGCTAGACTTTCTCTCTTTATGGAGGAAGATCATTATAAAAGAGTCGATCCAGTCTAGAAATTTGCAACAATGTTTCGTTCCGCAGAGTCTCCGAGCCCTATTTTGCTAATGCTTCTTCGAGCCCTTTGTCTACAACTCCCCGAAGCGAAGTTTCATTTGAAAATCCTGTTCCGTTTATTCTTACATTTTAGAACAACCATTGAGTGGTTGCCTATCTCCTCCTATCTCTATCTCCCATTATCCTGTTACAGGAAGTGTTATAAGAACTTTCCCTTTTATTATCCAAACATCGACCAGCTCCAGTATCGCCTGCAGTTCTAGAGCCGTCTGTATAGAAGACAAGTAAAATCTGAAGGCCATCTAACGTTTCCAATTGACCTTCTCGGGGGTCCTCATTGATAGAGGATCAACTTCTGATGGAACTTTCTGCCTAGTTATGAAAGGGACAACAGCCTTGACAGCAAGTTGGTCAAGGGGTCTGACTTTAAGCCGATTAAGAAGGAATTCTACGACTTATATGCCCTCTTGCCTTCTTTGTCAGATACGACGATAGGCAAAGGCTTTTGACTAATCTTGTCAGAACTTCAGATTAGACTTTGAATGACAGAGAGGCCTTGTAAGTAAATTTGTGGTACGACGATGAGTAGATTCAACTAAAACAAGTGACGGAAGAGACACACTTACGTACTTTAGAGCACAAAACTAGAGTTGTAAGTCAGAAGAAGGGATGAAAAGGGTTAACACCACCTCGCAGTCTCCCAGCAAGTTCCGAAGGTTTTATAAGAAAGCCGAACACGTGACTGCTGGGTTTAAGGTCTATGCATCGAAAGGTAAATGTATTTAAGCACCAAACGTGCCTAGGGGTAGTTATGGGGCAAAAAGAGAGTCTAGTGTTGAACAGTGATGAGTACAGAGATCTGCGCACCTTTGGAAACAATAAAGCCCCCAGCAACGCCCTTTGAACACGGAGGTGATGTTTTGGGAAAACGATATGGGTCCACGAGGAAGCTCTATATGATCCATCTATAAGCAAGGCTACCGAAGCATATCTTTGTGAACATGCGGCTTTGAGACAGCATTGTCTTAAAAGTGTGGTGTCTGTCGACGGTGAAGTCGAATCAGCAAGACTCTGTCTTGGAGGAGTAATGCAAATAGCTTGAATCATCAACTGAGAGATTTCTGTTTAAACGTGGAATAGGTGCTGTTTTATCGGTGCAGCACTTGGAGATGTCGTAAAGAAGCAACAGACATTTGTTTAAGAAACATAACTGCCAATAGAACCTACTAACATAAGATGAAAGAAGATTAAGAGAGTCATCTCCAGCGTAGGTATGGAACATGTCCTAAGGCACATGAATGGACAACGAAACGAGTTTTTGTCCTGCAAATCAATGGATACCCAAAGAGGAACTTTCAGTTCTCGGAATGAACCGATAAAATATTAAGGCAACCTTCAATCGCTACGGGTAGCTGACAAAACCTTTTGCGAACATTTTTTAAGTCGATTGACAAAGTCAAAGGGAATATTTAACGACTTTATGCTGGACTTGAGCCGTGTGGCGTATACGTATGAAAATATAATTAACGCAGTGGCTCCTCGAATAAAGTGATTTTTTTTCTTTCTTCCAAGAACTTAAAGAATCGTCCATGAAAGGGCTTCATATCGATTAATTACTTTTTTGTGTGACGGCGGAAACGACTTAACAACAATGAACATGTTTCCAGGGTCATAACAAACTTTGTAAGTAAAAGAAACTTGCGACATTGACGGTATAGAAGCGGTCGAACAGCAACAACAGAAAGTCCATTATAGTGCTTCCTGTTGATGATTTCGCTTTCTCTTTCTCTTTTTTTTCATCTTGAATCCCAATAAAAACTTATTGACTGCCCTTGTCCTTTCCTTGACTCGAAAAAAAAAAGACACAATTGAGCTACAAAAGGACACAAATTCACAATATCTGGGATATTTTTGAGTCATTAAATCAACACAAGGAAAACTCTTTGTGCAAAAAAAGGGATAGTATTGAATTTTCCTATCTATTCGGTTCGCAAAAGGATCAAAAAGGATTTTACATTTTGCAAAACTTTATTTTTAGAGAGAGTAAATTGTTTTGCTGTTTACCTATACACACATTGGATGCTTTCATCGCAATAAGCTGCTGTCTGTTGTATGTGTGTGTGTGTTTTTTTTTTTATTCTATTTTTCTATAATCCCGTCTTGTTATGTTATTTGTGTTTAGAATAATTGCATGTTTGATGTTTTTTTGAAATATAAAATATTGTTTGGTGTACATAAATAAAAAAAAAACTAAATTCCATACATAATACATGCTTTGAAGAGAGGTTCTTATTTTGAAGTGAAAATAATCTTGTTTTTTTACTATAAAGTACATCATCATCATTATATATATTATTTCTGTAGTATAGGTACCTTTTGCGGCACTCACACCCAGCCAATCTGAACAAATGAGGTGCCAAAAGAAAGAGAATTTCGTGGAGCAGTGACGAATTCCACCCTGAATTTTTAAATATTAACAATTTGTTAAAAAAAAGGCGTTTACTTTTCTCATGTTACTGACAATTTTTACAATTCATTAACATAGGTGGCGTAGCGCAGCAGAAGTGTGCTCGGTTAATGATCGGCTGTTTGATGGATCGAATCCGGTTTATTTTGTAATGATATTTCGAACACACTGCTATTAGGTTCACTTGGAACTATGTATAGGGTCATCCAACAAGAGGTGTCATGAATAAAAATAAAAAAACGCAACATTTTTATGAAAAGTGATGAGGTGAGGTAATGGATCTGCCAAATATCCGCCTTGACTCAACCTACAAATAGTCATTCTTTTGATGAAAGTTTTCATTACATTTTCGCATAATTGTGGTTGTAAAGTGTCTTCCGAACTTTGACAGTTGAAACTACATCTGTCAAATCGGCTCTCATTTATTCAGTCTATATTGCCAAACAATACGTGCAAATAATAAAATTGTTTTATTGGAAATTGACCCTAATTTTCATCGAAAAATCATCTTCAGCAATGAGGCCCATTTCTGGATGAATGGGTACGTCAACAAACAAAATTGTCAAATTTGGGACGATACCAATCCACATGAGATCCAAGAGCGTCCAATGCATCCCGAAAAAGTAACTGTTTGGTGTGGATTTTGGGCTGGCGGCGTCATCGGTGCATATTTCTTTGAGAACGACGTTGGCGAGGCCTATAGGTCGCCTATGGCCTAAATTGGATGATATGGACACCAACAACATGTGATTTCAACAGGAAGGCGCTACGTGTCACACAGCTCACGCCACATTAGAAATTCTGATTCGAGCGCATGGTCATCTCACGTGGAGGTGGCCACCGAGATCGTGCGATTTGACCCCGTTAGACTTTTTCTTGTGGGATTTTCTGGAGTCGCAGGTCTATGCGAATAAGCGGCCCTCAAAGCCAACATTACCCATGCCATCGGTCAAATTAAGTCTAATTTATGCACCAGAGTTATGGAAAATTTGACATTTCGGAAAAAGTCGAATGATGTGAAATCGCACGATCTCGGAGGTCAGTTGAAGTCTCCATTTCGAGAAATCACACGTCCAGGAAATTTATCACGCAATTGAGGCATCCTGCTGGAAATAAATGTCTACCACGTCCATAGCATCAATTTCAGGCAAAAAAAAAGTCAGTCAACATCATTCGGTCGCATCAGCATCATTTTCGAAAAAATAATGCCCAATGACACCGTCTCAGCCCAAAAAACCAAACCAAACTGTCAGGTTGTTCCACTTTTTCTCTTGCGTTTTCGAAGCTTCAGATGCGACAGTTTTGTGTATTCAAATACCCAGACAATTAGAAATGAGCCATATCATGATCTTGTTCATTTATTTCCTGCACCCATTCGGTGAAAGTACGTCTTTGGCGTGGTCTCATAGGTATTATGACAGGTCACAATCTGCTAGCGGCCCACCTAAAGAGAATGCGGTTGAACACAACAGAACTATCCAGAGGATGTGGCGACACAGACGCCGAGGAGGACACATTCCACCTCCTATGCGAGTGCCCTAGCCTTAGCAAAAACCGAAAGACAATCCTCAGAGAACATTTCTTCAGTGATCTGGGCGAATTGTCAAGCAAGCCTTAGGAACTCGGGATGGTTCAGGGAGGCCAACTGAAAATAATAACATTATTCCATTTAATTTTAGGTATCCCACACCTCATCGGGGAACACAATGAATCCATGAAGATCCGAGTGAGGTTGTACACAATGCAACCACCCCTAAAACCTAACCTTGGCGTGGTCTACTGGCTTTAATTCTTGTGTCAACAGGACTTTAAAAGCATGTAGGCCAAGATCTTTATGCAAAATGTGGTGCAAAGTGGTTGTTGATAGGCCAAATTCCTATGATTGTCTCGAAATGGACACACCTGAGTTTTCAGTCATAGCTACGGCGGCGATATTTTCAGCTGACCTTGCTGGACGAGTCTTCACATCACTGACTTGTCCGAGATGTTCAAATTTATCGATTAAATTCACTTAAGCAGTACGAACTTTACGAATCGTTTCCGTGATATTTTCTGTCTGTTTTTGTAGTGAATCGATCCATATTTAAGAACCTCCTAGTTTTTACTAATTAAAAGTCATCGCGATGATAGTCAAAAGTTGACAGTTCAACAATGTCGCGAAATTTAAAATGACATCTCTTGTTGGATTACCCTTTATGTAAGAATACGTTCCAAAGATCCAATCAACTTGAAAATTGTCTTGTATACATGGTTCCCACGTTAAAATTTAAGAATTCAAAATGGCGTCGCCAAGATGGCAGACAAATTTGGCATTTACAATCCGATTGGGTTCAAAATTGATTGCCAATTATGAAATTTTAGCCACAAAAATATGTTTCTTTTTAGTTTTTCAAACCATAATATCTACTATATAAAACTAAGTTGATATTTTGTGTGTTTACTTATAACTCACGTTATTTTCAACCAATTTACTTGGTTTTTCTTTTAAACTATTCAGAAAAACAATGAGAAGGACATAGGCCCTTCTTTTTTCCAATTTTTTCTCCAGAAGGGGAGATACAGGGTGTTTAAGTTTGTATGGAGTCAACTAATTAAATAGGAATTAAGAATTGAAATTTGGTAGGTAAATTCTACAATAAAAATAAAGAAACACGTGTTTCACCGTTTTTGAAAATTATATCCACGGGCCAAGCTACAGGGTGTTAAAGTTTGCAAATTTATAGTATGCGCAACCGTAGCCATCGGCACATTTGGTTCGTGATCGTGTATTGTTTTTGTTTTGCCGAGTTGCGCAAGGGTAGTTTTTTCGTTTATTTTTCTTTGATCGTATTCGTGCTTCTATGGATACACTACGTAGTTTATTTACTATGCATTCGCAGTTCATAGTAATTCGAAGGGCGACGGATGTGTACGATGATTTGGTTGGATGGATCTTTCAGTATCTGTGGAACTTCTGTTCAAAAATTTAATATTGGAATGGTGACACTTTTTGCTAGGGACAGACGAGTAAGTCCTGACCTACTCATCATCACCGAGCCTAAACGACTAACGAAATTTGGATAGTAGTTTCCTTTTGTAGCGTAAAGAACCATTGTGCAAGCACTTTTTCGAATTTTTGCTCCAAAGGGGAAATGCAGGGTGTTCCAGTTTGTATGGAAAAACAAATTTAAATTGGAATGAAGAATTGAAATTTGGTAGGTAAATTCTGCAACAAAAATAAAGAAACACGTAGTTCACCGTTTTTCAAAATTGTATCCACGGGCCAAGATACAGAGTTTTCATTTATTTTACTTTGGTCGTATTCTTGCTTCTATGGATACACTACGTAGTTTACAATGCATTTGCAGTTCATAGTAATTTGACGGGGAACGGGTGTGTGTATGATTTGGTTGGATGGATCTTTAAGTATCTATGAGACTACTGAACCGATTTCAAAAATTCAATACTGAAAGGGTGACACTTTTTGCTATCTTTTACCTTTGAAAGTTCAATAAAAACAGACGATTTATAACGACTAAGTATAAAACTTAGTATGTATTTAACGCGTGCGAAGCTGCGGGGGCCTGCTAGTGTCTTATACAAACAAACATGATTCGCTTACATCTTTTACCCTTTATACGAATGTTGGAATAAATGGGGTGAGTTTCCACATGCGAGAGTTTTCCCACGGGTACGTTAGTTTGATACATTTTACGTTGATATTAGGTGAGTATACAACTTTAAACTATTTTCTACAAAATATTTAATTTAAATATAAAATTAACGTAGTAAAACTCGACTAAATAAACCATACTTTGGACTCGATTGAAGTTCACTCACTTGTGTTCAAACTTTGGGATAGGCCATCTGGAGGTTTCTTTTTAAAAAGATTATAAAAAAAAACAATGTTCAATACGGAGTAAACCCTCCGATTAATTATGGAATATTATTTCATTCAAATGACTGCCTCAGCTGGCTTGGCAGTAAACCATCCTGTCAACCCTATTTGTCAAAACATTTTCGATTGTTTCGGCCCCTATTTCACGAACAGCTTGACCAATATTGTGCGTGAATATCTGAATCGCACCCCATAAAAAAAAAAGTCCAACGGCGTCAAATCGCAGTTCCGTAGCGGCCAAGCAACATCACCAAAACAACTGATAACACGATTATTGAACTTAGTGTTCAATAAATTGATTGTTGGACGGCTTGTGTGGCACATAGAGCCATCTTGCTGGAACCATAGCTCGCTCAAGTCCAAATCCTAAATTTCTAGCCATAAAAAATCGGTTATCATGCCTCGGTAGTGCTCTCCACTGTATCATTTCTTCCATTGTCGTCTTGAAAGATGACGTCTGTGACTCCATGTGGATTTTCCGAACCCTAAATATGGTAATTTTGCTTATATTCGTAGCCGCTGAGATAGAAATGTGCCTCATCTGAAAAGATGCTTTTGGAGCAAAATTGTCGTCAATTTTGAGCTGCTCTAATGTCCAAAAAGAGAAGCGATAACGAAGCGGTCATTTTGCTTCAATTCCTGAGTCAAATAGACCTTTTTAGCGTCCAATCCTAGATCTTTATTCTAAATTCTCCTCAGGCTAGTGCGACTGATTTTCAATTGCTGAAATCTTTGGCGCGTTGAGGTTTTCGGGTTTAGGCGTACACTTTCGGCAACAACTGTAATATTCTCCATTCAACGCACAATCAATCAATCAGCAAACCAGTTTCACGAACTTTTTTCACAAACTTGCGTACACCAGCTGCAGTCGACCGAAACTTATTTTCAAAATTCGCACTGTTTCGGAACAGAGCTTCCACTTTCGAAGTACCTTTGCAATTTTTTTCCAACGTTGTTCAAGCGTGAATCGATCCATTTCATACCGCGAACATATAGTATTGAGTTTCTGTCAATTTTTTGAGCGCATAAGAGCTGTCATGTGACTCAAAAAGTAACCAACATGTTGCTCACCCTTTATAATCTAGGACCACTGTACTTTTCGAAATTAACCAGAATGCACAGAGGAAGCCCTGCTGGTATCATGTTCTCATTAGCAGTTGAAGGAGTGTCTCATGCAACTGTGGACAAATGTTGGCTGAGAATCACATATGTCTCAATGCAGAGTGGCAGTTGAATCGAATCGATATTTGGCGTTTTCGACGGTTCGGTTGTAATTCGTTAGCTTTTTTGTTGCGTGTTTGGAAAAAGCTTCAAAAAATTCCATATTCAAATGATTTTGACATTCAATTTTTGCATTTTCTTCTATTTGAAGCAAAATGGAGAAAATATCTTGGAAAATTTTTGGTTTTTCAAAGCACTTGCTACACCCTTTTTCAATTATATTTTGTATTTGCGTCACAAATCAACCCCCTTGTTGTCAATTTCCTCCATTACAGCCATGATATACATTTTTGATTTTTATTTGATTTAAATTCTGATAAAGCTGTTTGGTTGTGTATTGAGTGTTGGAATCATGATGAAACTGCCACCCCGAGGGATTACGCAACAACACAGGTGAACATTATATTCAAATTCGTTGTGAAATTTGCAAATTGTTGACATTCAACTTGGCTATTTGAATTTTTTTTAACTATTCCCTGAACGCATTTCGAGTACTTACACCAATTACATGACATTTGCTCTTCAAAAGACACAGTCAATCGTAAACGTTAAATGTCATTGAAAAGTCTCTTCGATAAGTTGGTTGTGCCAAGGGACAAAGCTTCAAAAATGCATTCATCAACTTTGAAAGTACACTTCTTCTAAGCGGCCAACATCAATCAATAGACTTGTTAACTTAACAGGCTCCCGACCAGTGCAGTGTGTCCACCTTTGACAGGGCAGTATTCCATTCCTGTCGATCCTGGGCTCACTACTTCAGATTTTAAGACCAAGTTCTCTAGAATCAGCAATTGTGTTCCACCGTGTCATCTTGAACCTGAGAACTGAGACCCGATCTTCTTGACTGAAGCTAGAGGTGTTTCGAAATCACCTACTTCTTGGTACAGAAGAATTTTTCGTTCAGCACTCGGAGCCATATAGCAGAACTGACACGGAAGTAGCAACGATTTCCAAGGGTAAGCCTTCGTCAAATATCCATTCGGGTGTCATCGTGGAGTTGATATTGACTCCGAAGAACTCTATAACTACCTTAAAGTTGTAGCTCTCAACAATGAAATTTTGTCCTAGGCGGTGGACCGATGGTATTATTATTATTAATTATTATGGCCTCCTTCTGATACGGTATTTGGGGGTTTTGATTTCCTAACGAAGGGGTTCTTCTTCAAACGGAACTGAACTTTGTTCATATTAATGGTTGATAGTCTAGTTGAGGAGATCCACCGAACATTCGTCCATTGAAATGGTAAAGGTCAGGTTTGGTTGCCTTTCTCAGAACTTTCCAGTCCTTCGTTGGCAATATTTTGTTTTGCAGACGTAAGGTTCTAAGGATCTCGTCTACAGAGCAGGCATAACCAGGAAATAATGCTGACTCCACGCATGGTTTTGGGAGGTCATCTCCATCAACCATTCACAGTTTGGCATTCCCCCATGTCGAAATTTTCAGATCGTTTCTGCTAACCACGTCCGTGATTCAGCGTCGAAACGGCTTGAACGAGCAGCCCAGAAAGCTAATCTGTGGGCCATCTTCCGAGAGCTTATGCAGTTCCTTGATGATGGCATTTTCCACTGTCTTTTGTTGATCAGGCTCCAGGACCGAACGCTTCCCACTTTTATTTCACCTGCAACTTTCGCAAATGAGGGGATGTTGGGCCTCGGTTTCTTGGTCGGAGCTAAAGGGGAGTTGCCGCTGGGTCTGCATTGCCTTTTGGTGCCAGAATGGCTCCATCCAGCGCGGTTGCATATGGTAGGCCATCGGGCAACAACCTTCGCATCGCCTTCCTCTAAGACGTCGTGAGGCCAGATCGACTAAGCGACAGGTATTCTAATTCCAAGGCTTTTACAGATTCTGTTTCAGGGGCGTCTGAACGGCTTCTGTATGCACTTAGTGTCGAAACTCTTCTTGCTAATTTGTCAGCATTCTCATTCCCTGGTATGCTCTCATGCTCAGGGACCTAGCAAAACTTAACCTTGTTCTGCGTTCCACGAACCCTGAGCTCTTCTCGACAGCACTAACTTCACAAGCTTCTATGAAAATGGTGATATCATTACGGGGAATTGCCTTCATCGTAGACTCATGGGCTCACTTCTGTAGTTCCAAATTCGGACCGATTTGGTTATTACCAGCGGTTCGGCAAAGATTCCTGCACCTACGTCGATATAGACGGCTACAGATTGTGTATAAGGAGTCTGACAGCTCTTTCATTCTTATCTGCTCGGAAGGGCGCTTAAAAATGGTCTGCCATACATCAAAAATATAGAAGTGGTTGTCTGGTAAGGTCCTACCAGAAACGCAAGTACGTTCACGTGACTTCGATGTTGATAAGTGTGACTTAGAGCGTAGTTTTCAAATCCTAAGCTAATAATGTTGGATTTACCAAGTGTGCGATGCCTTGTTCTAGCTAGTGCCGAGCATTTACAGAGAAAATGGAATGGGGTTTCCTTTTCGTGTGGGGTTCCTACAGCAGTGGGGTTGAACGGAATGCCTCACTTGGCAGCGTGTGAACGAATTGGACAGTGTATGGTATCGGGAGGGTTGTTCACAGCCCTTGGTACTGCGGTTTCTAGCGAATCCTATCGTCCCTTCTCTAGTGTTCTCAGATGAATTGTTTCACCCCAGAGGATGGCAAAAAGTTAAGGAACTTCTCTCAGTGGATGGCAGCGAGTTAGTCCGTAGGGATGACTTCGTTGCCGAGAATTCTCTTTCTAAGTTGGAAGAGAGCTGGACATTCCGTTGAGATGTGTAGAGAGGTCTCTTCACTCTCAAGGCAGAGTCTACAGCTTGAATATGTTACAAGGTTCATGCGATGTTCAAACAGTTCAGACGGCAGTGTCCTTTGAGGAGTCCAATTAGTGCTCTAAGGATACTCCTTTCGAGATTCACAATGTGGCCGGTATTAATTTCCACGATTCTTGCTGTCTCAATGCGAATTCTGTTGACGGGCCATATCTGTCTGGATATGACACGGACTTCTAGACTGTTCCACCTAAAGTTGGTAATAGAGGGAAAGTGTTGATAAGTCCCATCGGGGATTAGACTGACTCCGCAAGAGAGGCATCAAGGGTTGAACCACATCTGTCTAGCGCGTTGGCTCGCTCATTCGCCTCGTGCTACTGTGGTCGAGAACACGGGAGGAGAGTGATATTAAACCGAACGTAATAAGTTCCTTGCACTGTTCCGCTAATTTAGAGGACGGAGTGAGTGAGTGGAATGCTTTGATAGCGGCTGTCAATAAAGATTTAGGCCTCTCTAATCGCTGGAACCTCCGCTTGGAAAACACTTGAAGAGTCTGGGAGGCCATACGATTTGGATACGTTTAGTTCCGCTGAGAAGACGCCTGCTCCAGCGCCGCATCCTATCTTGGAGCCGTCGGTGTCGGTGAAGATCGATACTGGGAGCTTCGATGGGAGTAAATTATTGTTCCATTTCGTCCTTTCCGGAACGTGAACTTGGATATCATTATTGAATTTGAGTTAAGGTATCGTGTACTCAGTTATGGTCTAGGCCAGATCCCACGGCAATAGTCATACATCAAAGTGTCTCCAACTTTCCTTAGTCCTTACATCCTTTCATTTCAGTCTTTTCTTTGCATCTGTATATGTAAATTATAACTTCAATTAACGTATGGATATTCCTTAGTGCACACCTCTATCGTTGTCCCCTATAGAGTTTTAGAAATTATTACCAAGGGTGCCAAGCTCACTATGGTGGAAAGGAAATTATTTTTTCCCTCTTCGTTTCCTATTCTACGTGCTGTTTTTTTTTGTTGAAAGTAAATTTAAATTTTGTTTTCTCTTCCATGGAAATGAACTGATTAAAAAAACAAGAAAAGGACTCGGGGAGACGTACTTGTGGGGTGGAACCAACTGTCAAGCAAAAGTACGCAGAAAGTCATGGCTGCCATTTCCGTGCGACCTAAGGTCGACATTACGACAGCAATTTATATTTCTTTTTCATAGTTAAAATTATTTTTTAAGGAAAAAAAAAAAAATAAATAACGTCAGAACTCTGTTCATTATGGTGAGAGGGACTTGAATTGCGACTTTAGACCTTGAACGTGAAGGAGATCAAACGTAGAGGTCGCGTGCTTGTTATTTCTGATGATTGGAATAAACATTCTTTCAAAAATTCATGACAGAAGTCGGGAAAGCGAATGGAGTTATACCCGCCAGATGTATCAATTTATTGTACATACATATGTACATGCGTCTGTGAGTTGTCTACTGTACCGTGATACCAATTCAATTGTTCACGTGCGGTTGAAAGGTATCACCTTGACAACTTGGGGGGTAGTTACTGCCTCTCATTATCTATCAATTTGAAGCAAAACAAGGGTGGACTGCCATGGCAATAAATCCTTTCAGCCTCCAGGTTGTAAAGGAGAAAACAACCTGATGAGTGGGCTGCGTACTTATTTACTTCGCAGACTTTTGCTTCTAAGATTCTTTCTTTAGATTCTTTCTAAGGCATCGTAGTCGATTGTAGAGCTTGGCTGTTAGTTCAATGTCATCTGGAACGTGGTGACTGGAATTTGTATATAACCTCACTTCACGTGTTCGCTCCAATTTTATCGGCACATATCTTGTTGAAATTCGTTCACAGAAATACCGAACTTGGAAAGGTTGTACTCAACTCAACTTTAACTCTCAACTCGTGAGATGGCTCTGCATGAGACACCACATCCTCTCTGATGAAATGGATGTTCAGTCTTTTTTTATGCCTCGAATTCAAAGAATCTGAACTGGTTAGGCAGGGCTCAGCCTGGGTCCACATCCCGCCTGCAGAAGGCCAGCATCCAATGGAGCGGGTTAACCAACTGCACCATATCAAGAAAGATATGACCGATCTACGATAAGAGTAGAACAAAAGACCTCCTAAAGAGAACTCGGCCAGATATCGCCAGAATCACGTGGCATTGGCCAATTGGAGACCATGCAACCAAAGTAGGTATACCATCCAACTACCGCAGTTGCGGGAACAAAAATGAGAAGGAACCTCTCTTCCATTTTCTCTGCAAATATCTGGCACGAGCGTTGCGTATCATGAAAAAGCTTCTCAATCCGGCGTTCGGAATCGGCAATAAAGCTATATGTCCCTTTCATTCGTGTGAAAAAAAATATAACACGCACAACATGAATGATTGTAAGAAGCCAGCTTTGGTCAATAGGAGAGGAATTGTGTTGCATCAGGTCAACACCAGACCACACATATCAATAATGACTCGCCACAAGCTCCTGGAGCTTGGTTGGGACGTTAGGTTAGGTAAGGTAAGAGTGGCAGGTTGCAATTGCAACCTCAGTAAGACCAGATAAGGTCCTTTGTGTTACCACCAGGATCTGTATTTCACCACAAATATTACCTGCATATCCAGCTGCAGCTTACTATGAAGTGCTGAAGACAGCCTATGTTGATGTCAGCCAGTTCACTTAGGTTGTTGAAGAAGCTGGCTCCTACGTATGCACTACTTCGAGCTGAAAGGGCCGGGCATGTACAGAGAAGGTGAAGAATCGTCGCCTCCTCTTCCTCATCCATGCAGCTTCTGCAGAAGTCGTAATAAAGGAGGCCCAGCCTGTAGACATGCTTGCCGATGGTGCAGTGTCCCATAATGACACCCACTAAGGTGCTTATTAGCAGTCATTCCATCTGATGAGACAATGGGAACGTTTGAGATTCAGCTTTGGCCAAATCTGCTTGGTGATGAGGCAGGTGCTACCTACTGTCCATCTATGATTGCCGATATTGATCGCGTTTCTATTGAGTAGCAATTTGCAGGTGGCGAGAGGCATACTTAGATTCCCCTTTTCCGGAAGAATTGGTAGAGTTGTGCCCTCTCTAGTGAGTTCGTGCGCCATGCAGTTACCTGGAATGTCTCTGTGCCCCGGTACCCATATAAGGTGAATTTTGAATTGCTCAGCCATCTCGTTAAGGGACAAGCGACAGTTTAGGGCTGTTTTTGAGTTGAAGGCGACAGATTCTAGGGATTTTATCGCGGCCTGGCTATCAGTAAAAATTGTGATATCCCCATCGGCCACGATAGGGCTTCCTTGATTGCCATTACCTCGGCTTGGAAAACACTGCAATGGTCAGGCCAACAGAAAGAGATGTTTACGTTCACATCTTTAGAGAATACACCCCCGCCCACTCCTGATTCTGTTTTAGAGCCATCTGTGAAGAAGCAGATGGATTCCGTACGTTGTAGCTCAAAATCATCTTTCCAGTCAAGTCTGGAAGGGATTGTGGTAACGAAGTTTTTATCAAATAGGAGTCGTTGAAGGGTCTAGTCGGTGCTTTGCAGAAGGAATTCTAAATCGTTCAGAATGGAGGAGTGTCCAACCAGCAGGCTGGACCAATGGTGAAGCTCTTTGATACGTATGGCTGAGCTGGCTGCCGCCAGTTTCCTGTAGATATCTTGAGGAAGCAGATGGAACAGTGGGGGTGGTTCTGAGTGCTCCACTGATACCTATACAGGCCGATATTTGCTTTGTCCAAGGCCTTCCACCAGACAATTACACCTTATGTTAGGATTGGTCTGATAAAAGATTCGTAAGGCCCCACCTACTTCCTATTGCTTTTTTTTGCAGCAGTACAGAGCTGTGGTGGCTTTCTTTACTCTCTCGAGGATGTAAGGCTTCCAGCTGAGCTTTTTGTCAAGAATGAGACCCAGATATCTGGCCTTGTCTGAAAGTACCAGACTTGTACCGCACAGTTTAGGAGGGTCGAGCGGGGGAATTTTGTTCTTCCTAGTGAAGAGGACTAGTTCCGTTTTATGGGGGTTGACTCCGAGGGCACATTCTTAAGTCAATTTCGTTAGCTTAGAGAGAGCATTCTGCAAGAGGTCTCTGAGCGTGTTGAGGTGTTTACCTGAGACACCTATAGCAACGTCGTCCGCATAGGCAATTAATCTGCAGCCTTCCTCTTCCAGTATCAATAGTAGCCCATTGACCACTAGGTTCCAAAGAAGAAGAGAGAGGTTGGGAGGTTTTTATGCATCCACCATATAGTCCGAACCTGGCACCTGTTCCTGTCCATGCCGAACGAAAAAATTCGCCTCAAGAGAGGCTTGTGAAAATCGAATGTCCCAGTTTTTTGCCAATAGGGACGAAGGCTTCTAAGAGATAAGCTCAATGGAATAACCAAACAAAACGAGGTATATTTGACCTAAATCCGGTCATTCTAACTATGCTAAACAAAGCCTTCAAATTCAGAGGTCTGTACGGATCTCCTTTTCCTTTGGCATCCTTATAAGCCCTGCAGACTGCCTAATTGGCACTGATTCCTTGATACCACGGTATAAAATGTTGAAAGCTCTCCTTTTGAGGGACCCCTTCTCGTTCCAGTCTACAAAAAAGTATCTATACCTTCGCATGATTGATATATCAAACAATTTCAATTTTTTTTCTAGACTTCATGGGTCACAAGTTCAAGTACACAAAACATTTTCCAATACAAAAGATAAATCTCTATTCGAAAGTGTATCAAAAGACAGTAAAGGCGTTGTATCGACAGCCTTTCACCGGAGTACGGTTCCATTCAAAAAATGAGAAAAAAAAAAACTTGGATAAGTTCTGTAAATCCCATCAAACGTATTCCACCTTTTTATGTACTCTTTATTAAGACGAAAATGTCCAACAATAACCCACCTTCAATGGTCGTTTTTGGAAGTCCTATTCAATCGTTAACCACAAAGTAGAATCCTATCAGTCCATCAATAAACTTAAGCCACATCAGTTACGAGTATTTGTGTGCCCAACTCATTCTGTTCTTCGTCAATCAAATATATTTTTGCTCCTTTCTCCTTGTTCATCTTGTTCGCCTTTCTACCCAATAAATCCCCTTCACTACCACAAAGAAAGGGAATCGCATAAAGGAGCAGCTGCTTTCATTGGATATGAATTGGAAAAGTAATCAAACAATCTTTAAAAAAAGAAAAAAAATGGTTTCACTGTTAGAAATACCTGATATTTCAAGGATTTGCATACGTTAGGGTTGCGCTACTTGCGCTTTTATGTCCTTTTTTTATATCAGTAAAGTTGAGTGAGATCCTTTTGGTATGATGCTTCACGAATTTGGGGTGTAAAAAGAGGAATACTCACAAATAATCGCAGTTTTCCAATTGGATATTCCTTTAAGGATAATTGAAGTATGTACACTTCTTTTTATGTTATTGTGAAGCGATTACGTGTAAATAGAGTGGAAGGACGAGGGTTTAATTTGAATGAAACAAATTGAAAAGTATTTATAGCCTCATAGTAGGTTGGGTTAAGGTGCACAGAGGTGCTTGCACGGGGGTCGTTCATTGGTCCTCTACAATTCTACAAATATTTTGGGGCGACAGCTTATAGAGGCCTAGGTTCACCCCGGACTGTAGCACCATCTTAAGTTGAACTCATAGAAAGCCAGGGCCTAGCTTGTGGGCATTGGGCACCAACAGTTTTATCGCCAACTCCGGAAGGCGGATTGAGAAGCCTTTTAATGAAAGATTATACCCTTTGAGGTTTGTTATTGCCCACCAATTGGTGGTGCCACGAAAAGAGGCAGGTGGTTGTTTTGCTGAGGCTCGAACCTGTATCCGCTCGCTTAGAAGTCCAACGCACTTACCACCAAGCCAGGGCGGCTTTAAAGTCGTCTAGTCTCTAGTCTAGTGCTCCGAAAAATATATTCCCCATATGACGGTGAAGAACTATCTGGACGTTTAAGCATTCACAACACGTGTGTTTAATAGTTTTTATTTCTTCCATATCCTGGCAGCTCCTGCAGTAGTCAAGTGAGTATACGTCTAGTCTAGCGTTCTATCAGTACACCTGTGAGGATACTAGATTCTTTTTTATGTCAGTAGACTCTTAGTTATATTTTCTTTGAGTATTGGCCATTGTTGTGAGCTTGGGCAGGGCGGCAGCACGCTTGCAGTTGTTTGGCCCAATTCGCTGGATGGAGTTAGTTCCTATCAACTTATCTTTCACAACCTGCTTAGCACACAAAATCTCGCGTCAATTGAGCTAGCTAATAGAAGAAGGATAACCCAATGGAAAAACAGAAGGAAAAGGAAAGGAATTTGTCCAAGGACCTAAGCCAATACCTAGGAGAAAGGCCGGAAAGGCTTTCGCGAAACTTACCTAATCTGGTTTTAACTTTACCTAGACTAAATTACAACTTGGAGCTATACCTAAACTAGGCCTTGACTATCTTCAAATTATCCCATACTTAACCCTCAGCGCACTTCTCTCTTCTAATGTCTTTCCGCACATGAAGATTCTTGAAGAAACCAAGACATGCCAGATGTTATTGGCAAAGGTTGGCCAGCCCACAATTCATGTCATGCGAAACAACCAAAATACTATTTCCCATGGCCGATGGTGTAGGATATAGCCGACGGATATTTGCCTTCCGGACTACATCCACATCTTTGTACAGCTCGTAGAGTTCGGGGTTATATCTTCTTCTCCATTCGCCCTCTTTCCAGACTGGACCAAATATTCGACGTAGAATTTTTCTTTCGAAGGATCCCAAGATCGGATCCGTTGTCGTACTTATCGTCCAGCTTTCAGCTCCATAAAGCAGAACTGGCAAGATCAGAGTTTTGTAGAGCATGATTTTGGACCTTCGAGTTAGGAGTTTGGACACTAGTTGTTTGGACAAACCGAAGTAGCAGCGGTTGCCTAAGGTTATCCTTCGTGAAATCTCCACTAGGGTGTCATTATGGAGTTTACATTCGAAATCATCAGGGTATTCATAACCCGTTGAGTTGAGCGTAACACCTATTTAACAGCTTTTCCCTTAAGAAATCGCGGAGGGAGTGTATCATGTGCTTTTCGATGCTTACGTCAGGAAGTACCTTCCAAGAATACATCAGAAGAAGATGGTAGCCGCAAGTGATTCCTCTTTACCGCAATCTGTTCAAATACTTCATAAGTTAGTAGTTTATTTGAGTAGTACCGCGGCAGAGCAGTCCTACAAGTGTGAATTGGGATTTCCAGTCTTTTTGTATCATTTAGTCATAGTTCCACTGCTGTATTACTCAGCAAATTCCATCTATTGCCTGCTCCCCTGTACATTTTTTCCCTGCTTGATGCCTCTGTATGCAAGGTCAGTACTCTGACCGAGTTGTCAGCTTATTTTGTATTTAATGCCAAGGCTTTCTTTGCCTTTTTAGCCAGACTTCTTATTTCCCATCATACCTTCATGTCCAGAGACCAAATGGAGCCTTGCGTTACAGTGTATTTCAAGAACATTAAGCTCTTCTTGGCATCACTTAAAAAGCTTCGATTTAACTCTTTTAACCTGGATTTCGATGAAGAAGATGAAATTGCCCTCATCTTAGTCTCGTGGGCTGCTTTCATCACGGCTTGGACTCTTGAAGGACGCTATTGTAAACCAAAAAACCGATTGGACTTAATCATTTCTATACATTCTCTTTCGCTTTCTAGTCACCACTGAAGAACATGACCTAGTTAAAAGCCATCAAAGCCAATCTTTGCAGTTTATGTAAGTCAGCCCACTTATCAAGTGTCTGTTCCATCAACCGGATTGGGTTTAATTTGCAGTAGAAGTTGGTTTTTGTGCTAAGCTTTTTTTTTTATAATTCACTAGTGCTAAAGGGGTTATGAATACCTTTATGATGCTATTCACACAGCGCTTGTATTGGTGTAGTGATTTTTGAAACTCAGGTGGTTTAATGTGAAGATTGCGCTATACATCGCTTTTCCTACCACAGTTTGCTAACAGCTTTGTTCGTTTAATAATTCAATAAGGCGTCCGTGCAGATGAGAACTTTCTAGCTTTCCAGACTCTCAATCAGATGTGTTTCCTACTTTCAAGATGTTCTCTCCCAAGCAGACCATAAATTCTGACACTTTCCAGGTCCTTCAACTCGCTGAAAACAAGCAGGCAGTCAAGTGTTTGTTAACAAGGGTACTCCAACTTCCTGGTTTTAAGTATATTCCTTCAACTACCAGCACAAGTACCAAAATAACTTTGGCTGCCTTTAATGGAGCAACCTTTGTTACGCACACCGTGCTTAGTTTCGCCGTCACTAGGATTGATGTTCCCCTTACTTTAGTTTCAACTTTTTGTGAAGAGATACGTCTTTTCTTTCTCCTTTTCCTTTGCATCTATGCCCGCAGTAACCTCTTTTTTTCGATATTCTGATCAAGGAATTGCGAGTAATACCCCCGCTCAAGACTCTTTTTTCAATGCCTCCCCACTACCAATAGGTGATTGTCAGTTTCTGTCCCAAATTCATTCGTTTGGGTATAGGTGACACCATGGCTTTTCCATCTGCCAATGGGCAATACGTCAACACTGTGATTAAAGAGAACCCAAATTCCTTTAGCAGCTATTTATTGGCCAAGATTATGTGGACCGTTCCTACGAATGTTCGATTTAATCCTTTCAAACTAAAGCTTCTTGCATCATTTCCTTAAGCCTTGTACAATGTTTAACCACCGCATTCGTAAAGTAGTATTAGAAGTGATGGACCGAATTATACCGTCAACTTTGGTGTACTCAATCATCTAAAGTGTTTCTTGGAACTCCAGTTAAATTGTGGTGAATGTCCTTGATGGTGACATTGTTTGGAACAACTCTTCATTTTTTTCCAATAAATAATTAATTTTTTGGAATAAGTAATGCCCCCGATGAACTGCGGCAAAGTAAATCCTTTCGGTAAATCGGAAAGGGAAATCCTTTGCATAAACTTTGCCATCAACATTCCCAAGTGGAAACCAAAGAGATGGATCCTTATCTGTGTGTGGTGTAGTTCGTATATTACGAAGTGAAATGTTCCATGTTTTTCTCCGATTATAATCCGTAATCCTCTTAAGAATTGGACCATGTTGTTGTTCTCCCGGAAGACAATGCTAATTGCCTTTACATTGAGACGTTGACAGGATTAAATTAATTTCCCAACCACAAAGAGATGGTGGTGTTGAGTTGATGCCGCGTTAAGTTTGTCTGGATGGATTTGATGGAATAGAATTTAAGGGATTTTAACGCGTAGTTTTGAGCGAAATCGGAACTGTCAAATGCAGACGTGAACACGAAAAGAGGTTCATCTTCCACTGGTTGGTTAGTTTTACTCTTCCTTGGCTATGTCTCCTCAAATACATTACACAGGTCGCTTGCTTCAAATGCTTCAGCACGTAGCAAAAGAATCCTTTTTATGTCCAAAGACCACATTGCCTTTGTCAAATGCAATTCAGACGTTTTTTTCTCCCCTTCGGACACCTAATACGTATTTATCAAGTGCACAGACCATGTAAACATCTGACCACCAGGTCAAGCTCCATGATGTCTGCGGTATCCCTGCCTGGAATTGTGTTGTGGTGGCTTTTGATCTCCGCAATAGTTTGTGGGTTAAGGTCATATTGCGGACGATGAAGGTGTAGGAAGGACAATAAATCTGGTTGATGTGCAAGCACACAAGGATTCCCACTTCACTTGCAGATAAAAGGTTGGAAGTAGACGAATGTCTAAGCAATGAGCAATGAAATTCCATACCCTTGGGTGGGTCTTTACAAAAAGGGTGAAAGGTAAATCAGTGAGTGGAATTAAGCTTAAATGCAATCAAATAGTGAACCAACGATGGACGTGATGTAGGTGTCCTTTTATTTGTTTTTGCATTTTAACATTGATCACTCGTAAATTTGGAAATGGGTGACCCAAATGTAGACTTCTTTTGGGGACTGATGTTTGAAGATTTGCTTATTTACTTTGCGACCGCTTCTGACGGATAAGAGTCATTTAAAAATGCTACACAACTAGGTATGTGCAATGGTCTCTAGGCTTTCATAGAACACACTTGGTCTTCCCCACTCTTCATACAATTCACAAACTTCAAAACCAATTTTGATCAGAGCCTCATTTCATCTTTTTCCTAAAATGTCCTTAAAACCACGCAGGAAGCCGCTTGTGACTTAAGTCGTTACCCAGCACTTTTTCCATTGGCATGAGCTATTTTTCCCTAAAGAAGATTTACAAAGTTAGATCTTGTGTACTTCGTTGGGTTGGACCGCCTGCATCTTTCTTGGAACGATGAACGTTCCTTACATTGGAACGATGAAGATCTTATAAAAACATCAAGACGCGAACGCTGTGGTTGAGTCGAGTTACCTCCTTAAGGTAGCACTACAGTGGAGTGGACCTGAGCCCCAACCAACAAGCGTCTCAAGCCAGCTCAATCTTTAGCAAGCTGCCTACAGTTTCGCACGCGAAGTTGGTGGAGGTCCTCTTACGCTTGCGTATGCCACCTGAATCGCGGTCATCCTCTACTACGCTGTCCCACGAGAGTGGATTCGAAGATTTTCGGGACCGGATTATTGGTGTCCATCTGCTCTACATGCCCCAGCCACCTCAGTTGTTGGAACTTCACTCTCTTGGCTAAGTCGATGTCGTTGATGTACTCCTCCTCCTCAGACGGAATCGAAAAATACTCTGAAAGCAGCCAAGAGCAATATCATCCATTTTTGATAAAATCCACTTCTCTGCTCCATAGAGCAGGGCTGGGATTATTAAGGTCTTTCCTAGTCAATTGCCTTCTTAGCCCAAAGAAGCAGCGATTGGTAAGAGTTTGATCTCAGCGGTAGTCTCGGTAGACAAAGTCCTTAACTACCTCAAAGTTACATCTATGTTAAACTCATCTTCGCCGCTTCTTTCTCAAAACGCACGAAGGTGCCACTGATATCAAGCAGCTTTCTCCCGTTTATGTCAATACCGTCGACGTATGCGAGAAATTGGACGAATTTTTGAAAGATTGTGCCTCTGGTGTTGGCGCGTGAATTTTGCACAATTCTTTGAAGAACGATGTTAAGGAAGCCGCATGATAGCGCGTCGCTTTGTCTATACCCTCTTCTGACATCAAAGGTCTCGGCTAGTTCTCTACTGACCATGATGGAGCAGCGTGCATTCTCCAGGAGATGCCAAAATCGGTAAGAGTTCTGTATAGATCGTGTCTATAGATGATGTCATACGCGGCCTTAAAATCGATGAGTAGATGGTGTGTATCGATTTGGAGTACATGGGTTTCTTCCAAGATCTGCCGTAGTATGAATATTTGGTCAATGGTGGACTTTTCTGGCCTAAAGCTGTTGACAAAAGGCTGTTCTGTAGAAACAAATTCGCTGCCTTGGATTCTTTTTCTGAGTTGAAAGAGAGCTGGGCATTCCGTCAGGATGTGTAGAAAGGCCTCCTCACTTTCTGATTTTCCCCAAGGCGTGAGGGGAATGATAATTGAGTCTCACACACTGATTAATGGCAAAGACCTCGGCTTGGAATATGGAGAAGTTCGCACTTGATGATTCTTCGAAAATTCCGGAACTAGTTCCTGTTTCCATTTTGGATCCGTCCGACGAGGTCAGAAGGTGATGGTTGGGGTTTGTGGTTCTCCCAGTCTTCCCTTGACGGGATAACTATTGAGAAATTCTTGTTGAAGCTGTATTCGAGTAGCGTGTCATCTGGAGACATACTGGAGATCGTTTTTCTTCCCTCCAGTGTTTCAAACAGGGATAAGTGTCCTCTTCTATAGGACTGCGGTTCAAAGTTGTTTGAGTGAAAAAGTCGGAAGATGCCTAATTTGGTTTCCATTCAAATTAAATTTTAAGTGGTGGTATCAAGATGACATTGAATGCAGCAGTTTGAGTTGTGCTAAGGCATCCTGACATACAGGTTTCGGCTAGGCGTTGGACACGTTCTTATTTCGTAACTGTGGTAGTTTTATTAGTTTTTGTCCACCAGACCACGCTTGCATACGAGATCATCGGTCTCAGTTTCTCATAAGTCAGAGTATCATCTTGGTTTGTACTCCTCAGTTTTTTCCGCAGATTCAGCGACAGATCCATAGTGATATGGTAGCTCTGCTGGTTACTCATTTGATCTGTGGGTTACAGGACATTTTGTTGTCCTAGATGATTCCTAGATATTTGGCTTCTTGAGAAAATGGGACAGTTTCGCTGAATAGTGAAAGGCGAGTGAGAAGATTGAGCTTTCTTCTTCTTGAAAAAGAAACAATTTCTGTCTTTTTAGGGTTTACAGAGAGGCCTTCGCTAATACACCATCTCTGTACTTTGGATAGTGGACGATGCTTTCAAATTTACCTCTGATAATGATCGATATATCATCCGTGTAGACCACAGTCTCTATGCCCTGAGTTTTCCTAAACTGAAGAAGGCAATTGACCATCAGAGACCAGAGAAGAGGTGAGAGGTTTCAATTTTGGTTACTAAGTCGCAAAATGTGGACTTAGTAGATTTACCTGGTTGGTATGCGTCTTGGGTTATGCATAAGGGAGACACGTAAGAAGAGCATTTCCTCGTTTATGTTTGTCAACGATCTTCTCCATGGTGTTGGTGTATGCTCGTTACCAAGTCAGGACCTAGAAGAACTATCCGACAAGTCTATGGTCGACATAAACAGATTCATTCGCGCCTCAGACTGGCTCGATAGAAAATTGGCTTATGGTTCCTAGTAAGGGGGGTTGAATCCCCTGGGGTATCACAATGGGTTTACATTGACTTAAGTGTGACGGAGATAGTCATCCAAGTCATCGTCTGCCGCTTCGAAGAGCTCGGCAGTCTGGCCGTCTCCTCCAGCAGCTTTGTTGAACTTCAGCTTAGATATGGCTTTCTTCAATCCATCCAAGTCGGGTGAGCGGAATTGTTGGTCTACATCGTCCAGGTTGAAAGGATCATTCTGTCTGATTCGTCATCGCTGTCTACAGTCTACAGAAATGTGGTTGAGTAAGATGGATTTCAAAACTCGTTACAGTAATCCAAATTTACAATTGACATAAGAAAGGATATGTATGTTGTAAGGATTTTTTCTTTAATTTTGATAAATACAAAGAACTCATTCAAAGAAACTCAATTGGAATAAACTTAAATCACCTCCGGGGAATTGAAAAGAAATTTGTTAAACATCCTTATCTCTAATTTTATATGACACCTGACAAGGATAATCCTGGTGGTAATAATCATTTTATGTCGCACAATTGAAAAGATGAGCACACACAATTTTTATTTCTTAATCTTTCCCCAATGGTGTACGAGTGTTATTATGAGTATTACGCAACCGAAAGAGAAAAAGGAATGCGAATGGTTAACCACCATTTTGTGACGTTTTGATGCTTTTCCCACGTAACGTGCAATTGAATTGTAAACAACAAGCGATAACAATTGATATTTTTCCCGACAAAAAAAATGAAATTAGCAACGCGTGTGAAAGCCATATGAATGTCCTTACGGCCGTCGACATAAAGCACATGACAAAGAATAATCCAGCTTTAGGATTTCAATTAATTTTTTTTTTATTTTAAAGTTTAAAATTTAAACACAAAAGGAGATAAAATTAATCGAAAACTATTGCTTGGGTACAGGACATACGTAAGTGGATTCTTTTAAACATTTTACGGAATTTATGTTTATTGTCAGTTAAAAAAAAAAAACCAGATCGATTTTTAGTCCTTTTTCTTATTTTTCTATCGATTCAAGGACTTTCTGTTTTTTCCTGTTACTTATTTACATAAAGAAAAATTCATATTTATCATAAATATTGATAAGGGATACTGAAAGTGAAGTCATGTGTACGTAGATGATTGAAAAGGCTGTCCTGGCCAGTGAGCTCTCATGGAAATGTTTTTTTTCTTTAAATTGAAAACTGCAGGATGTCTGGAGGGTGGGTCTTTAGCGTTTAATGGAATATTAATATTCATTACAACTTTGAGTGAATGGTTGTGATATGTTTTGGAGGAGGGTACAAAGAACAAAAAAACAGAAACACGTGTCATGTAACTTTTGGTTGCGTATACGCAAGAGTGTTCTTTTGTTTGAATAACTAGGTGAGTGGAGATTGAAGGGTCGTTTATAGCTAAGACTTAGGAGGGGGACTTTTACTAAAGAAGGCCAATACTGAGGATATAAAAGAATTTCTAACAGAGTAGCGTATTATGAATTCCTACTAAGTATACTTAAACACAAAACTTAACGCTAGAATTAAACGGGAGCCAGGTGGACTTTTCAGGGAGTGGGGGAAGGATTGCGGTGCAGAATATTCCGAAGAGAAAGTCGGCCCTTCAAATGTGAAATGTATGCTGTTAACATTGCGGAAAATTTTACTTATTTTCATCGTTGTCCCCATAATTGGTTCGGTAAGAGTAAAAGCGAAGTAATGGAACAGATCTAAGGCTACGTGGGTTGGTGTTGAGAGATATCATTTGTAAAAGTAAAGGGGAATCGACATCGGCAACTTCTCGACGCTTTTCAAGGGACCGTAGGTCAATCACTTGAAGAAGGTATAAATAGTGAGGTACTTAGGTTATAAGGATCAACCCAAAGAAGGCCACTCAAAGCAAAACGAACAAACCTACGCTGGATAGCTTCGATTCTTTTTATAAGATTACCATAAAAGAGTGACCGAACTTGGCAAGCATCTTCGAGGATGGGTCTAACGTAAAGGGATTTGATGACGTACGGACCCAAGGGAGGAGTTAGCTCTGTTGATGATATGGTCAATGTGGGAACGAAAGCTCAGTTCTTTATCGCAAGTGACACCTAATTCGCACAAAGAGGATACAGAGGGGAACTGCCTCATCGTTAAGGAAGTCAGTACGAGGGTTTGATGGAAATCGTTTACGAGAATAGGTTATGGCTTGACATTAAATCACATTAAGTTGACCTGTGTGTTGACATCGTAGAGGATTTTTTGCAAAAATAACTGATTAGGCACGATTGCGGTTCCCGGGGCTCTAAGATTTGATGACCGGAATCTACCAAAATCAATCATTATATCTTGGCACCCAGGGGACCCTAGTTTCTCCCATGGTGGTTAGGACCTTCCACGAAGGCTAGTGAAGTCATTCAAGAAATATCATGATGATGACAACTTTAGACGTAAGAAACGTTTTTAACTCCACTAGGTGGAGGGATATGTTATACGTCTATTTAGGAGCTTTATTTACAGCCGTTGGCACTGCAGTTTCTCTTCAGTTTCCTATTGTGCTTTTCCTAATGTTCCAGAGACTGTCATGAAGTTAAGGAACGTTTTTATTTGAATGGCAGAAAGCTGTCTCTCTTTCTGAGTTAGAAGGGAACTGGTCATTCCATTTGGATGTGTTGAGAGGTCTTTTCACTTTCAAGACAGAGTCTACTGTTTGAATCTGAAGAAGAATATGTTGAACGCCTTAGATAACATCTTAGACGTTCCACAATATCTCCTACGGATGATAAAAAGTTACCTTAAGGACAGAGAGCTAATCCATGATACCATAGAGGGAACGCGAATGTAGGAAATTACTGGGTTAAATCCTAGGACCCGACTTGTGTAATATTTCCTACGATGGACTGCTTAGAATGAAGATTCCCGAAGAGACCTAGCTAGTTGATTAAGGGGATGGCATCGTGGTAATGATCACCGTATGAGACACCGAAGATGCCCAAAGACAACGTCGAATACTGAATGCAAGACTGAGCGCAGAAACAGAGAACACGGAGATAGTCTTGGTGACTAGAGGACAGATCCCCACTATCTTTGAGGTGCCTATAGCCCGATGCAGTAAAGTACTTGGAAGTGAGATTGGACACAAAGCTGACATATTGGTAGTAGATCAAGTCTGCCACCGAAATGGCTACAAAGACCATTGAGCAGACTAATGGCAAACCTGACAGGTGCAAGACAAGTCGGCAAAAAAATTTGTATGGGCTGGACTAATGCGTTCAACCAAGAAAATACAAGAAGCAAATGGCAGTAGTGTCGAGCTCCTACCGAACAATGTCAGAACCAACCGTACACAGAAGTAATCCCAATCGATCACCTAGCAGCAGATAGAAAGTGCATAAATATACGAGAGAAAAGCAGAGTGTGGTAAGGGAACAACAACAGTGGAAGTCAAAGAGATAACCATACAATGCTGGTAAGAACCTTGGAGCAGAGAAACCAAGGGAAGATGGACTGCAAGACTCACCAAAAACATGGCGGATTGGTTGGTGAATTTCTACCTAACACACTTCCTTACCCGAGACACGAGTGCTTCAGTGATTATTTACACAAGATAGGAGAAAGCAGCGAGCCAAGCTTGTCAGTATGGCGACTCGACACAAGACAACACCAGACACACATTCTTCGAAAGCACCAGATGGCGTCCAAAGAGATGAAGACTAGAAATGAAGGTCGGCGGAATCACATCAAAAAATATCAGTTGGAACCTAGTTCCCTCCTACATCGGGAAAGTGCATAAAGAAAAGGACATAAATTCGTCAAGGCCATAGAAGATAAGAGCCCATAGAGGCTAGTAAAAGTTTCACCACCCTGAAGCAGTTCCGATGTTGGTTTGCTTGAAGGCATGAAGAGGGTTTAGTCGGTAAAAGTTCGACACACTGGGGGAACTTGGTCACCCCTGATGGTGCATGAAGCCTTCCTTTTAAAAGTCCACTTTAGTAAGTTTTTATACGTGAGCCTCCTGTCTCAAGTCAATATTCTGAAAGCCGTGACTCAACCAGCTGATACAAATTCCAATCTCAGGAAAAAAGAAAGGCACCACTTCTCGACATGCAATGACAATCCTCTGACAGATCTCCGCTTTTCACCCCACTAATTGGCACGTAGGAGTTAGACCTCAGGCCCGTCATCACTGCTCCATATAAATCGATTAGAGTTCTACAAGGGAGTCGCTGATTTTGGAAACATTCGATGTACGTTGTAACTTTAAAACACCACCTTGGATGGGCTATCTGCAGTCCGCTGGATGGGCTTTACTGGAACAAACCGTTATAAATGTTCTTGAGAAAGTCCAAAGTGTAGCTTGCCCCAGCACTACAGGCATGTTGAGAACTTCTTCAACAGCTACACTTCAAACCATGATACACTTAGGTTAGGTTAGGTTGTAGGGGTGGTTGCATTTGTGTAGAACCTCACTCGGATCTCAATGGATCCATTGTATTCCCCGCTGTGTTGTAGGATACCTAAAATAAATTGAATAGATGTTAGATTCTTTTCAGATGGCCTCCCTGAACCATCCCGAGTTCCGAAGGAATTGTAGGATGGTTCTCGGTGGCTTGCTTGACAGTTGGCCCAAATCACTGAAGAAATGTTCTCCGAGGATTACCTTTCGGTTTTTGCTGAGGCTAGGGCACTCGCTTAGGAGGTGGAATGTGTCCTCCTCGGCCTCTGTGTCGCCACATCTATACTTCAAAGGATCATGCTACATTTACTGCGAATAGATATTTATGGCATCCAGCAAGCCACTGATGCGTCCTTAAGGCTGAGAAAAACTCACTTATTGTGTGAGAAAAACGTGGGGCACGCCAAAATCCTGAAGATTCACCACAGCTAACATGGACTACAAGCACACAATACCGGATAGAAGCGCTTGGAGTCAGCGCCAAGTCCTCTAATGAGTCCATATCTATGTTTATGGACGGCTCTTAAATAGCCAAAGAAGTCGGTGCCGGTGTCTTTTCGAAGGACTTTGATATCCCTGTAGTGTCGTTCAAGGTGAAGTCATGGCAGTCATGGCATCACACACAAATCTTTTGATTTATATCGACAACCAAGCTGCGATCAGATCAGATCACAAAATTGAAGGGTTGCGCTGCGTATCTTTGAACGAGATCGCTAACCAGTATAACGTCACACTCTGTCGGGTCACAGATCATTGAATAAATGTCAAAAAATTTAAAAATAAACTGCAGCCTCTGTATATGACTCTTTTGTAAACCCTACCTGTCACAGGCTCTTTATTCGTTATTTACGCGTTAAATTGATACAATAATTTCCTATTTATTAATAATTAAGAACACGATGCATATATTTATAATTCACTTTTATAGGCAAAGAAAAAATAATTAAATTAACAACAATTGAAGCATTGAAGTCCTTATAATCGCCTGTGGCTGCGTTAATGAAATCTGTGCGCCATAAAATATAATTGCCTACTTACCGTTTTTTTTATTTTTTATATTTTATTTGTTATGCCATTTAATTAAATGTTTTATGTTAAACTGTGACCAATGCATGCTACAAGCGGTTTATATAGATATTTTCATTTTGTGAAGTAGCTCTCACATGTGTGCTTAAGTGTTGTGTATGTAAATACTTTGTATCTAGAGGTTTCTATTGAAATTCATAATTTTATTTTGAAATTATCATTATTCATGAATTCTTGTTTTGTTTATATTTGTAACAGAATAAGGTCGTTACTGTTGACAACACAAGGGTAAAGTTACAAATTTGGGATACAGCCGGTCAGGAACGATTCCGAAGCGTTACTCATGCTTATTACAGGGATGCTCATGGTAAGAAGAAAGCTTTTGTTTTGGGGATCGGGTTTGGGTATACTTTTGTATTCAGTAAGTTGATTAAGCTTTCTTTTTACACAAATAAATGTGTGTGCATATGTTTAAGTCAACAATGGTGATATATTTCGTAAGATTTTAAGTGAGCGTCGGATGAGATGGATCCATAAATGCATTTCTCAGCTTTGTCAACACTTTTACGTACTTATAATGGAGAAAAATAATTCCGTTGAGTTCAAGTTTATTGGTAGTTGTTACAATTTTCTTTACATTAGATGGTAATTGCACAATTTACACAGAGCTATGATTCTATCTTTGCATCGAAATAAATTCTCTCGTGAGTGTTATGGGGTACGCATGCATCGAGAAGACTCAAATTTATAATTTTAATACTAATTATCGGTTAAACTACTTACTTACTTATCAGGCCAGCCATCCTTAGAAAGTCTGAGCCTGAACTAATGCCGCTTTCCATTCTTCACGGTCCCGGACCCGCTGCTTCCAGTTTACTAGACCTAGGTATGCGACATCCGCGATTGCCTGATCTTTAAACCGGATGTTCGGTCTTCGTTTTCTTCGTGAATCGGGTGGCTGGGATTCAAAGATCCTCTTAGCTGGAGAATTCTTGTCCATTCGCTCGATGTGGCCGAGCCATTGCAGTCGACGGATTTTTTCCTTCCGGACTACATCCACATCTTTGTACAGCTCGTAGAGTTCGCGGTTATATCTTCACCTCCATTCGCCCTCCTCGCAAACAGGACCAAATATTTGAAGTAGAATTTTTCTTTCGAAGGATCCCAAGATCTGCTCCGCTGTCTTACTTATCGTCCAGCTTTCAGCTCCATAAAGCAGGAGTGGCAAGATAAGGGTTTTATAGAGAATGATTTTGAACCTTCGATTTAGGAGTTTGGACCCTGATTGTTTGGAAAAACCGAAGTAGCAGCCGTTGCCTAAGGTTATCTTTCGTCGAATCTCCACTCCTTCACTACCTTAAAATTATAGCTGTCAATTGTGAGGTTCTAGATGGTGTTCGACGGATTGGTTTTTGGTAGACAGCATGTACTTTCTCTTATCCTCGTTCATCATGAGACCAACACGTTTGGCTTGTTTTTCTATTGCCGTAAAAGCATCAATTATGGCACGCTGGGAACGGGCGATGATGTCGATATCGTTTGCATATTCTAGCAGCTGGATGGATTTGTTAAATATAGTGCCTTCTGTGTTTACGCCGGCCTTTCGCACTATCTGCTCCGGCACAAGATTAAAGAAGTCACACGACAGCGTGCCTCCTTGCCAAAATCCGGTGCATGTTGGGAATAATTCGGTGCTTCTATCCCAAACTGCACGGTGCATTGCGAGTTCTCTAGCGTGGCGCAACACAACCGGATCAGTCTTCCCGGGATCCTAAATTCGACCATCGCGTTTTATAGTTCGGTGCGATGAATACTGTCGTATGCGGCTTTGAAGTCGATGGAAAGATGGTGAGTATCGACTTGGAACTCGTTGGTCTTTTCCAGGATTTGGCGCAGTGTGAGGATTTGATCTATCGTCGGTTTGCCGGACCGAAAGCCACACAGGGAGGTGCCGATGAGTGGTTCAAAACGGCTTTAGTCATCCACACAGTACACTGGACAGGATCTTGTAGGCATCATTAAGCAGGGATATGCCTCGGTAGTTCTTACAAGACATAGGATCGCTTTTCTTGAAGATGGGTCAGATAGAGCTGATAGTCCAATCGTCTGGCATGCTTTCGTCCTCCCATACTATGCAGATGAGCTGCGGCATATTCCCTACCAAAATATCGCCACCAGCTTTGAAGAGCTCTGACGGTAATCCGTCCGAGCCCGCGACCTTGTTGTTCTTCAGCTTTTTATGGCTGTGCCGACTTCCTCTAGGCTGGGTGAGAGAACTACTTCATCGACTGAAGTTGAGTTTTCTTCATGCTCTATCACTCTCTCCTAGTCATGCCCATTAAGCAGCTGCTGGCAATGCTGCTTAAATACATCCACAATTCCCTGCGGGTCGTGACAAGATTACTTCACTATTTCGAAGGGCCTGAGTTCCTGGTCTGTAGCCTGCAGCCAGACTTTAAGCTTTTTGATAAAAGCTTCGTATTTTATTATTCCTCCTGCCTTCTTCGATATCCTTGAGGTGGGAGACTGCAAAGGCTCTTTTCTTTTTTCGCAGTATCTTGTTTTCCTCCCTTCTTTTGGCTCTGTACTCGTCTCACGTTGCCCGGGTTATTCTTTGCAACGTCTTCTTATATGCTTCATCTGTTGCCTTCTTCTTCTGCATGCACTCTTCATCATACCGCGGATTTCTTGTCGGGGGTGGTTGATAGCCTAGAGTTGTTTCGGCTACTTCCTGAGTGCAGCATTGTAACCACATGTTGTTGCCGTTTATGGCAGGCAATGGCATATTACAGTCTTTCATTAAGTTGCTCTCTGTAGTCTCTGGCTATCTCCGGTGTGCTCAGGGATCCAATGTTATACCTATTTTTTGTTGCCTGGTGCAGCTTTCTTTCATTGGATAGACGAGCTCTGAATCGGGCTGCAAGTAGATAATGGTCAGGGGCGACGTTTGCCCCTCTAATTGTTTGCACATTTAGGATGTTTGACGAGTGTCTTGCGTCAATCAGCACGTGGTCAATTTGGTTGGCAGTTCTACCATCCGGAGTTAGCCAGGTTGCTGTGTAGATCCTCTTATGAGAAAATTTGGTGCTACTTGTCACCGTATTACTAACTGCCGCAAAGTCAGTGAGTCGAAAGCCGTTATCTGTTGTCGTTTTGTGAAGGCTGTATTTTCCGACCACTCGGCCGACTAATGTTGTAGAATTTCCTCTGGACGCGGATCACAGCCAGGCGTTCGCTTATCGGTTTGAAATCGATGACCTTGGATCTCAGCCGCTTTCCCGCGACTTAGCCGCATTCTTATATGTTCTGCCTTTTGTGGCAGCTGTAATATATGTCGCTCTTCTTTCTCTTCATCATTCCTGATCCTATTCAGCGCACTTCCTGGATCGCAGTAATATCTTTTCCATGGCAGTTATGTGAATTTGCTTCCTGCTGACATAGAATACACAAAAAGAAACAAACAAAAAATGGATGTGCTCTAAATGCACTTCACTGCGTCGGCGCTCGATGTCAGCCGATTCTATATCCATCTCAGTCCCTACCCGCAGTACAATAAAATTGGGCAGCTCTTTTCGCTACTAGAACCGCCACCTGAAAAATGCTGCTGTGATCGGGGAATCTTATGGAGCTGCTTAGTCTTAGTTCTTTGGAAAAGGACAATTTTTGAGCCATCGATGCAGATGAATTTGAACTCATTGGACACCTCGTTGTTTTTCCACTGTTCGGTGTCCATGAGAAGGGTCTTCCGAAGTCAAAGTACGGAAAGTCCGAGTAAGCGTCAAGATAGTTGCTTGGCCTGTTTGTATGGATTCGGTGTCCAGAGCTGTGAGAATTCTTCACTGCGGCTTGTAGAAATCAAGAGGCAAAAGGTTAAGAATTGCTTCCATCCCCGCTGTTGATGTTGTTCTCGTCGCAATGGTCACATCTCAGGTTTGTCGAGTATGAGACCTTAGCATTTCGCAGCTTAGGGGGAATGGTCAGTGGCGTGAAAACTGGGACCATTCATTTGTTATTAAAAAGCACTAGTTCGGTTTTCTGAGAGTTTACCCTCCGTCTACATTGTTTTGTCAATAATTTGCTAACAGTGGTTAGGAGTTTAACTGCAGCAAGCAGTACTACATTGCTGTTACTTTTATTCCACTGTAGCTAAATTTCCTGAGAAATGGGGATATAAGTAAGCCCTCCCAGTGGAGTACCTCTAGAGGCAGTCGGGTTCCCCCGAGCTCAGTACTGATATGTCATCTACTTAGGAAGTTGACGATCAGTTTTGCAACAGTATAGTCTAACGCTCTTTTAATGGGAAGTGTCTCGACATTGTTGAATGCACTTTCAATATTAGGAAAGGCTTGCAAGCGTAAATTCTTTAGGATTTAGGAATCTTTCAATTGTGCTAACTAAGCTATGCAGTGCTGTTTCTTCACCTTTTACCCTTACGGTAGGCTGCTGTGCTGTGGACATATTCATAAGGCTAAGCTAACCAGGTATGCTTAAACGTTTAATTTAATATTTCCTCTTCAAGTTCGATCTCAGATTCTTTTTATTTGACGGTCGAGCTCCGAAAGTGGCCATATCCAAAAAATTGTCAAGTCATTATCAAGCGCCTTCTCATACAGCTTTAATGAATTTTATCGATAAATTTGAACGTCTCGAAGATTTTGGCCTACATGCGTATAAGGTCCAGTTAACACAAGAATTGAAGCCAGCAGTCCATGGTTAATGCTGTACTCTCGTTTATTTGCTTTATACCACACGAGAATAGTTTCGACTTTTTGAGCTGCCTCCGTGGTTGACAACTTACATACATTCCTGGAGCAGACTCTCAAATCATAGTCCGTTGCTGCTTCAAGTCGTGTTTCCATTTGAAGGTAATTAATAACTAACGACGCAGCATAGTACTTGGTTTTTTACACGGATGAACCTAGACCTTGTGGGCCGGGATATAGTCGTACCTCCTTGGATAGAGAGGACGGGCTTATCGACTTGAGCTCCAAAAGAAGTCAGATAAGTACGCGTAAAGTATTCACTAAGTAGTTCAACCTGACTGGAACTGTACAGACGTCACGTCAAGCCTTGGGAAGTCTTTTGTTGCCACATAGACCCAAGGAAGAGTGCCTTCTAATTATTATTATTAGTAAGGCTCTGCTACACAACTCATATGGCACTGTTAGACAAGGAGATCCTCTATCTTCCTAATGAAGTTGAGGATATCTTATGTCAAAGCATTACTAATGTCCTCCGGTGTGTTAGGAATTCTTTGTGGAGAAAGCGTTTCCTGACTCTGCAGACAGCCACGCACACAGTACGTGTTTTGCTGATTCGTCTTCCTCTAAACAGGGTCGGCATTCAGATTCCTGAACTAAGTATGCTTAGTTTGGGTTAGTGATATCTGAGGCTGCAGTGACCAGTGAGGAAGCCTGCCAGTCTTCTTATATCGTCCCTTTCATGATTAAGAATGTTTTCTGTCCTTTTGTTCAGTGGTAGGATGGCTCTTTTAGCCTGTCTAAATCCTTGAATGTTGTTCCAGTAGGATAAGAAGTTTCGCTTTTCCCAGTTGTCCAGACTCATTCTGAATGCGGAAGTAAGTATGCCGCGGAAGGGTTCGGCACCTATGTGCCATTCTGGAGAGCTTTTGCTCGCAAGTTGATCCGCGATTTCATTGCCTCCAATCCCTCTGTGTCCTGATACCCACCAAAGTTTGACTTTAGTAGGACCTCTCAATCCTGGAGAGTATTGAAACATCCTAGAACGGCCTTTGAGTTACAGTAATAGAATCTCCGTGCTTTGAGCGCTGCTTGACTGTTGATGAGTATATTGATGGTTACTCCCTTTAAGTCGGAATCGAGAATGATAGTGGCGCAGGTATCGATGGCATGTTATTCCGTCTGAAAGACGCTGAGACACATTCCAAATGCCTTTGAGACCTTAATACCGGCACCAACACCGGAGTCCATCTTTGAACCATCACTAGTCCTTTTATGTTCAGCAACGGGTCTCCGATTGAATTACGGTTCGGGATCTCAATCTCGACCTTCCTGCCAAAACAGAGTAATTTAGGCATAAAATCCGATACCGTGCTGATTATTTTAAGCTCGGAAAAGTCAGAAAGGATAGCCATGTGACCCGTTGGTCTGCTTGGCTGGATTCCTGTGGAGCATTGGATACTGACTGCACTGCGTATTGCCACTTTTTTAATAATATGTGGAGTTGTGTAAGGCTGGATCTAGGCACCGACTGTCCCACACACCAATACACATCATCAACCAGATCAGACGAGTCGTGGTAACAAAAAGGCACACCTACCTACCTACTGCCGTGGGGCAGGTTCGCATAGCCCCGGTGATGTCGAGGCATAGTAATCTTTGAAGTCGCTGAAGCTTTAGTATGGTGGATTTTTCCTTGACTTTGGTCCACCAAAGTATAGAGGCATAGGTAAGAATGGATCTTACTACCATGGTGTAGAGCCAATATATAACCTTGGGCTGTAAACCCCAGGTTTTGCCTTATAAACGACGACAAACTCACTTGGCATTGGTTGCTTTAGTAATTTTGTGAGTTCCAGTTGATGTCTGAAAGGCCGATAGGTGTACCATTTAAGGTAATTGTACCAGAGTTCAGTTTCCTTCTTCTAGTAAATGGTACAAGAACTGTTTTGTTGGGATTAATATATAAGCCCTCTCCGACACACCAAATAAAAGTGCCTTAGTGATAGCACTCTCCCTCTTACTAATCTCACTTGCTGCCTCGAGCAAACTTCCTTAGGGGTTGAAACATTATCTTTAGTCGAGGTGCTAGGCATACGGCGGCGTTCGCCAAGCGGAGGTGCAAGTAGGAGTTGGTGATTGGTTGGTTGGTTTGAGAAGAAAACATGTGGACGCATGGGTCCTCAATTTAGCTACACTCTGGTATATTGTATGTAGATGAAAGTTTTCAGAAGGATGTATGATTAAACCCATCTATCGTTGTAGCCTTTAAATCTTACCGAGAGCCAAAGTTTGGACTTTTTTTCGTTACAGCAAAACTGTAATAGGGTTTTGCAATTCCAAAAACTTATATTTCATTCAAATTTAAATTGAAAAAATATTTTATTCATTTATACTAACTTTGCTTTCACCTTAGCCCTAAATAAACAAATGTGTACGTATGTATTTGTGTCTTTATATAGCTCTTCTCCTGCTCTACGATGTCACTAACAAAGTGAGTTTTGACAACATCCGGGCATGGCTGGTGGAGATTAGAGAATACGCACAGGAGGATGTAGTGATAATGCTTTTAGGTAAGTCCTCACGCAATAAATCGAGTGTGTCCTCCTTTCAAAAAGGATTCCCATGGCACAAACACACACACACACAAACAAAACAAGAAAAAAAGAAATATTTTCATAATTTTTACTTTTTGTTCACTTTCAAACTAATTACTTATTTGTACTTGTTGTGCTGGAATTAACAACTTATACTTTGAATTTGTCCTCTCTTTTGTATTGTTGTCTAGGTAACAAAGCTGATTGTGGTAGTGATAGACAGGTGAAACGAGAAGAGGGTGAACGACTAGCAAGGGAGTATAATGTTGCCTTTATGGAGACATCAGCAAAGACAGGACTCAATGTGGGGTTGGCATTTTTAGCTGTCGCTAGGTAAATTCTTTTTTTTTTTTTTGATTCTTTTGGTGACCATAGAAAGTTTTTTTTTTTTCTTTTTTTCCAACCTCCCTTCCTCCCTCCGTCTATCCATCAATTAATTAATGTTGTGTGAGCTTATATATATATAATTTCCATCTGTATCTTGTGCTTTCTTCTTTTACTATCGCGTTTGCTAGGCAACTGAAAAGCAGACGAAATGAATCAATTGACGAGGCAAAATTTAATGTCCAGGACTTTGTACGGGAACAAACACAACCGAAACAATCCTGTCCGCAGTGTAATATGTAACGAAAATGTTGGTGTATGTAAGCATGCTATATAAAAAATTTAATTTTTGTTTGTGTTTTTCTTTTGGTACAACGTTTTGTATGAAATGAATTCAAAAAAAAATAATTAAAAAATAGTTTTACAATGAATTTGAAGCGAATATTTTGTGGTATGTATTGTGTAGGGATGGTGCGCCCCATAATTGGAAGGTTTCAATCAAGTTTACTGTGGAATCGTGCTTAAACCCTTGTTAACTCACACGTTTCGATGGTTGAAGTGCCTTTATGTGTTTTTTTTTTTTGTACTTTTATGACCTTTTATAGCAGTAAACACGTAGCAAGTTGGCATTTTAGACAAATTTAATATGTTTCCATAGAAAGTTCAGATTGTGTCTTAATTTGTTTCCATTTTTATCCATCCATCGATGCTGTGGTGACTTACATACTTCGCCACCTTTTTCCCAGCCATATTCAACCATTCATCTGAAGCTCCTCCATGACCACAATCTCGGTCATGATCACGGCATTCTCTTAAATCTTCATCTGGGTAGGTGAAATACTCCCACAGAAGGGACACAATTCCCTTCAGTTCTTGTAAGCGGTCCATTAACCTATGACTAATGGCCAGGACAAGGTGGACCATGTCCTCATGAGAAGAACTCTGCATGACTCTCCAGTATCTTGCATGCAGATCGTCATTTTGTGAGTCCAGGTAGGTAGATGTGGTTGAAACTGGTGAACCTGCCAGAGACACAAATAGCGCAGGTTGCACCGATTTGATACCACAACTCACTTGACATCAAAACGGTTGTGAGTCCAACGTTGGCAGGATATTTTCGTTAAACAGATCCGAACTCTGTAAGAAGTACCCTTGGAAGTTGTGTGGTTTTGGAAAAGCATCATCTTCCACTGCACAGCGGACGAGCTAGCAAAAGAAGGCGCAGGTCGGTTCCCTTCTGATAATGGCGGGGAAACGCCTTCCCCCATAGAATCGATAACAGATTATCTCCATACTGAAGCGAAAAGAATGGCTAATAGCAGGTGGAACAACGTCAACACTTGTCTTCTGTCAAAACAGATCTGGCCCAATCTGGATCTGAGGAGAAGGGGAAGACTTCTGTCCGTAAATAGGGCACATATAAGGAATATTGTCGGAGCCCTTATGGGGCGTTGTCTTAGTGGCAGGCATGCCAGTAGATAGGGTGTTCCCTCTAACGATTTTTGTAGAAACTGCAGAGACGAAGAGGAAGGAGAAACGACCACACACTTCCTTTGCTCCTGCCCTGCCCTATCAAGGCTAAGGAGGGGACTTCTTCGATGACCTAGCTAGGCTCGACATTTTTAAAATTAAGAAATTTGTATATGGGTCTGGCACAGGACAGGGTTCACACCGTTACGGTTACCCAGAACTCCAACTTCAACTTCCTAAGGAGATTTACAGGTCTCTGATGCTGGTCACCCGGTTTTTATACGTGGTATCACAACGGGCCTTGTTATGACCTAAGTGTGTCTCTGCTTAGTAGGAACAGCCAATCAACCTAACCTAACCTAACCTAACCTAACCTATCCTCTTCCACAAGCATCACGTTCAGTCCATATTTTCCTTTGATGGACTTGAAGTTCGTTCTCATCCACTCTTGCGACGGCGGAGTTTGTTCATGTAAAGAATAGCCACCCTGTTCTTTATGTGGAACCGCAGAATTTTTACCAGGGCTCGATTGATATGTCGATCACTGTCTCTTTTAAAGTGGCAAGACTCCTACCCTGACCAGTGACAGTGGTATCACAATGGACCTACTTTCGGTGTAAGTGTACTTCATCATAGTTCTTTAGTCCGTTTTACAGTGACATAGTCCGCAAATACTTGATCGTGTTCAAGACGGTAAACAGCGTTCCTGCCTAGATCATCAGCTTTTTCATTCCCTGCCGTTTCAAAAAGTACTAGAATGAATCCATCTTAGCAAAACGATTAAGTGAGAGTTTAGCACTTTGAATGTTGCTTGACCAGTGGTCATTTTCAACGCTGATAGTTGCAATGCAAGCACTCCCTTAATTTTATAAATCTTAGCTTGAAAAATAGGCAATCAGCTGTAGGCAGTAGTTGGTCGGTCAGTATGACTTTTTAGACTACAGTTGTTGATTGATTAATTGACTTGAAAAAAGAGATATGTACGCACTGCGATCTATACAGATCTATTGTGTCCTGTACTCTGTTATCTTAGGGTGTTCTCGAAATATTTCTTAAGAATTTCACTATTTGGAGCGGGTTTAGTAAAGAAAAATGTCCCTTCCCTATCTGATGTGCACCCATTGAAGACACCGAACACTTGAGCCTCATTGCAGCATCTACAGACGCTGTTGTCCTCCTGCAAATTCTCATAAAGTATCGTCTGAACGCAGTGTCCTACAAGCATAGCCTTTGTAAGTTCGATGTAAGGCTTTGTCCCCGAGAGTATCTTAGACTGTCTCAACTCTCAGATTGTTACTTCCTTTGCTTTCCTTTCCTTTCCTTAGTTCCTCTCGAATGGTGTGTTCTCTCAATCCGCAGAAGGGTTCTTGACCTATGACGAGCTTTTCTTCTCCTGCAGTTTGTCGGCTTCTTCGTTGCCCAAAACTCTCACGTGACCTGTTTGGTTTCCTTTCCTTTCCTTAGTTCCTCTTGGATGTTGTGTTCTTCCAATCCGCAGAAAGGTTCTTGACCTATGGCGGGCGTTTCTTCTCCTGTCCTTGCCAGTTTATCGGCTTTTTCGCTACCCGAGACTTCCACGTGACCTGTTTGATTTCCTTTCCTTTCCTTGGTTCCTCTCGAATGGTGTGTTCTCCCAATCCGCAGATGGGTTCTTGTCGGTTTGTCGGTTACTTCGTGACCTGGTACGCAGACTGCAGGGAAGGTGGTAGAAAAATGCTAATGCTCACAAGAAACAGTCCCGCTCTGTTTCAAAGTAGTATGAGACTTCTTCCTACTCACTAAAAAGTCACCTTTTACCCGTTTTCACTTTGACACCATCCACTTCGAGACCACTTTTGGCATTACTTCAGAGTGGTTTCGTTTCCTTTTCCCCCCGGGGATCGGCTTCTTCATGCTTTTCTCCTATTGCGGGTTGAATCTTTCTTGCCGGTGAGGTTTTTCGTCAGGTTTGTATACTTTCCTCTCTCTTTTTTGTTTTGAGTACCTCTTCTATGTAAGCGCATACTCGATTCCATTTCTAGACGCTCGTTGACATTGTTATCCGAGGTTGCCCATCTTGTGGAGGTACGCGTCGAACCACCCATTTCCGATTAGAAACTGGGTGTTTCAGTGTTTCCGTCCCTTCCATTCAGCAACGTTAGGAATCAGCCTCGCGCGCTCTATCCATCGCCCTCTATTTTCTGAGCTCCATCTCTCTGGCCACTGCTGTTTTGTAAGCTCTTTCGCCTCTTCTATTGCCGCCTCTACTCCAATTGCTGTCTTTTGTCGTCGACGTACTTTCTCTCTGCCACCATGAGATCGATTGGGATCACTCAAACGACTAAAAAGATGGCTGGATTCAAGACCGTTCCGTATAATCTTGCGTCTCTGTGTTGCCGTCATTTGCTTCCTGTATTTCTCTTGTCGTCCCGTATCGCAAACAGGATACAGGAGATTGGGTTGACAAATTTTCATTAGAAGCCTTCGTTTGCTGGCTGTGGCTTCACCTACGTTTACCATAAATCTGTTCACGAACATTGTGACCTTCACAGCTCGTTTACATGCGAACCTTATTTGTTGCCAGAAAGTGAGCTTCGTATTAATAGCCTGCTTCCGTGCTGGTTATCACCTCAGACCCAACTTAAAAGTCGTGATATACCACACGGAATTTTGAAAAAATTCATGGTTTCTAATTCTTTTGACGTCTATAATTATTTTTAGTAGATATCCCAAAGAGGTGTTGGTCAGAACCCATTTGCTTTGGGTACAAAAATGACTTTGATCTCCAAGAGCTAGACAGCCTTTGAAAATACGTGCTAGAATGTCTTTAACATTTGGAAAGGTCCTATGAAATGGAAAGTGAAAAATACCATTAGGTCCTGGAACTTTGTACTTGTAGTTCAAAAAAGCAAACTGTCTTTTTATGCCAATTTTCACTGATCAGGTCTGTTGAAATCTTTGGTTCCGTATAGCTGTCCAGAGCAAGTAAGTTAGTTGTGACAGAGGGAGTAAGCTATTGTGTGATTTTCCATTAGCAGATCTAGGGATCTAGGTAGTTTGGATAATTGCACTGTAATGTCAATCTTCTTGCAGATGTTACGCCAAGATCAAGGCTGTGACTAGTTGAACTCTTCCTAAGAGCATCAGTGTTACCTTGTAGGTCCGCCAATCGGTGTTAAGGTATTTGTGGGTTCCGCTGTGTTGTCAATCTTCTCGCAAATGTTGCGCCAAAATCACAACGTTTATGACTTCGTGGATTCTCCCTGTAGAGCAGGACCTCGTAGGTCCGCCAGACGGTATCAAGCCATGTGAGATAGGCTAAGACAATCTCTTCCCTGTTTTTTTCGCTGGAGTACCGCCTTTCATTAGTATAGTCCTTTGTCTTCTTTTCTTCACTATAGGACAGAATTTGGTAATTTTTATGTTTAGCGCAGTAGTTAGTACACCGTTTAGCTAAACTGTGTGTTGGGCTGAGCGCAGTCTAGGAAGATCTAGTTATTATAAAGGTGCAGTCTAAGGTACTTTACTGCTTCCGTGCTGGTTATCACCTCAGACCCAACTTGAAAGTCGTGAAATACCACACGGATTTTTGAAAAAATGCATGGTTTCTAATTCTTTTGAAAAACTTTTTCAAATATATTGTTTCAGTCTTTGAAAAGTAAGCAAGACCATACCTACTCATCACACCACATAAATCCGCATACATTTTGTACATAACCCTTGGAAACCTTTTTTTTATAAAAAAATAAAAATAAAAATTAAAAAAATTGGATCAAATTGAAAAATTGATAATTGTATTAGAAAAAAAATTTATAAATATATAATGTTTGCAACAAAAACTAAATTACATACATACAACATATATACATATATATGTTTAATCAAGTATAGCATTCTACACATGTTATAAAATAAAATAAAATAAAATAAAAATATATATTAACGTTACATAAACTGCATATCTCTCCTATATTCTCATCAACTAAGAAGCTTTTATTCTTAAAACTAAAACTGACCAATTGTTATAATTCTAACTAAAGTTAGAAATATTTTTTTTTTTTAAATTATTTTCTTAACTCTATAGGTTGTCATGGAACATAAGTATTATTACAATTATTTGTCTGTCAATTCTTTTTTCAAAATTTTTGTTACTTTAAACCTACAAATATACATACATCTACGTATTAACTATATAAAAACTCTATAACACTGAATATAATGTATAATGGAACAAAAAAAATATTAAATGCTGTCGCATACAATAACGTAGGAAAAAACAAAGTATAAATGTTAAAGAAAAATAAAACAGAAACGTTATTGGTAAAATCATTAACACTATATAAATTGAATTGTTGTATAGAAAAAATGATGTAGAATATGATTTTTTTTATTTTATGTTCATTGGTAATCCAATGTCAAACGTTAAATTGTAAGAAAAAGACATGAAATGTAGAAAATGACGCATCAGAATGGAATGAACACGTATCAAGAAACTTATTGTATGACGTACTGAGTTTTTTTTTTCTTTTTTAAAGTTTGTTGTTTAAAATCTTAAAAAAACAAATGGTGGTGATCAGCTTTAAACTACAATCAACAGTTTTTTGCTCGATTAAATTCGAATTGTTTTATGAACTCAAGATCTCGGCAATACGAGAAGTTTTAAATTTGTTGTAACCCTTTCTAAAGCAGCCTTATTATTTTTAAGGCCCTGCAACTGACGCATATGGCACTGCGACCTGAAAGATCTATTGTGCCTGGAGCCAGTTGATTGAAGATTGAAGTCTGCCAGCTAATTGCCAGCACACTTAGAACAGTGATAGGTCCATTGAGATACCACATGGATCTGAAGAGATCTCCATACCTACTCGTTAAACCAATTGGAGCTTTTTATGAAGCGAAGGAGGCTTCTGATATCTGTGTTTATGTTTATCAGATCGCCTATGTCGTTAAGGTAGAATGGAGTCTTCTTTTACGGGAGAGAGCTGGCCAGTTACAAAGAGGGTGGGGAATAGAATAGAATAGAGTGAGAGAAATCAAATTCCTAGAGCGTTTCAGATCCAGCCGTGGCCAAATCCGTTGTGTCGCTAGAAACGTTATACCATTTGTCCACCTAGAATTTATTTTCTCGATAGCATCCAGCTTGAGCTCGAGTTTACATGTAGCGATCGGTATACCCAGGGTGTCTCTTTCTGTGAGCACGGGTACGGTTGTTCCATATCTGGCGAGCTTATCAGTCTTGCTGTTCCCAGGAATGGTGAATATTGAACTATCTCTATAAGAGATGATCGGCAGTCTAAAGCTATTAATGAATTTGAAGAGACTGATTCCAGGGATCTGATCGCTGCTTGAGCCAGTTAGACAAGGAGATCCTCTATCTTCCTAATGAAGTTGAGAATATCTCCAGTCGAGGCATTACGAAGGTCCTCCGGTGTTAGGAATTCTTTGTGGAGAAAGCGTTTCCTGACTCTGCAGACAGCCACGCACTCACATACTTAGTACGTGTTCCGCTGATTCATCTTCCTCTAAGCAGAGTCGGCGGTCAGATTCCTGAACTATGTTCGGTTTGTGTAAATGATATCTGAGGCTGCAGTGACCGGTGAGGAAGACTGCCAGTCTTCTGATATCGTCCCTTTTATGATTAAGAATGTTTTTTGTCGTTTTGTTCAGGGGAAGGATGGACCTTTTAGCCTGTCTAAGTCCCTGAGTGTTGTTCCAGTAGGATAAGAAGTTTCACTTTTCCCAGCTGTCCAGACTCATTTTGAACGCGGACGTAGGGATGCCACAGAAGGGTTCGACAACTATGTACCTTTCTGAGGAGCCTTTCCTGGCAAGTTGGTCTGCTATTTCATTGCCTCTGCGTCCTTGTACCCACCAAAGTTTGACTTTATTTCACTTTGAGAGGTCCTGGTATTAAAGCAGCCTAGAACGGCCTTTGAGTTTCAGTAATGGGAACCTAGTGCTTTATAGCGCTGCTTGATTATCGGTGAATATATTGATGGTGACGCCCTTTATGCCAAAATCGAGACTGATAGTGGCGCCGGTATCGATGGTATGTAATTCCGCCTGAAAGACACTAGGAAACATTCCAAGTGCCTTTGAGTCCTTGTGATTAGGGCCATAGATACCGGCACCAACACTGGAGTCCATCTTTGAACCATCAGTCTACCACACTAGTCCTTTTATATCCAGAAACGGGTCTCCGATTTCCCAGGAGTTACAGTTAGGGATCTCAATCTCGAACTTCCTGCCAAAACAGTATAACAGCATGAAGTCAGATGCCGTGATGTTAATTTCCAGCTTGGGAAAGTCAGATAGAATAGTCACATGACTCGTTGGTCTGCTTGGCTGGATTCCTGTAGAGCGTTGGATACTAACTACACTGCGTATTGCCACTTTTTTGACAACGATGTGCAAAGGAGTAAGTCCAACAAGTGCCTCTAGGACTGCCGTGGGGCAGATTCGCAGAGCCTCGGTGATGCCGAGACTTGCTTATCTTTGAAGTCGCTGTAGCTTTAGGATGATGGATTTTTCCTTGACTTTGGTCCACCAAACTACGGAGGCATAAGTAAGGATGGGTCTTATTATGTTTTGGCCTTCGATGTTTGGTTCTGATGCATAGATCCCGGAGCCTACACCCGCATCCATTTTTGACCCATTCGTAAAAAAAGATATGTGCTTAGGCTTCATGACCTCTCCTTCTGTCCAGCTCTCTCTGGAGGGAATTTTGATTTCGGGGTTTGAGTTCAAGTTCAGGGATTGGTACTATCAGACCTATCAGACCCTTTCTCCAAAGGTTGAATTGTTGTAGGCCAAGCGCACATTTGCGGCCACTTTCTTTGTTGAAAGATCGACAGGTATATGTCGCTGCCTAATCCCGAGAGCTGTTGTGGTTGTTGTCCTGATTGCACTTGTGGTTCCTATGCAAGACAGTCGCTGACTGTGTAAATTTGTAGTTTTCACTGCGGCTGGCCACCAAACAAAGCGTGCATACGTAAGTATGGGCCTTATTATGGCTGTGAAGATCCAGGGGATGGTGGCAGGTTTGACTCACAACGACGATGATAGGAGTCCTCCCTGTGGGGTGCCAAAGCATTTATTTGGCATCTCCTAATCTCTAACCTTACCAATTGTTTCAAAATCTTTGCAAAAACAACTTTCAAAGGAGAACCTTTTATCACAGTCTTCAAAGCAGAAGTCTGGCGTTTTAGGGGAAGTTGGACTTTTCTTGAAACACGACATCACATCAAGCTTCTCCAGTTAGCCATGGCTTTACTGACCGATTCTTAGCTAACCACACAGGGTTGGTGGTCGTTCGCTCTACATGTCCTAGACATTCCAGATGATCAGTGCGCAGTTCTTTGACTAGGTTGATGTCTCTGTATAATTCGTCGTTAAATCTCTTTCTTCAGGGCCCGTCAACGCAAACGCGACCGGAATTTCTTATGAAAAATTTTTCCCGTGAAGCGACCAAGGGTACTTTCATCCACCTTCGATAGAATCCATGCCTCAGCACCATTAAAATCTTGTTTAGAGTCTCCTTCGGGATAGGGCCTTCTCAGCCCAAAAAAAAAAAACAGCAATTGGCAAGACTTATTCTTCATTTGATTTCTGATGAGATGTCGTTTTCAGAAATGATAATCGAGCTAAGGTATATAAAGTCCCTTACTACCTCGATGATGACACTCAACAAATACTTAGATTTGTCCTTTTTTAATCGCTAAAGCCCATTTTGGCCGCATCTATTTCAAAACTCGTCAATCAATCGGTAATACCTCGTTGAGGACAGCCAATAATATCAGTATCGTCAGCGTATACGAGTAGTTGCACAGACTATTGAAAGTATATGCCTCCGGTGTTGGCTTGAGAGTTGACGAAGTCGCATGACAGCACTTCACCTTGTCTAAATCCTTTTGTGACATCAAAGTTCTCGTAGAGTGCTTTACTGATCTTGACGGAGCAGCGTGCATTCTCTATAGTCATCCTGCGCAGATGGACGAGTTTGGCAGGGATGTCATTACTGGACATGGCTCTGTATAGCTCCATCAAACTCCAGGATCTGCCGAAGTGTAAAAATGACATCTTATGGAGACTTTTCTGGTCTGAAACTACACTAAAAGAGGGCAATTAGATTGTTGGCGTTGAGATTCAGACGGTCACACAATATGGCCGATAGAATCTTAATCTTGTTAGTTTGATTGTTTGGTAGCACAGAGTTCTTTACCTAGTCCTAGGTCCTCCCGACCGAATCTTATCTCTGCTCCTGAGCATGCAGTTTGAAATATTTTAATTTTCGACTTGACTCGAACAACTCATCTGGAAGAGCATAGGGACTTGCGGCTACATAAGTGCGATTCAGGGGGTAACATCAAACAGACTAACAGAAATGTTGTATCCGCCTTAAAAAGGGTTACAAATATTCCAAGACGAATTTTTCTTGTATGTCTTCTTTTTTTTATAAAAAAGGTTGTGGCACCTCGTTTGTAACGATTATAACCTCAAGATTTTTGTAAGCATTTTTACACAATTAAAAATGCATTTTCAGTATAACAACTCCTTAACAGACAGTACAAAAACACTGTCATTACATGTGACCACACCTTAAAGTCCGATGCCAAAGTACTCTCATACCATTGATTTTGTTTAACCAAATTTTATTTTTAAAACAACATACATGCGCTCAACTCTTTAGTTTACCGAAATAAGTAAACAAAATGAAATTAATTATTAAATAAATATTAGGCAAATATAAAATGTGTGTGAAAATAAAAAATATATACATATATATAAATATAAAATTAAAAAAAACAAAACAAATTAAACCCACGTGATAAAAATAATTATGACAAATACCTATAAACACCTAATATACTCGTATAAACAATCACATTTACCCAAAAAACAAAACATATTTAAACAAAAAAAATGGATATTGATATATATGTACATACAAACATATTGTGTACATAATAAAAAAAAGAACTATAAAATTGTTTATTAAATTAAATGTAAAAGAATATTTACCAGAAAGAAAACCCTATAAAACGAAAAGAGTATATTTATCAGCTGCTTGTTTGATGAACCAACAAATAAATTAATAAAGAATGAATATATTTATGCATTAAATGGATATAATGGAGTAGGATATAAGTTAAATACTTAATTGTATCTAAGTATGAGAATAATGTTCCCAACGCATGCTATAGAGACAATATACATATAAAAAAAGAGGAAAAATTAAATAAAAAATATTAACTATAAAAACTCTAAAGTAACTTGGTTTTATTTGAAAGCTTCGTAGGCCAAGGAAAGGGCTGACTACCCACCGGAATGAAGTAGGCATAGGTTAAATCATGCCGGGTAACTATAATGTATAGCCGACGAACTTGCTCTATCGATTTGTAATAGTGATTCTCGGGAATCGTTGCAGCAAGAATCCACCCTCCTACAAGGCATGCACGCCGCTTCCGAGATCTCGAAGTTTCTTTTCCCATCTTTTCCCTCAATCCTTATCCTCAGTCCCATAACCCCAAACATTTCTTCAGACTTCTCCCCTTTCTCCTCCGCTACATCACCACCCTCCATTACAGATTCTACTGAAGAAGGGGAATCTTAATATGCGTTTCAGTTTTTTTGTTTTTTCTGTCTTGGTGTTGGATTACCCCTCTGGGAGACTTATACACAAACAAAATTATACTACCTGCAGGACCAACTCTTTGACTGTATTTTCATCGTCTTTCTAAGAAAGTCGAGTCAGAGTTTCTGTGATAAAGAGCTAGGTTCTCAGCACTCATCACATCAGCCCCAAAAATCTGCCACCTGATATGAGCAGAGGCAGGACAATCATAGAAAGTGTTCCGCATTGTCGTCGCCCTCTCCACAAGCGTCACAGATAGTGCTGTCACTTAAACCTTATACATTGAGATGTTTGGCAAAGGAAAAGTGTCCCCAATAAGTTGTCTGCAGTCTTTTCTGCTGAGAGACAGCAAAAATGCCGCGGACTTCTTACAGACGTCGGGAAATATCCTTTTAGTCTGCCTGCCTGCCTGGAGTTATGCCACCTAGAGTTGTGTTTGCTAGAAACCCAACCATCGATAGAAGCCTTAACCGAAAATAAGGGCAAACCTTACCTGGGTTCAGAGCCAGAGGAGTTATCCTCTGAACCTTGCTTGGTAAGCTCATCGGAGAACTCATTTCTGGTAATACCGCTGTGTCCGGGGATCCAGACAAGTCTTAGCAAATTCTGTCTTCCAACCGCATTCAAACTAGACCTGTATTCTCGAACTATTTTGGATCCAGTCAGAGGATTGAGTAAGGCCTTAAGCGCAGCCTGACTGTCGACATGGACGCAGATACTCCCCCCTCCTTCACTGGTTTTTCACAATATGGTTCGCAGCCAATAAGTATTGCAAAAATCTCCGTTTGGAAGAAAGATTCATAAATACCTAGGGGAAAGTGCAGTCTAACACCATCCATTGACCATCCGTCAATCACATACAGGGCCATCTGCACCCTAGTGCAGACAGTTCGCAGGGAAGGATCAACAGACAGTACGGCAACGTCATCCGCATTTGCCTGAGCGAAAATGCGTAATTGTTCTAATCTACAATGCTTATGATTCATTCACGCTTCGGCAGAGTTGCAAATGCTGTCAAAGGCCGCATTGTAACAAGCACCCTCTATGTCCACCGCGAATTCTTTCCTGTCAAACGCGACTTCAATTCTAGCAACTAGATTTTGAAACGCACTACCAGGTTGCCATTCAAAAGAAATGTGATCGACATTTTTCAGGAGGACCCTCTTTTTAAATCAACTTTCAGTTTTAATTTCATTTTAAGACAGTTCCTTCAAGTCAACCTTACAATATCGGCTCAGCAATTCAAGCTGATTATGCATATTTTGTGATTTAAAAAAAAAAAAATGTTCAACTACATGAATGTAACGTAAGCTGAATGCAATTTCCTTCTGGTTTTCTTAAATCTCCCAGTGAACATAAACCTATCTCAAAGCCCCCCAAACTGTACGTCGTTTGTGTGTTGACATTTCTACTGTCATTAACAATTTCTTTCCAAAACATGTGCTGCCTGTAAAGCACTAAATTTGTGATTTCCTCTCGAATTTTTTGTTTAATTTTCTGAATTCCTGTGAAATTATTGCAAAATGGGACTGGACCAGCCCTTTCATCGCCCGGGGGCCTTAAAACAAACAAATAAGGCCCACAAAACCGGACGTCATCGCTCAAAAGGCGCCGTAGACAGCGCTGCCAAAGGTAATCACTCCGCACAAGAAATTGAAACATTTTCTAGATATTTGTTCGAAAATTCTAGGCAAAATGGACATTAAAGTAGCAACCCATCGCCACAAGGAGCAACAAAGGCGTGAGCAACGTCGAAATCAAATGAATCAGGTACGAGTGGTGATTTGATGGCTTGGTCTGGCCCCTTCCTTTACTTCTCTGTTTTTCCACAGATTCGTAAAAATAAACGAGAAGAAGCCATCGCCAAGAAGCGCCAGTTGGGTGGACAACACACTGCTCCCTTTCTTGTTTGCATTCTACCATTGCACTCGCAAATTGATCCAAAGTCAGCGCTGGCGATCCTAGAAGCCTGTGACGAAGAAGCTATTGTGGACAAGAGCTTAGCTGGAGTGACTTACATCAATGTTCCTCGATTTAAGCAAAGATTTGCTTTTGTAACTCCACCGATTGGTCGAGGAAATGAACTTACGGTGCTGGACTACTTGAAGGTTTGCGATACAACGTTGTTTCTCACCTCAGCAGCCATGGGCGAGGACGATGTGCTAGATAAATGGGGCCACAAGATGTTCAATATGATTGTGGCACAGGGAATTCCCACACCAGTTGTCACTATTATGGATTTGGAGTCTGTGAATCCCAAACGACGTCAGCAAAGTAAGGCAGCTATCCAAAAGTTCATCAGCAAGCTTTTGCCGGAGGAGAAGTGCATGCAATTGGATACGAATCCAGAGGGCGTCAATGTCCTTCGACGAATTGGCGGGCAAAAGAAGAACGTTCTTTACAACAAGGCCAATCGACCGCATTTATTTGCAGAACGAGTCGAATATGAGCCACATCCAGATGCGTCGCAAGATTCGGGAACCCTCAAGGTAACCGGCTTCTTACGTGGCACACCTTTAGACGTCAATGGACTGGTACACATACCCGGTTTGGGTGACTTTCAAATGAAGCAAATTGAAGCTCAGACTGATCCCTATAAATTGGAGAAGAACAGACCAGATTTGCCCGATACGCGAGTCGTTGCCGTAGCCGATCCAGCCAAGCAAATAAGTCTTCAGTCGGAGAACATACCCGATGTAATGGATGCCGAGCAGACATGGCCCACCGAAGAAGAAATTGCTCAAGCCAATGAGGAGACGAAGAAAACAAAAGTGATCAAGCGAATGCCAAAGGGATGGAGTCGGTACCAAGCGGCTTGGATTCCTGATGTAGAAACTGTCGAGGATAAGGATGAAGAGGATGCAGATAGTGACGACAATGATGATGAGGAGGACGATTTCATGTCATGTGAAAATAACTCAGACGACGATGGGGACAAAGAGGACGAAAGCGAAACAGAGGAATTCGTCGAAACAGCTTCGGTATCAGAAGGCGCAGTGAATGATGAGAAGTACGATGAAACGATGGATCTCCAAGAAGAGCGTGAGACAATGAAGAAAATCAAAGAAGCCCGTTCCGACCAGATGTGGCCCGATGAAATTGATACGCCATTGGATGTGGCCGCAAGGGAAAGATTTCAAAAGTTCAGAGGCTTGGAGTCTTTTAGGTGAGTGCGAGGTCAGAGTATTTATTTAGGGCAACCTGATCGAGGTGTTGGTGTTTTTTTTTTTTTGTAGAACATCACCATGGGACATTAAAGAGAATCTTCCTAGCGACTATGCGAGGATTTATCAATTCAAGAATTTCGATCGCACAAAGAAGCGTATTATTGGAGAAGCGCAGGATACTGCCGGAGCTGTGGTAAGTATACAAACGAAATTGTTGCCTCTTCCTTTGTCCGTCTGTCTGTTTCGATGTGACTTGGTGCGCAGTCTGTAGTGATATTGTTGTTCCTACCCGGATGCTGAGTTTGTCTAGGCAATTTGGAACTGATTTCGTAGAAAATCTTGAAGTTCCAAGTTAGTTGCCTTAATATTTTTGCTCAAGTATCACAGCTGTCGCCAATCCGTAAAAGACTTGTTATGTTCTTTGAAGCCTTCTATGTATGCCAAAGTATGTTCAGCAGCTCTTGGAATATTAAGTTTATGATCGTACACTGGCTCTACACTATTATAGAGTGATCCATCCTAGCTGAAGTATGAGAGGAAATTTCATCTCACAAGTGTAACCAGAATAGACCACTATTTGCAGCAACAGAGCGGCAAAAACAGCTCTCAGACTAAGCGAAGTAAGGCGTGATATAAGACGCCGCTTCACTCGGATCTTCATGGATCCATGCCCTTAAGAATGTCATTCGGTGAAATGGTTAACAGTTCGCTCCGATCGCTAAAGGTGCATGCGCCTAAGTTTGTTTTTCTGACAGTCGCAGAGGAAGTACATAGTGTCCTCTTTCGCATCTATGTTGCGTCTAATTGCGCTAATGAAAGTTGGGCTAGATCCTTAGTTATGAAGAATCAGATTGGAGCCTGCAACAAACTCGAACAAAGTCTCATCTGTCATTCAATTGAGTTTCTCTAGAGTTGCAAGGGAGGGTTTTCCAGGCACCATACGTGGAATATCCCCCTTTGGCAGTAGACGACTGCACAAAGTACCAGCATCCCAGCTAAATTTGTCCTCAAACGTAAATGAGACTCCTGCTAGACGATGGACACGGAATGTCTGAGCAAAAAGTTGATGTGTATATCGAAAGTAACCACCTAATTGGATGCCTTTTCGTCTCTTTTTCTATGAATTGTCTCAGTCAAAGGTGCCCTCTGGACTTCTCCGCAATTCTTTCATAATCGTGATTCCTGGTGCCAACGGTGGCATTTGTTTGAAAGTTAATTAGCTCTGGGTTCGAATTCATTTGCAGCCAATAGTCTTCTCGCCTCTTGCTGGTATCATCTTCCTCAAAACGTACCCAGTTTCCATGTCTTATGGACAATGAACGTTCTCGTGTCATTGTTAGAACATCCTTCGTGGTACAAACGGCAGATTTTCACTGTTTCGGCTTTTCTGCATTTTGCCACGTTCTCCCACCTTCTCATTTGTGGCGTTCCTCTACTCAGAAGCTGATCCCAGTTTCGTCTGGTTGTCCGCCTTTTCGTTTCGTTGTGTTCCTCTACTCAAAAGCTGATCCCAGTTTCGTCTAGTTGTCCGCCTTTTCGTTTCGTGGTGATCCTCTTCACAGAATCTGATCCCTGTTTCGCCTGGTTGTCCATCTTTTCGTTTCGTGGTGTTCCTGTACTCAAAAGCTGATCCCTGTTTCGCCTGGTTGTCCGTCTTTTCGTTTCGTGGTGTTCCTCTACTCAGAAGCTGATCTCTGTTTTTGTCGCCAAATACATTCCCCCGCTCTTCCATCTATCATGGATCCATCCGTAAACTGCTTAAGTCCGGTAACGACAGTGGAATTTGGCATCTCGGAGCCGATTTCAGAACAACCCTCACTCTTTACAAGCCTATGGCATCTAACAAACTGCTTACACGATACGAGGCGTGACAGTTTCCCAAAAAGCAACGTAGGTTAACTCGAAGTCCTTTAACATTGTAAGCCATTACTCATCGTGCAGGGAGAGTCCGAAAATAACCCGACGAATACGACTTGTAATAGTACAACGATTGTAGGTCCCTTCTACTCGTTCGAAATGTAAAGAATGACTGCGAAACGCTTAGCTTTGACCCTCTTTATCTTTATCAGAATAATTTTCTAAAAATTGCATGTGCCTGTCTGTTTGCATCTTTAAAAGCACGATCTGTTTTCACACGTTACTTCCTTTAGCATACTAAAAATAAATAAACAAAAACAATTATTGAAACATTTCTAGCCCGGCTGGTACGTTACGATACACATTGCAAATGTCCCAACAACCAGATGGAATATGTACAAGTCTGCACAGCAAAGCAACAACCTGGTCGTCTATGGAATTCTTCCGCATGAACATCAAATGTCTGTCATGAATGTAATTCTCAAACGCATACCAGACTCTGAGGTGCCCATCAAATCAAAGGAAAAACTCATCATTCAGTGTGGTTACAGACGTTTTGTGGTTAATCCCGTCTTTAGTCAGCATACGAATGGCGATAAACACAAAGTGAGTTAACGACATACAACTCATCATATATAGTTTATCGTAATTTATTTTCCAGTTTGAACGGTATTTCCGACCAAATTCAACAGTTGTGGCCACATTTTATGCGCCCATACAGTTTCCACCCGCACCCGTGTTGTGTTTTAAAGAAAATCCCGACTCAACACTGGCTTTGGTAGCACGAGGATGTGTATTATCATGTAATCCCGATCGAGTGATTCTCAAGCGTGTTGTCCTCAGTGGACATCCAAAAAGAATTAATCGTAAATCGGCAACAATTCGGTACATGTTCTTCAACAAGGAAGACGTAGATTATTTCAAACCGATAAAACTACGTACGAAGTGTGGACGTTTGGGACATATTCGTGAATCACTGGGAACACACGGACACATGAAGTGTTACTTTGATGGTCAATTGAAGTCGTATGATACAGTTTTTCTGTATTTATTCAAAAGGGTATTCCCCAAGTGGACCTATGAGGAATGCCTTGTTTCGTGTGAAGATAAGGATGATAATGCTATGGTTGAATAGAGTTGTACATTTTTTTTTTTAGAAAGAATTATTAAATAAATAAAGCTATTTTGAAAAGTCTTACGTTTTATGAACGCTTCTCTGAAGAAGCTATTGATCATCAAGGTAATTATGAGAGGGAACTCTTTTGGAATGTGAAAACAAACTAATAGCTAGGATAACGCTGGATAGGATCATTTAGATCAATCTCTCGAAGTGGAATGGTCTGGTTTCCACTCAGGATGGAGCATTGCGTCAAGTAGGTATATATTTCCACTTCATCTGCTCTTTATATACTTGCGATATCTCATACTTGGAAAATAACACAATTGCTGTAGGCTGTGTCGTCCTCGAATGTAGGACGACACAGCCTACAGAAAAACTGCAAGATACGATTCAGGAAATCCAAAATTGAACAAGGAAATGGCGCATAAAATTAAACGAGTCAAAATCTGTTCATGTAGATTTTACAAACAGAAAGCTTGAGCATATACCAATATATATGTGTTGATGACATCAACAAAAAATATATAATTTCAGTAAAATGCATAATAAGCATATTTTCTTTAGAATAGTAAAGCAATGACTTATGGAAATTGCAACATAAGCAAATTTTTGTTTTGGTTTTTGCACCTGCTCATTTGTCGCACCTTTAATGCTTAGGTTAGCAGAATTTTTGTATAAAAGAGAATTAAATAAAGAATAATGTTCATCGTGTTGTAATCAATCGAAACAAGCCTTTTTGTTCTACCTAATGTGAGGCTGCATTAGGCGATTGAATTATAAAATCTAGAGTGAGATAGATTTTCATGGTCCTTCGAGCCGGATTAGCCGGACTAGTGTAAAGTGAGTGTTAGTATTGGTACAGGACCAATACCATCATCAAGGAATATTAAAAAAAAAAAAAAAAAAAAAAAAAAGAAGGGAAGTGTTTATAAGTGCAAGTTAAAATCAACATGAGTGAAATCGAGGAAATCGCGTTGAATCAAAAGCTAATTTCGGAAGAAGTCCGTACGTTATGGACTAATTTCAAGAAGGATGGGAAATCCCGGTACTCTGTAAAGTACTTTACAGACAGGCTGGAGCAATTAGAGCAGTATTGGATCGACTTCCAAATAAACAACGGACATTTGGAAGAGCTGAGAAAAACAAACCCGACGCATGACTATTTCACAAGGAAATATTTTAGTCAATTCGAAGCCAGGTATCTCGACATTAAAGCTACGTTAAAGGCAAAATTGGATGATTTTAAAAAGACAACGCAACTTCCGTCGCTGCCGTCTCGTACCGATGCCGACATTCAAGCAATACAATCATCAAGTAGAAGTACATCAGAAGGAACGAGAAAGTCAGCTGACAACATGAAGTGTCCAGCTAGATTTAATAAGTTGAACTTTATCAAGAACAACTTCGTTCGCGTAATTGACAACTTGGATTTGACTCAAAATACAGTGTACCTCGGATTCAAGTTGGGTCAGTTAAAAGAATGCTGGACAAGGTTGGCGGCAATGAATGAGGAGATAATGTCATCACTGGAAGAAGCTGATTATGAGCAGGAGTACGTGTCCAGTAACGAGTTCATCGATTTGGAGCAGATGTATCAAGATGCATACATTCAAATCAAGGAAGCAGAGCAACGGCAACAGCAACTGGAGGGAGTAACTCCACAAGCTCCATCACAGAGGGAAATCAAGCTTCCAACCATAAGCATTCCAGTATTCAGCGGAAGGTATGACGAGTGGATACCATTTTGGGAACAATTCGAACGATTAGTCCACAATAATGGGTCATTAAACGATGTCGAACGCATTCAATACTTGAAAGGCAATCTAAGAGGAGAAGCAGCAAGGATTGTCAATCACTTGTCACCAACGTCAAGCAATTATGCAACGGCTGTAGAATTATTGACAAAAAGGTTTCAAAATCCAGCAGCATTGGTCAAAAACTACATCCAAAAATTGTTGACCTTGAAACCAGTTCGTAATGAAAGTTCGTTCGATTTAAAAACCATCCTGGATACGTCAAAGGAAATCCTGTATGGCATTAACAACTTAGGAGTTGACGTAAGCTCTTGGGACCCATTAGTCATTGAGTTGCTGTATCCAAAACTTGACCCAGAATCGAGAAAATTGTACCAACAGGCAAGAGGAACGTCAACAGAAATCCCAAGACTTAGTGAATTTTTTGATTTCATCGAGGGAAGATTCCGAGGATTGGAAGGCAGTCGCGAATTCAACCGTGAGCACCAGTCCCAACCAACAAAAACAACATCCACAAAAAACCATGTGACAACATTCACTCAGTCAAAATGCGTTGTGTGCAGTGAATCTCATCAACTGTTCAACTGCAAAAGGTTCTTGAGTATGAAGCCGAAAAACCGAATGGAGGTGGTCCAGAGGTCCAAGCTGTGTTTCAACTGTTTACGAGACGGACATTCGGCAAGAGAGTGTTTAACGAAGAAGGGTTGCAAAATATGCATGCAACAGCATAATTCCTTGCTTCATTTCCCTCGAGGTGAGAATGCAGCCGTCTTGGTGGAAGAAGGAAGAACTAGTGAAGACGCAACAACGACAGCACGAGTCACCACAACATGTCATACTAACAGGATGGTATTGCTAGCCACAGCCATGGTGAATATATGCGTTGGAGGACAAGCTAAACTTGTACGAGCTCTGATTGATCAAGGGTCTCAGTCTTGCTTCGTGACGGAGAAGTTAGCACGTCAAATAAAGGTACCGTTGGTCAAGTATGAGTCAAAGATCAATGGAATCAACGGTCATGCTACACAAATCATAGCAGCATGTCACCTTACCCTTCAATCGATTCACGACGTAAAGATCAACTTGGACGTAGAAGCTCTAGTAATGCCAGTTATAACATCAAGGCTGCCACTAGAACAATTTACACCGAACCAGTGGCCACACATTCAGGGGTTAAAATTGGCGGATCCATGGTACGAACAACCGAAGGAGATTGAATTGCTGATAGGATCAGACATTCTGCCGCAACTTTTGACGCATGGATTAATCAAGGGTCCAGCTAATACTCCAATGGCACAAAATACAAGGTTTGGCTGGATACTATCGGGACCAGTCATCACCACCCCAACTCCAAGGAAGCAGGTACAAGTTAATAAACTCACGTCATGTATCAGTGTGTGCGGTGAAGACGAAGGCTTGAAGAAATTTTGGGAGCTAGAAGAAGTACCAACTGCAAGGATCAAGTCTGCAGAAGATGAGATGTGCGAAAAACACTACCACATGACACACAGACGAGATGAAACGGGACGATACACCGTCAAACTGCCCCTATTAAAGGATCGCATGGTTTTGGGCGATTCACGCAAAATGGCATTGAAGCGATTTTTTATGTTGGAACAAAGATTCGCGAAAAATGAAAATCTTCGCAATGAATATTCCAAATTCATTCAGGAATATATTTCTCTTGGACACATGGAGGAAATAGAGGAGGGGTACACTGGAAAATCATATTATCTTCCACGCTCTTCCGGATTAGCCGGAACATTCAAGCGACCAATAGCCAAGGTATGTTTGTTGCCAATAGAAGACAACATCAGGAAACCCGAAGACGGCGGAGTTCAAAAGTTGAAACAACCCTCGGAGACATTTCCATCCAGTCGGCCCGGAAGGCATCTGAAAGACGGAAAACAGAAGTCAACCACTCCCTCTTCAAATTTCTCTATTGCCCTTGTGATTTTATCCCTGCTTGTATCTGTCGTGCCGGATATTGGATTGTTCGTAGAACAAATCGGAACTACCAAAATCCAACGGGGAGTACTACGAACGAGCATTCGATTCCCAATTGAAGACATTATGCGTGATCAAGCCAACATGAATAACACCAGAGACCAATTCACAACGTTATGCAACAAGGCAAAATCAGTGACGAAAGAGAGTCAATGCGATGAATTGCGTCATCATATAGAAGAGGAATGGAATAACGTATTCTCAGTTTTCAATAGACTTCAAGTGACACCTATTCGTAGACAAAAACGAGGATTGCTGGGAACTGTTCTGAACTCAATATTCGGAGTCAATGATGAAGTCTACCATGATATCGAAGACCTGGATAATAATCAGAAGGAATTAATCAAGAGCACAAAAACAAACACTAAGATTATGCTGTCTACAATCTGCAGTGTGAATGAGACAGAAGCCAGAATCAACAAGAAAATTAACAACTTTACGACGAAACTGAATGCTGGTCTAGAAGAGATTAACAAGATGGAATCTTGGTACACGTTGGTTGACGAGAACAAAATAAATCTGCATGTGACAAACGCTTATTTGATTGCACTTAGCTACATGCGAGGAATTGAAACAAAGTACAACAAGCTGCTGAATGCGTATCTTAAAAGAAGTCATTTGTTTGAATTCTTGCCACACAAGAGCGTGGAAGAAGTCATCAACAAGTGTGCAGAGAAACTTGGCCCAGAGATGGAAGTACTACCAGATCCAATGGACAAACTGGAGATGTCTTCAACTTCAACTGAGATTCTTGTCACGGGGTACTTTACAATCAGTGATGCCAATGAATATGAACTGGTTAAAACCAATACTGTTCCAGAGCAGATAGATGAACATACATTCCGAGAGGTACAGATAAAGCAGACGGTGCTGGGAGTCAACTATAATCTACAGAGATATTTTGAAATATCACTGGAAGATATAAACAAGGCACCAACACTTAACGGAAAAACATTCATCCTCCGGCCATCAATATTTCACAGTATTGGGCAAAGTGAGGATTGCATCGTCCAGCAACTGTACAAAAAACTGTCTTTTAAGCGATGTGCAACCAGAAAGCTTAGACTAACACACACCATGTGGAAGGAATTATGGACGCACAACACCTGGATGTTCATTACACCAAGGGAAACCACTGTGTTCATCATTTGTGGAACAAATCGGGAGGAAGTTATTTTGAACATAACGGGCATCATTCATGTGACACCGGACTGTGTCATTCAATCAAAATTCGTCCGATTGGAAGCAAAATTGTTCAAGGAAACGAGAATTGTGGTTCACTTCAGCAAATCAGTTGCTACAATAAACACATCAGTATCAACCCAGGCTCCAGTTTATTTTACAAATGAAACCGTAATTCCGTTGAATAAGGATCTAATGGAGGTATCAATATTCAACCATCGAGAGGCATCCGAGGCGCTCAACCGGATACACGAGCACAACTGGAAGACCATCAAACAACATCAGTTTTGGACAATTGGATTTTGCTCCGTTTTTACAGTCGCTGTGATCATCATCTGCGTATTGGCTGTGATACTTAAATACGGCAATCATCGAGTCCGAATTGACCACTCTGCCAACGTTGAGTTGAGAGATCACAAGAACATACCGGAGCACCGTTTTGAGATTACTTGGCAAACAACACCGGAGGAGACAAAATGTTGATGACATCAACAAAAAATATATAATTTCAGTAAAATGCATAATAAGCATATTTTCTTTAGAATAGTAAAGCAATGACTTATGGAAATTGCAACATAAGCAAATTTTTGTTTTGGTTTTTGCACTTGCTCATTTGTCGCACCTTTAATGCTTAGGTTAGCAGAATTTTTGTATAAAAGAGAATTAAATAAAGAATGATGTTCATTGTGTTGTAATCAATCGAAACAAGCCTTTTTGTTCTACCTAATGTGAGGCTGCATTAGGCGATTGAATTATAAAATCTAGAGTGAGATAGATTTGACATTGGACGCAAAACTTCGTTGGAAGGTTCACGTCAAGAAAAAACGAAAGGAGCTCGATATCAGATGTAGAGAGACCTACTGGCTAATAGGAAGACATTCCTACCTATCAATTTCTAACAAACTCCAACTGGTACGTGCGGAATGAGGACCTCCACAGAGACTTGGGTATGGAACTAGTAAAACACGAAGTCAAAAGACATGCTAAGAAACATGGAGAGGGGCTCCGACTTCACACGAAACCTGAGGCCCTCCAGCTTTTGGACCAAACAAACCTAGTTAGGAGATTGCGAAGACGAAAACTCTTCGAATTAGCGCAGCACTGAAAACGAAGAAATTAGAAAATGCACATTCATACAAACGTTATGGAACGAAACGAGCGTAGGGGCGCTCGGAGTGAATTCTATCCCACAACGTCTTGAGTGGTGATGTATGTGCATAACTTCTTTCTCGTGAGCTCATGAGAGACGCCAGTAGGTGGAACTCTAATTTTATAAACATGTGCATTAAAAAACAAAAGTGAAAAAAAATTGCTCATTAGTCCCAGTGACTAAATCGCAGTAGCATGGTAGGATCTCTGTCCACAGGCGTAGAACTTGGCCTTCGCACCAGCCAAGCATAATCACTGGGTATCGTCACCTGTGGTGTGTTATCTCTGGTACGTACGGACCCGTGTTGAGATGGAGAAACTCAGGAAAAAAAATCTGCTCTTTATCGACTTTGAGAAAGTATTTGACAGCATGGATCGAGATTCCATTTGGTTGGCCTTCCACAGAAAGCGTATTTCAGAAAAACTCATAGCTATTAGCAAGGCTTCATACGAGGTGCTAAGTGACGCATTCTACACAGCAGTAGTAGCATGCCAGAGGACTTTGAAGTTCAAAGCGGGTGACGAAAGAGCTGCATTCTTTCATCACTGCTATTCCTGGTAGTTATCATCAATGTTATCCATGCGGCTTTGACAGAGGAAATCCGGACAATTCAAAACATCTCAACTACGCTGACGATATCTGCCTGCTTTCGCACAGAATTATGGATCTACCTCAAATTGCTCACAATGTGGAAACCGAGAATGGCAGAATAGGGCTGAAGCTGATTGCACCAAAGCAAGGCCCCTTAGCCTGTTAAACTTGAACTCTCAAAAGAATATTGCTGGATAGGAGGTGGCGAAAGTCAACTGTGTCGTCTTCTTTATCTAGGAAATATGGTCTCGGTCGATGGAGGTACCGAACTAGGTGTGAGTAGCAAAATTGTCAAAGCAAAAACTACCTTCGAAAAGTAATGTTTTCAACAGCATAAGCAAGCCGAGACGTTCTTTTGGTGCAGTACATGGAAAGTGACCACTAACCTCCATGAATAAGTGTTTACGTATTATACTGGGAATTTTCTGTCCGATTTGTATCTAAAACAAACAACTTCACATGGAAATGAGTCAGGAATCAGTAGACATCACAATACGTCGGACGTAACAGCAGTGGATTGGCCGCCATTCTATTGCGCAAAGATAATTCCGTTGCAAAGTATGATCCACACAACTCAGTCAGGCAAACCCACCCACTACGTCCTAAGCAAACATGGCACAGTTGAAGAATCAAAATCACTGGGCATGATCTGGAGGGAGCTGAAATGTGTTGCAGAACTTCAAATAGCGCACAAGCGTTGTTGATGAGTATAAAGACAGTTCCTAATGGAAGAAGAAAAAAAACCTTAACGCAGTCCTATAATAAGCTGAAGAACAACAAGGTTGTGGAACTCGATGGCTTGCCAAAGAATTATGTATGTATTCCAACATCGAGGTGATGTTTTGGCAGGAAGGATGAATCAAATAGTTAACCAAGTTTAAGTGAAAGGAAGCATGTCCTATGGCTGAAGCTAAACTATCAGCTTGGCAGGTCAGTGATGCACAGTTTGAACAGTAAGGGGGCCAACACTGAGAGAATCGTACGCGATTGTTAAACCCACGAATACCGCCGATGTTCTTAGAATTCTCTAGAATTCTAGTTCAATCAATTGATCTGTGCAGCACCGTCCCGCTTATTTCAGCTTACTTAACTCTGATACGTTTGTTTCTAGAAGTTGTTCCTGTAGTCAGACTGGACACAGACTTTACAACAATAAACAGACTAATTTCTTAGTAAATACCTAACCTTTATCTTCTTACAAATATATTCACATAATTTACTCGTACTGCCTTCTTTATGCATGCAAATTCTCACAAAAACTTTATAATTACCACATGAGTGTAATCAATGACGAATTCAACGAACCGGGGAAATTCTGAAGCCGACTGAATTTCTCACAAATCGTGTGCCACACAGAACAGTTTACATTAGAGGCTTTAATGGATCGTTAAACGACGTTGCATTATCTCTATAATGGATGTGCTACTTTAAGTACTACCAACCACACTCTACCCACGTGCTAGTTTAAATAGTCCGATTGGACTTTACCCATCGGTGTGTAAACAAAATTGATGAATGGACACTACCAAGAATCGCTAGACACTTGTCCGCCAGAAATGAATCAACGAGAACAAAACGAGACACAAATTTAATAACAAATCTCAAGAATTCTCTTGAAAGCTAGAAATAACTCCTCTCCCTGACGTCACATTGATAAGAATGGGTTTTCAGATACAGCTTATGACGTATTGGGTTTGCAATTTGCATTTGGGAAAACCGTGATTTGTTGAAGAAATTTCCTCTAAGAGCACACATAGATTAAAATATCTCATAACAGTTGCACTGAAGGCGACAAGACGTTCATTGTAATTGATGGAATTCCTTTAATATTTTGTCCATCTTTTCTTGACCAATGGAAGTCACAGCTGTTCGTCAAGCCGATAGAGTTATGTAAGTTGACAGGAGGCATACTTCAAATCGCTTAGCACCAAAAGATAAGGCATTAGAAGACTGCACGAGTATACATTTACATTCCAGTGAATTGCAAGGCTGACGAACTGGCACGATCAAGCTTTTGAGGTGAGAACTCTATCGATTGCTAGGGGCAAGATAAAACGAATATTGTTCCTGGAAACATATAGAACAATGTAATACCTAGACAGTTCTAGTTCGACAAAAATCTAACAGTCTTCTGAAGCACAGAAACTATCTCAAAGCTGGGCATTCCGGATAACGAATCTCGTAGCGTCTACCATCCCACAATTTCTATGCATATGCCCTGCTCTTGGCCGTTTAAAAAATCTTAAGATCTCAACAGGACATAGGAACATGGCTACATGGCTATTAAAACAAATTTTATAGGGAGGAGTAAAAGGATCTAAGATTAGGAAAGAGTTTTCAAGGCCAAAGCGGTCCTAGAAGTATTCTGCGATATGGACGTAATTGTTTCAATGTCTGTTGATTGGCTTCCATTCGAACTATGACCACATGGATTTCCCGTGCTATAAATGTTGTTGTATACATTCAAAATGACTGCAGGTAGATTTAGATTGAGGATTGACTCCAATGCGACTGTGTGACCATGTGTCGTTCCAAGTGTAAGCCGATCTTTGTACTTTTTGAAAGCTTTCATTTTAAGTGCTAAACTCATAGGTGGTTATAGCTCAGCACATTGTTCTTAGTCGACTTCAATCTATTCTGTCCCGTTATGTTTCTAAAGCCCTTAAAATCACCCTTTTTATAGTGCTGTCAGAGGCTTCCTCTAGTTTCTTCAAACTTAAATGTTCTCTATACAGATTCCGTCAGTTTGTAGACAGCAATCTTCGTCGATCTGATATGTATGCTGGCGAAGTTGGAGCACCCTGTCAAGCCGATTTTTTCTGGTGCCTGACATCACCTTCTTTGTCATCTTCAGCAGGACAGATCTCGAAGGGTTATGTCGTTCGGAATAAGGATTTCGTTTGTCCCCCTCTTCAGAGACTTAGTAGACGCATGTACGGGTATGTAGCCGTGGACCTATCTGTAATCTAAGTGTGCAGGCTTTAGCTGGCGGTCACTTGAACCTAACCATGTATACCCGAGTGAGACATAAATGCCCGGTTTTCCTTTATTTGCAGTAGGATAGTGAAGGGTGCCACCTACAAATGGTATTTTGAGCGTTTGGAATGTGCTTATGGCCCAGTTAAGCCGGTATTGCACTTCTGCTCCATTTATCGTGCGGAGCAATCTAATTTACAGTACCAGCGTTCCTGAAAATTAACCCTTTAGAGGCTTGCTGTGTACCAGATATCGCTTCGATTACTTCAGTTTGGGGTTCAACCAAGCCACAAGGCGTGCGTTCGGCTTACTCCGGACCTGCCAATTCGTCACCATTCTCATTCCCTGGTATGTTCTTATGCCTAGGGATCTAGTAGAGCTTTACCTTGTTCTGTGTTCCAAGAACTATGAGCGCTTTCTCGACAGAAACTTCACAAGCTTCGATTTTTCCTTCTATTTTCGGTTATTGTCACCTCCGCTTAGAAAACACTGCAGTAGTTCGGAAGCCGGCCTGATTTGGTGATGTCCAGTGGTTCAAAGGGGATTCCTGTTCAATGTTCAATTTGGATCCGTCGGTGTAGTCGGCTATAGATTGCGTTTAAGGTGTTTGACCGCTTTTCCATTCTCCCTGCTCGAAAAGAGTCTTGTGAAAGCTTTGTTTGGTGTTGTGTAATCAGCAGATTATGGAGATTCGTGTCTTCTTAACGACCGTCAGTGTGGTTTCAAGTGGAACACGGGACTTAAATAATACAGAGAATTATCACGAAAGATTTGAATAGAATGAGGCGTCTTGCCCTTCTCGAAATTAATTCCGAACTTGTTAAGAATTTGATTGTATAAGATGGTTGTGTTCCATTTTGGCTAAAACTATAACAGCCCTTAAAGTAGGCTCACACGTCAGTGGTGATGAGTCACTCAAGAGAGAAGTTACTCATAGAATTCAGTGTGATTGGCAAAGCTGGTGGACCACGTCAGGCGTATTATTTAACAAAAAGATTCTACAACAGTTGAAATGTAAAATATATTAAACGGTCAGTCATCAGGGCTGTAATAAGTGCTGGGTCACTCCTAGGAAGCTAGAACAAAAATGCCATGTCACTGAAATGCGTATGCTGAGGTGAGTCAGTGGGGTGACGCTGCTCAATAAAACTTACAACAAACATATAAGTGATAGCAGCAAAGAAACACCGGAGATTGGACGCGGTGAACTAAATGTTCACCCGCTTCCTTATAGATATTGGTGTCCATCAGAGCTAAGTCCTTCTTCCGACACTTGTTTGTAATATTTGGCAATGATCATCTACGTTTTACTTACAATCTAATGATAGAACTCTTGATAAGGGCTACAAGTTGACTAATGCAAGCATCAATCTCAGTACTGCTTACAGTTTCTGAAGTGGGTTAACCAAAAATGTATGGAGTTGACAAATTTCGCAATCAAGTTCTGGTGCCTAATTACAAAAGCGTATTGACACCACACCATGGAGAGTATCCGAAGACACCTTGGATGGGAAAAGGAGTACCCAAGTAAAAGACAACTTCAATCAACTTGATGTGCAAAACTAAAGGCACTTACCTAAAGATCGATTTATTGGTTGATGCCAAGATCTACGTAAGACTACAGCACCATCTAGAGTAGGTAGGTAGAAGTGGTTGAAACTCGTGAACCTGCCAGAGATACAAGTAGCGCGGATGCGCCGTTTTGATGCCACAACTCACGTGAACTGGATGTTGATAGGCGTAGCTTCAAGAGTAGTTTTCATATCCATCCTGTGGAATGGAGAAAATTGGAAATGTTGCAGAATTTTATGTTAGAAATATCAGAAAGTTCATTGAAAAAGGGTTTTCCGAGAGTGCACTGCCTGGCTCTGGCAAGTGCGGGGCAGTCACAGAATAACGTTTCCTTTTCGTGTGAATTGTCACAAATACGACAGTGGGGGTTGAACGGGATGCCTAGCTTGGCAGCATGTTGACCTATCGGCCAGTGGCCCGTGCTAATTGTTGTGATTCTTGCTTTCTTGATGCGGTTCCTATTTATCAGGTCATTCGTTCTGTTTTTGTTGTAGGTGGGCCAAATCTGTCTGGATATGGCACAAGTTGCAGGACTTTTCCACCTAGAGTTGGAAATAGAGGGAAAGTGTTAGAAAATGTTGCCTTTGATGAGTCCCATCGGAGAGCAGACAGGACTCCGCAAGGGAGACATCCAGGGTGGAACCACATCTGGCTAACCCGTCGGCTCTCTCGTTCCCGTCTATGTTTCTATGGCCGGGAACCCAGAGGAGAACGATATTAAACCGAGCGTTTGCTTGCATTATAGTTTCCTTACACTGTTCTACTAATTTAGAGGACGAAGTAGGTGAGTGAAGCACTTTGATGGCAACCTGACTGTCAATAAAGATTCCTATGCTGTTTGAGGTTTGAAGCAGTACCATCTTAGTAAGTAAATAATCTTTAACCAGTTCTTTTGAAATATTTTTTTTACCTTAAGTGAGATAAGTTGAGCATGTTAACCTGGGGTTCAACAACAACCACTCTATATGTATTATTTGTCATGATAGACTTCTCAACCTCGATCCGTCCGTGTCGTTTAATTACAAGAAGAACACCGCACATAATTAACACAATAAATTATAAATATACTTTAAGTTCATCCCTTTATTCTGGTCTGTGTTTGTTTATAAATGGATTTATAATATCTGCTATCTTCCTTGGCTCATTCAGGTGTACATGATGCGTTCCATCTACTTCATAATATTCAAACGCAGGCTTCTGCTTCAACAAAGTTATAATCTCATTATAGTTCTCCTTCCGTTCGTAGTATGGTCCTTGTAATGCTTTTATAAATAAATGCGGACACGTTATCCTGCATGCCATCTCACAAACAACATCCTTTGACAAATCAAAAAACATTAAAGATCGCAGTCGATTATCTCTAGAAAAGTAGTACTTGTGCGGTTGACGCATCGAGGGTTTGATTCCTCTTTTCAGCATAAACTGACAGTATTCCCTGTCAATAGATTGCTCAGCTCCATTATGCACTTTCTCAATCAATTCATGAAAATCGTAGCTAGGAGGTTCCATTTTTTTGATGTTCATATGATTAGCCTTAAATTGATTTTCCATTCGCTCACACAATCTGTTGATAATTACACGATTTGATTGCACTAAGGGCTTTAGAACATCTAAACCAATGTACATATCACATTTGTCAGGAAACAAGGAGCAAAATACAAATGCGTTAATGGAACTAATCGAATGGCAGATCATTGAGATTTTATCCCAATTGAATTCACGCATGAGAGTGAGTATAAGAGTCACATAATCCGAACAATGATAGTTGCAACCTTGTGGAAGCCATGAAGATAAACCATGACCGGGCAAGTCGATGGTTAAAAAACCAACATGGGGTGGTAGCAGAGGAGCTATTGTGTCGAAAGTTCCAGCGTTATCCTGCCAACCATGTAAACCGACTATAGGCCGTATGTTCTTTGGACCGTACCACTTGCCTGCAATGTGTCCCCATGGCACTTTGAATTTTATCTCTTCAAACTGCAAGAAACGCTTTCACTTTAGATAATGTCCACTGCACTACACTAAAGAAACTCACCTCTTTGTGTGTTCCACAGAATTTCCTGTTATTCCTTGTCATTCCTTGAAGGGATCTCCTAAAGAGACTTGAAGCACGCAATGCAATTCCCATTTCTACCGATTTATCCGTAAGATACGATTGTACGCTAACACCCTTCGGGTTCTAAACTTGTATGCTTTATATTTGGGACTACTGTGATCGCAGATTAGAATATAAAGTCACGTCATCCATTGCGTCAAAATTAACGTAAATGTTCGAGTTCAAGTTCAAGTTTTACTTTATTACGGTAATATTAAAATTGTTTAGTTTAATACCGATGTACTAAAACCAACGTACATGGGTATCAATCAAGCAATTTTAGTGATGGGAAACACAGAGCTTGCCGTTCATCTTGTTAAACCGAAGAGCAGTTATGTACGTGAATTAGGGAACGAATGCGAGAAACTGAGAGTACTGTCATCAGTGAAGTAATGGATTGGATTAGAAGTTGCAGACAAGAAAGAGAATTGGAGACAAAACGAAGCCTTGCGGAACACCAGCATTGATATGGTAAGTTGCAGACTTGAAACCATCTTAAACAACTTGTATATTGAACGCCCCGAAAGGTAGCTTCTAATCCATTGTAGAGAGAGAGATATGTGCGTCGAAGCACGTTCATTTTGAATTTTTTTGCAGATTGTAGATTTCAGGAAATACTGAGGAAGGCAAATCGTTCCATGTGCGTTGAGTGGTCTTTTATATACAACTGTATGCCGGAAACTAGTCTTCAGATGGACGATGACGCAACTGTAGTGCGACTCAACAGACAGACAGGCGGTGCACGACTAGATATTTCGTCCAAACAGTTGTGAACTCTGCCAACGAGATCAGCGCAAAGATCCAACGTAGAATAACACTCGCCAATCGCTGTTACTATGGCCTTAGGAGGCAACTACTTAACAAGACCCTGTCGAGAAGAATCAAGGAAACACTATGCAAGACCCTCATCATCCTCGTCGTTGTATGGTGCAGAAGCATGGACTACGCAGAAGAGAACGACCTTAACCTTAACCAAATCGGTGTAGCAAAACATCGAACAAAGAGTAAGAGTAAAGGAAGGCATGCAAGGCAAAACCTTAAGAAAGAAGTGGGGACTTCAACCAAAGACGACCTTGTGGATATACACAGCCGAAGTGCGTCCAATTCTCATCTAAGGGCCACTAGTATGGTAGCCCGCATTGAGCAAAACTACAACCTCACGATACGCAAAAGGCTCCAAAGAACAGCCAGTATAGGCACCACGGATGCATTAAAGTCGGCTCCAACGGATGTGCTCCTGCATCTACCGGCTGCCGACTTATACACAAAAAATATGCAGCTGGAAAGATTTAATTGTGGATTAAATCAATGCTAATGAACAAAACCTTGATGATGGATGCAGATTGTGGTCGGCACGGTCGGCACGTGAGACCAGGGGTAAATAGGGGCTGCCCACAAGGCGGCTTTCCCAGCACGCCTGGCTCTGTTCTAAATGCAATGCTTAATTTGAAATCCCTTTGAGGTTAACATCATGGGCGAAACAATCAGAGCCATCTTCCGTTAAAATATAGGTGGTTTTTGGTATAGCACGGCACTGGACCTCGCGCGAGAAATATCTGACGCAATGGTTCCGGAATTAAGACTGCTGTGTAGATTAACGATTGACATTCCCTGTGCACAGGAGTAGTTTTCACCACACAGGAATGAAGTCGAATTTTCACAGATGGCTCCAAGACCAGTGGTGGCTCAGTTGTTGGAGTCTTTGTGGAAAGCGACAACGTTAGACTGCACTTTCCCCAAGGTATTTATGCATCTGTTTTCCAAGCAGAGATTTTCGCAATACTTATGGCTGCGAAGTATATTGTGAAAAACCAATGGAGGGGACGGAGTATTTGCGACTATAGCGACAGTCGGGCTGCGCTTAAGGCTTTGCTCAATCCTTTGACTGGATCCAAAATAGTTCGAGAATGCAGGTCTTGTTTGGGTTCGGTTGGAAGACTGAATTTGTCAAGACTTATCTGGGTCCTTGGACAGCGGGATTACAGAAAATGAGGTCTCCGATGAGCTTGCCAGGTAAGGTTCTTTGGCCCTGAACCCACGTTAGGTTTTCCCGTATCTTCGGTTATGGCTTCTATCGATGGTTGGGTTTCCAGCAAACACAACTGTAGGTGGCATGACTCTCCAGGATGTAGGCAGACTAAACGGATATTTCCCAACTTATTGGGGACACTTTTCCTTTACCAAACATCTCAATGTCTTAGCCATCTGTGACGCTTGTGGAGAGGACGACGACACTGCGCAACATTTCCTATGTAATTGTCCTGCCTTTTCTCGATTCAGGTGGCAGATTTTTGGGCTGATGTGATGGGTGCTGGTAACCTAAGCTCCTTATCACTGAAACTCTTACTCGACTTTCTTAGAAAAACGAAGAAAACACAGTAAAAGGGTTGAACCTGCTGGTATTTCAAACATGTTTTTGGCTATTATCATTTCATATTGAAGATGACTTGATTGCGATTAACCAAAAAAAAAAAAAAAAACGGCTACATTCGAACGTGCTTTGTTATTATTATTCCCCTTATAGTCTTTTTTAGATATATTGTAATGAACAATTTGTATACAAAGTAAATTATTATTAAAAAAAACCATCTACACAACGAATCAAGAAAGCGTGCACTCGTGTATAAATATTGAAAATCAAACAAACAGATAAAATACGAAACACGACAATACTTAATTCGTATTGATGCAATCGTTATATCATATTTAAGACTAGCAGATCACCCGCGGCTTGGCACGCGTTAAATACATACTAAGGTTTATACTAATTTGCTAGAAATCGTCTGTTCCTGTGGAATTTTGAAAGACAAAAGGTAGCAAATCAGTTCATGTACTAAATTTTATACGTTCGTGACGTCTTAGGCCTTCAACCCTTAACTGTTAACTTTTCTAACATACAAAAGTAAATTCCAAAAATGACGATAACATCATTTTTCTAATTTATGCTCTGTCCACCTGTGAAAACAACATGAAAATCCGTTCAGCAGTTTCGGAGATATGCGCGAACAAACAAACAGACAGACAGACAGAAAAGAATTCTAAGAATCGCTAATTAGACCTGAGCCTGAACTAATGCCGCTTTCCATCCTTTACGGTCCCGGGCACGCTGCTTCCAATTTATTAGACCAAGGCTTCTGGCGTCCGAGCTTGCCTGATCTTTAAACCGAAGGTTCGGTCTTGCTCTTCTTCGTGAACCAGGTAGCTGGGATTCGAAGATCCTCTTAGCTGGAGCATTCTCGTCCATTCACTCGATGTGGTGGAGCCATTGCAGTCGACGGATATCTGCCTTCCGGACTACATCCACATCTTTGTACAGCTCGTAGAGTTCGCGGTTATATCTTCTCCTCCATTCGCCCTCCTCGCAGACTGGACCAAAAATGCGACGTAGGATTTTTCTTTCGAAGGATCCCAAGATCTGATCCGCTGTCTTACTTACCGCTCAGCATTCAGCTCCATAAAGCAGGACTGGCAAGATCAGGGTTTTGTAGAGCATAATTTTGGTCCTTTGGGTTAGGAGTTTGGACCCTAGTTTTTTGGACAAATCGAAGTAGCAGCGGGTGCCTAAGGTTATCCTTCGTCGAATCTCCACTAGGGTGTCATTTGTGGAGTTTATGTTTGCCCCGAGGTAGATAAACTCCTTCACAACCTCAAAATTATAGCTGTCAATTGTTAGGTTTTGATCTAGACAGTGTTCGACGGATCGGTTTTTGGTAGACAGTATATAGACAACAACGCAACGAAAAGAAAACAAAACAAGTACTTCCGCTTAACAAACCGATCAAGATCACAGCCATTATCTATTGGCGGCTTTGAAGGGTCCTGTCAGAATATAGACGCGGAAGAAGATACGAAACGCTTCCTGTTGAACCAGGAAAATAATCCGAGGCGCACAAACACATCTTCTTTTACTTTTAACCATGGATTCGGTCTAGTTTATGGAGGGCCACCTTAAGTGACCAACTGAATATTCTACCTGCACATCTTTCCCAAAACAGGGAGAGCACAAAGAATCCATGAAGCGGCACAATACTTTACGCTCAACCCTTTGAAAACAATTTCATTTTCTTTGGAAAATTGTTTGGTTAGCATCCTGGAAGTAGTTACCTTGCCTATGTGTCAGTGGGCTAACTGAGCCTCAATCATTAGTGCTTTGGACAATTTGATTGTTAAATCCAAAGGCAGGACATTTTAGTAGCTTTTGGAGAAATATAGTTCACAGCCCTTGTCACTGCGGTTTCTAACGAATCCTATTGTGCCTTCCCTAGATGAATTGTTTCACTCCAGAGGATATCAAAAAGTTAAGGAACTTTTCTGGGTGGATGGCAGCAAGCTATTCCGTAGGGACAACTTCGCCGCTGAGGATTCTCTTTCTGAGTTGAAAGAGAGCTGGGCATTCCTTTAGGATGTGTATCGAGGTCTCTTCACTCTCAAGGCAAAGCCTACAGCTTGAATCTGTGCCAAGGTTCATGCAATGTAGGTGCTTGTTCAGGTGGCAGTGACCACTGAGAAATCCAATTAGTGTCTTAAGGTAACTCCTATCGAGATTCACAATAAATCTAGATTTTCTTTGGGACGGTATGGGGAATAGCAGTTTTGAACATGCTTGCCCTGGTGTGTTGAGCAAGACTTCTCTGGATGCCCTGCATGCAAAAAACCTTTTGCACGTGATTTACTTACCGCACGGGTCCAATGAATTTTGCCAGTGAGTCGGCTTTTTCTTTGCTGACAAATCCACTATGTGCAGGAAATCCAGTGAAGGATGACCATATTATTCCTAGCTAGATCCGCGATTACATTGGGGGTTTCTAGGACTAGATAGGATTTGATGGCAGGCGAGTCGAACGCTTTCACGGCAGCTAAACTATCTGAGAAGATAAATATGATTTTCCTTCACACATTGCCAAAGACTTCGACTGGGAATATGGACGCGAATTCAACAAGGCTGACTGAGAAATTCGCACTTGATGATTCCTCAAAGATTCCGCAATCAGTTCCTGTGTCCATTTTGGATCCGTCCGTATACCAGACGAGGTCGGAATCGGAAGGTGATGGTTGGGGCTTGTGGTTCTCCCAGTACTCCCTTGATGGGATAACTATTGAGAAGTTTTTGTTGAAGCAGTGTTCGGGCAGCATGTCGTCTGAAGATCTTGTCTTGCTTCAATGATTTAAGCAGGTATAAGTGTCCTCCTCTGTGGGACACTACACCATAGTAGCAGCCCAAGAAAAATGTATAAAGAATGCTCACGGTACCTTTGTGAAAGGAAAACACTTTGTTGGGGAAAATATTTAAAGAAGCGTGAAATCCGTCTAACATAATCCGTAATCTTTCGGATAAACCTCACCTATGACCATTCAAAGTTTTGAGTTTAAACTTGGCGACAGGAAGGATCTCAATTAAATTTTCTATGCATTAAATTTAAAGCATCCTCAGTCATGCAAAGAATTTTCGATTAACTAAGATATCATCGGTAATTTGCACTTTGTTAATTGCAACCTGTATTAGCGTTATAATTCATTAACGTTTCCGAGGCTAACATGGTGATCTACGGCGTGATTTTATTTTCATGTGATCACTGTTAGCCCAAATATAAAGCACACAAGTTAAGAATCGGAAGGTCTTAGTTAAAATGGCAACTCTAGCGCGTGCTTCAAGTCTCCTTAAGATATCCCTTCAAGGAATAACAAGGAATAACAGGAAATTCTGTGGAACACACTTCGAGACCAAAGAGGTGAGTTTCTTTAGTGTAGTGCAGTGGACATTATCTAAAGTGAAAACGTTTCTTGCAGTTTGAAGAAATAAAATTCAACGTGCCATGGGGACACATTGCAGGGAAGTGGTACGGTCCAAAGAACATACGCCCTATAGTCGGTTTACATGGTTGGCAGGATAACGCTGGAACTTTCGATAGAATCGCTCCACTGCTTCCACCGCATGTTGGGTTTCTAACCATCGACTTGCCCGGTCATGGTTTATCTTCATGGCTTCCACACGGTTGCACCTATCATTCTCTGGATTATGTGACTCTTATACTCACTCTCATGCGTGAATTCAATTGGGATAAAATCTCTATGATCTGCCATTCGATTAGTTCCATTAACGCATTTGTATTTTGCTCCTTGTTTCCTGACAAATGTGATATGAACATTGGTTTAGATGTTCTAAAGCCAATAGTGCAATTAAATCATGAAGTTATCGACAGATTGTCGGAACGAATGGAAACCCATTTTAAGGCCAATAATATGAACATAACGAACGATAATATGAAAATGGAACCTCCTAGCTACGATTTTCATGAATTGGTAGAGAAAATTCATATTGGAACTGAACAATCTATTGACAGGGAATATTGTCAGTTTATGCTGAAAAGAGGAATCAAACCCTCGATGTATCAACCGCACAAGTACTACTTTTCTAGAGATAGTCGACTGAGAGGTTTAACATTATTTGATTTGTCAAAGGATGTTCTTTCTGAAATGGCACGAAGGATAACGTGTCCGCATTTATTTATAAAAGCATTGCAAGGACCATACTACGAACCGAAGGAGATCTATGATGAGATCATAAGTTCGTTGAAGCAGAAGCCTACGTTTGAATGTTATGAAGTAGATGGAACGCATCATGTGCACCTGAATGAGCCAAGGAAGATAGCAGATATTATAAATCCATTTATAAACAAACACAGACCAGAATAAAGGGCCGTATTTTTATAGAACATCATTTTTTCTTATGACGAATTATGATCTTTGATGAAAGGTGCCATCATAAAGATGGACTTGCTGAGTATTGCTGAGATTCAAACTCAACCCTTTCTCACCGAATCCAAAGTGGCATATTTTTTCAAGAATAGGTCTTGTTCTCTTCAGCCGTCTTCTGTTCAGCATTTCTTGTGTTGGGAGGGTGTTGACATCGCTGTTTGTGTGTGATATTAGCCCTGCTAAATGCCGGTCGTTTGCTCGTTTTAGATACTTCTTGCGCTACCGTGAGAATTTGAAGATCTTCGTGAATATCGTTGTTAGTTATGTACCATTCAGCGTCAACTATTGTTCGTAGTATTTTAGATTGTTGTTATGTTCGATTTCTTTGCTGTGCCCCAAATTTGAGCTCCATAAGTCCAGATTGGTTTAATGATAGCTCTATATAAAAGAATTTTGTTGTTTATAGATAGTGGTGAGTCTCTGTTTAGCAGCCAGTATAGTTGTCTGAATTTGTTCTTCATTTGATTTCGCTTGTGTTGTATGTGGTGCTTCCAAATTAGCTTGCTGTCTAAGTAGATTCCTAGGTATTTGGCTACCGTGTCAATGCAGATATCTTTGTTATCGATTTTTAGTAGTTGAGGTGAAAATTTCGTTTTTGTAGTACCTAAATATAACCTGAACCGTTTTGTCTTCATTTACTTTTATGCGCCAGTCATTGAACCATTTGGAGGTGTTGTCTAGGATTGTTTGTAAGCATTTGTGGGAGTTAAGCAATATGGTGTCATCAGCAAAAGTAGCAATAATTGATGTTGTCTGTGTTGGAAGAGGAATGTCTCTGGTATAGAGGTTGTACAGTAATGGTCCTAATACACTTTCTTGAGGGACCCCAGCTAGCGTTGGATACAGTTTTGAGTGATCGTCTTTATACTTGACATAGAAATGTCGATCAGTTAAGTAGCTTTTAGTCATTAGGTAGAAGTCCGTTGGTAGTAAATTTTGCTTGCTTTTGCAGTAGGCCAGCATGCCATACGGTGTCAAATGCCTTAGCGACGTCAAGGAATATTCCTACGCAGAATCTTTTCTCAGGAGTGGCCATGGTGTAGTGGTTGCATCGTCGCTTGTCACGTTGAAGGTTCCAGGTTCGAATCCCGATGTCACAAAAAAAAAAGTCGGTCAATTGCGAAAAAAGCTGACGTCAACTCTACTGTATAGGCATAACACTGGCAGTAGGGTAGGCAATGGCTTAAAAGTGTCATTCAGTCAGAGTCATTCTGGACACCACCCTCGGAGCAAAAAGACTGAAACCTTATACCACCTGAGTTTCCAAATCACTACACCAACACTAGCACTGTGTGAATAGCATCATAAGTATATTCATAACCCCTTTAGCGCTAGTGAATTATAAAAAAAAAAAATCTTTTCTCTTCCAAGTCCGTTGATATTTTATTAGACACTCTGTGAATTTACTGTATTGTCGAGTGCTGTCTTCGAAATCCGAACTGGTGGTCAGGTATTGCATTTAGGCTGTTCAATATGGGTTCCATACGATCACTCAATGGTCTTTCGAAGATTTTCGATAAGACAGGAAGTAAGCTGATTGGTCTGTATGAGGTTGTTTTGGTTGCGTCTTTTCCAGGTTTTGGTATTGCTATTATTTCGGGAACTTTCCAAACTTTTGGAAAATACTTTAGTCTAATGATTGCGTTGTATATGTTTCGAAGGTATTGGAATGCCTTGATAGGTAGTTTGTTAAGTATTTCTCCTGTTAAAAGATCATATCCTGGGTCTTTTTTATTGTCCACTTTGTATCTTATGCATCGTTTTATTTCACTTATTGTTAGGTTTTCAAATTTTAGGGTATTAGTCCTGTGGTTTTGTGGTTGTAGAATGCATGTGTTGCATTAGAGAAACATTAGAGAATGTTTTCCAAAAGTGTTCTGCTAGGGTATTTGCTTTCTCATGATTTTCTCTGGCCCAGCTTCCATTCATTTTCCTCAGAGCTGGGTAGTGAATTACTTTGTTTTTGTTGTTTTTTTTTTCCAAAGTGAGTAGTTTGTCTCAGAGGTTGAAGTCAGGCTTTTTAAGTACTTTGTCAGATTGTTATTCTGGTTTCTCTTTAGAGTTTCCTTTAAGTTCTTGATTGCTTTGTTAAGTTTTTGTTTGTCTGCCGGTGCTTTTCTTTTCCTTAGTTTCCTTTTTTCTTTTATCTTTGTCACAATGTAATCTGGGGTAACATTGCGGTTTGTTTTTGGTGTTGTCCGGTATGTAGCTTCGTTGATCATGTCATTGAAATAAATGATTGATCTTTCAATATCCGTGTGAGATTTGAGTGGTATATTGGTCTGTAGGTTTGAGTCTAAAAATTCTTGGAATGCGTCCCAGTCCGTTTTGTTTTTATAGAGTTTGGGTTTTTCGGGGGTAGTTACGATGTGGCACGAATACTCAAGTATTACAGGCGAATGATCAGATGAAAGTTCAAAACAGGATGTTATTTTTAGTTTGGAAAGACTGACATTTTTTGATCCACAGAAGTCAAGTTAGTCTGGCTTTTTCTTTGGATCAGTCGGGCAGTATATTGGTTCACCGGTGCTAATAAACTTGCAGTTATTAGTTTTGAGGGCGTTAGCTGAGTTAGTTCGGGATTGCGGCAAAACTGATCTGTGCCACGTAAAGTTTTTTTTTTTTTAATATGCACCAGTTTTTTTTTTTCTATCGGGGTGTTGGAACACCACGCTGGAGCACCCAGTCGTAAAAACAGGTCAAAATCCTTTTACTGTGTTTTCTTCGTTTTTCTAAGAAAGCCGAGTAAGAGCTTCAATGATAAGGAGCTTAGGTTACCAGCAGCCATCAGATCAGCCCCAAAAATCTGCCAACTTATACGAGCAAAGGCAGGAAAATCACATAGGAAATGTTGCGCAGTGTCGTCGTCCTCTCCACAAGCGTCACAGATGGCTTAGACATTGAAATGTTTGGCAAAGGAAAAGTGTCCCCAATAAGTTGTCTGCAGTCTTTTCTGCTGAGAAACAGCAAAAATGACGCATGGGCATCCTGCTTCCTTTGCCGAGCATTACGGCTTGTTTAACTTATAGAAGGCGTTGTCTGAGTTAACTTCGTAAATATGTAAAAAAAAAAAAAAAAGAGCCAAGACTGTATGTATAAAGAATGCTCATGGTACCTCTGTGAATGGAAAACACTTTGTTGGGGAAGACATTTAAAGAAGCGTGGGATTAGAATGCTAAATCTGTCTAACATAATCCGTAATCTTTCAGATAAACCTCACCTATGACCATTCAAAGTTTTGAGTTTAGAATTGTCTACAGGAAGGATCTCGATTAAATTTTCCATGCATTAAATTTAAAGCATCGTCAGTCATGCAAATAATTTGTTTTTTGTATTTTGTTAATTGCAACCGTTATAATTCATTAACGTTTCCGAGGCTAACATGTTATTAGCCTATTAGGTGATCTACGGCGTGATTTTATTTTCATGTGATCACTGTAAGCTCAAATATAAAGCATACAAGTTTAGAATCGGAAGGTCTTAGTTAAAATGGCAACCACTCTAGCGCGTACTTCAAGTCTCCTTAAGAGATCCCTTCAAGGAATAACAAGGAATAACAGGAAATTCTGTGGAACACACTTCGAGACCAAAGAGGTGAGTTTCTTAAGTGTAGTGCAGTGGACATTATCTAAAGTGAAAACGTTTCTTGCAGTTTGAAGAGATAAAATTCAAAGTGCCATGGGGACACATTGCAGGCAAGTGGTACGGTCCAAAGAACATACGGCCTATAGTCGGTTTACATGGTTGGCAGGATAACGCTGGAACTTTCGACACAATAGCTCCTCTGCTACCACCCCATGTTGGTTTTTTAACCATCGACTTGCCCGGTCATGGTTTATCTTCATGGCTTCCACACGGTTGTAACTATCATTGTTCGGATTATGTGACCTTTATACTCACTCTCATGCGCGAATTCAATTGGGATAAAATCTCCATGATCTGCCATTCGATGAGTTCCATGAATGGATTTGTATTCTGTTCCTTGTTTCCTGACAAATGTGATATGTACATTGGTTTAGATGTTCTCAAGCCATTTGTGCAATTAAATCATGAAGTTATCAACAGATTGTGTGAGCGAATGGAAAACCAATTTAAGGCTAATCATATGAACATCAATAAAATGGAACCTCCTAGCTACGATTTTCATGAATTGGTAGAGAAAATTCATATTGGAACTGAACAATCTATTGACAGGGAATACTGTCAGTTTATGCTGAAAAGAGGAATCAAACCCTCGATGTATCAACCGCACAAGTACTACTTTTCTAGAGATAGTCGACTAAGAGGTTTAACATTATTTGATTTGTCAAAGGATATTCTTTCTGAAATGGCACGTAGGATAACGTGTCCGCATTTATTTATAAAAGCATTGCAAGGACCATACTACGAACCGAAGGAGAACTATGATGAGATCATAACTTCGTTGAAGCAGAAGCCTACGTTTGAATGTTATGAAGTAGATGGAACGCATCATGTGCACCTGAATGAGCCAAGGAAGATAGCAGATATTATAAATCCATTTATAAACAAACACAGACCAGAATAAAGGGCCGTATTTTTATAGAACATCATTTTTTCTTATGACGAATTATGATCTTTGATGAAAGGTGCCATCATAAAGATGGACTTGCTGAGTATTGCTGAGATTCAAACTCAACCCTTTCTCACCGAATCCAAAGTGGCATATTTTTTCAAGAATAGGTCTTGTTCTCTTCAGCCGTCTTCTGTTCAGCATTTCTTGTGTTGGGAGGGTGTTGACATCGCTGTTTGTGTGTGATATTAGCCCTGCTAAATGCCGGTCGTTTGCTCGTTTTAGATACTTCTTGCGCTACCGTGAGAATTTGAAGATCTTCGTGAATATCGTTGTTAGTTATGTACCATTCAGCGTCAACTATTGTTCGTAGTATTTTAGATTGTTGTCGTTGGATTATGTTTATGTTCGATTTCTTTGCTGTGCCCCAAATTTGAGCTCCATAAGTCCAGATTGGTTTAATGATAGCTCTATATAAAAGAATTTTGTTGTTTATAGATAGTGGTGAGTCTCTGTTTAGCAGCCAGTATAGTTGTCTGAATTTGTTCTTCATTTGATTTCGCTTGTGTTGTATGTGGTGCTTCCAAATTAGCTTGCTGTCTAAGTAGATTCCTAGGTATTTGGCTACCGTGTCAATGCAGATATCTTTGTTATCGATTTTTAGTAGTTGAGGTGAAAATTTCGTTTTTGTAGTACCTAAATATAACCTGAACCGTTTTGTCTTCATTTACTTTTATGCGCCAGTCATTGAACCATTTGGAGGTGTTGTCTAGGATTGTTTGTAAGCATTTGTGGGAGTTAAGCAATATGGTGTCATCAGCAAAAGTAGCAATAATTGATGTTGTCTGTGTTGGAAGAGGAATGTCTCTGGTATAGAGGTTGTACAGTAATGGTCCTAATACACTTTCTTGAGGGACCCCAGCTAGCGTTGGATACAGTTTTGAGTGATCGTCTTTATACTTGACATAGAAATGTCGATCAGTTAAGTAGCTTTTAGTCATTAGGTAGAAGTCCGTTGGTAGTAAATTTTGCTTGCTTTTGCAGTAGGCCAGCATGCCATACGGTGTCAAATGCCTTAGCGACGTCAAGGAATATTCCTACGCAGAATCTTTTCTCAGGAGTGGCCATGGTGTAGTGGTTGCATCGTCGCTTGTCACGTTGAAGGTTCCAGGTTCGAATCCCGATGTCACAAAAAAAAAAGTCGGTCAATTGCGAAAAAAGCTGACGTCAACTCTACTGTATAGGCATAACACTGGCAGTAGGGTAGGCAATGGCTTAAAAGTGTCATTCAGTCAGAGTCATTCTGGACACCACCCTCGGAGCAAAAAGACTGAAACCTTATACCACCTGAGTTTCCAAATCACTACACCAACACTAGCACTGTGTGAATAGCATCATAAGTATATTCATAACCCCTTTAGCGCTAGTGAATTATAAAAAAAAAAAATCTTTTCTCTTCCAAGTCCGTTGATATTTTATTAGACACTCTGTGAATTTGCTGTATTGTCGAGTGCTGTCTTCGAAATCCGAACTGGTGGTCAGGTATTGCATTTAGGCTGTTCAATATGGGTTCCATACGATCACTCAATGGTCTTTCGAAGATTTTCGATAAGACAGGAAGTAAGCTGATTGGTCTGTATGAGGTTGTTTTGGTTGCGTCTTTTCCAGGTTTTGGTATTGCTATTATTTCGGGAACTTTCCAAACTTTTGGAAAATACTTTAGTCTAATGATTGCGTTGTATATGTTTCGAAGGTATTGGAATGCCTTGATAGGTAGTTTGTTAAGTATTTCTCCTGTTAAAAGATCATATCCTGGGTCTTTTTTATTGTCCACTTTGTATCTTATGCATCGTTTTATTTCACTTATTGTTAGGTTTTCAAATTTTAGGGTATTAGTCCTGTGGTTTTGTGGTTGTAGAATGCATGTGTTGCATTAGAGAAACATTAGAGAATGTTTTCCAAAAGTGTTCTGCTAGGGTATTTGCTTTCTCATGATTTTCTCTGGCCCAGCTTCCATTCATTTTCCTCAGAGCTGGGTAGTGAATTACTTTGTTTTTGTTGTTTTTTTTTTCCAAAGTGAGTAGTTTGTCTCAGAGGTTGAAGTCAGGCTTTTTAAGTACTTTGTCAGATTGTTATTCTGGTTTCTCTTTAGAGTTTCCTTTAAGTTCTTGATTGCTTTGTTAAGTTTTTGTTTGTCTGCCGGTGCTTTTCTTTTCCTTAGTTTCCTTTTTTCTTTTATCTTTGTCACAATGTAATCTGGGGTAACATTGCGGTTTGTTTTTGGTGTTGTCCGGTATGTAGCTTCGTTGATCATGTCATTGAAATAAATGATTGATCTTTCAATATCCGTGTGAGATTTGAGTGGTATATTGGTCTGTAGGTTTGAGTCTAAAAATTCTTGGAATGCGTCCCAGTCCGTTTTGTTTTTATAGAGTTTGGGTTTTTCGGGGGTAGTTACGATGTGGCACGAATACTCAAGTATTACAGGCGAATGATCAGATGAAAGTTCAAAACAGGATGTTATTTTTAGTTTGGAAAGACTGACATTTTTTGATCCACAGAAGTCAAGTTAGTCTGGCTTTTTCTTTGGATCAGTCGGGCAGTATATTGGTTCACCGGTGCTAATAAACTTGCAGTTATTAGTTTTGAGGGCGTTAGCTGAGTTAGTTCGGGATTGCGGCAAAACTGATCTGTGCCACGTAAAGTTTTTTTTTTTTTAATATGCACCAGTTTTTTTTTTTCTATCGGGGTGTTGGAACACCACGCTGGAGCACCCAGTCGTAAAAACAGGTCAAAATCCTTTTACTGTGTTTTCTTCGTTTTTCTAAGAAAGCCGAGTAAGAGCTTCAATGATAAGGAGCTTAGGTTACCAGCAGCCATCAGATCAGCCCCAAAAATCTGCCAACTTATACGAGCAAAGGCAGGAAAATCACATAGGAAATGTTGCGCAGTGTCGTCGTCCTCTCCACAAGCGTCACAGATGGCTTAGACATTGAAATGTTTGGCAAAGGAAAAGTGTCCCCAATAAGTTGTCTGCAGTCTTTTCTGCTGAGAAACAGCAAAAATGACGCATGGGCATCCTGCTTCCTTTGCCGAGCATTACGGCTTGTTTAACTTATAGAAGGCGTTGTCTGAGTTAACTTCGTAAATATGTAAAAAAAAAAAAAAAAGAGCCAAGACTGTATGTATAAAGAATGCTCATGGTACCTCTGTGAATGGAAAACACTTTGTTGGGGAAGACATTTAAAGAAGCGTGGGATTAGAATGCTAAATCTGTCTAACATAATCCGTAATCTTTCAGATAAACCTCACCTATGACCATTCAAAGTTTTGAGTTTAGAATTGTCTACAGGAAGGATCTCGATTAAATTTTCCATGCATTAAATTTAAAGCATCGTCAGTCATGCAAATAATTTGTTTTTTGTATTTTGTTAATTGCAACCGTTATAATTCATTAACGTTTCCGAGGCTAACATGTTATTAGCCTATTAGGTGATCTACGGCGTGATTTTATTTTCATGTGATCACTGTAAGCTCAAATATAAAGCATACAAGTTTAGAATCGGAAGGTCTTAGTTAAAATGGCAACCACTCTAGCGCGTACTTCAAGTCTCCTTAAGAGATCCCTTCAAGGAATAACAAGGAATAACAGGAAATTCTGTGGAACACACTTCGAGACCAAAGAGGTGAGTTTCTTAAGTGTAGTGCAGTGGACATTATCTAAAGTGAAAACGTTTCTTGCAGTTTGAAGAGATAAAATTCAAAGTGCCATGGGGACACATTGCAGGCAAGTGGTACGGTCCAAAGAACATACGGCCTATAGTCGGTTTACATGGTTGGCAGGATAACGCTGGAACTTTCGACACAATAGCTCCTCTGCTACCACCCCATGTTGGTTTTTTAACCATCGACTTGCCCGGTCATGGTTTATCTTCATGGCTTCCACACGGTTGTAACTATCATTGTTCGGATTATGTGACCTTTATACTCACTCTCATGCGCGAATTCAATTGGGATAAAATCTCCATGATCTGCCATTCGATGAGTTCCATGAATGGATTTGTATTCTGTTCCTTGTTTCCTGACAAATGTGATATGTACATTGGTTTAGATGTTCTCAAGCCATTTGTGCAATTAAATCATGAAGTTATCAACAGATTGTGTGAGCGAATGGAAAACCAATTTAAGGCTAATCATATGAACATCAATAAAATGGAACCTCCTAGCTACGATTTTCATGAATTGGTAGAGAAAATTCATATTGGAACTGAACAATCTATTGACAGGGAATACTGTCAGTTTATGCTGAAAAGAGGAATCAAACCCTCGATGTATCAACCGCACAAGTACTACTTTTCTAGAGATAGTCGACTAAGAGGTTTAACATTATTTGATTTGTCAAAGGATATTCTTTCTGAAATGGCACGTAGGATAACGTGTCCGCATTTATTTATAAAAGCATTGCAAGGACCATACTACGAACCGAAGGAGAACTATGATGAGATCATAACTTCGTTGAAGCAGAAGCCTACGTTTGAATGTTATGAAGTAGATGGAACGCATCATGTGCACCTGAATGAGCCAAGGAAGATAGCAGATATTATAAATCCATTTATAAACAAACACAGACCAGAATAAAGGAACGTATTTTTATAGAAAATAATTTTTTCTTACGACAAATAATGATCCTTGATGAAAAGTGCCATCATAAAAATGGACTTGTTGAGTATTGTTAAGATTCGAACCTGTGTCAGCATGCTCAAGTCGACAGTCAACCGAATCCAAAGTGGCATATGATAGCATTCATCGTCTTCAGCTTTACAGGGCAATAGCTGAGTTCAGGATGGCGGTAAAACCCTTTTACTGTGTTTTCTTCGTCTTTCTAAGAAAGTCGAATAAGAGCTTCAGTTATAAGGAGCTTAGGTAACCATCAATCATTACATCCGGGCCAAAAACTTGCCACCTGACAATCACATGAGAAGTGTTCCGCATTGTCGTCGCCCTCTCCACAAGCGTCACAGATAGTAGTGTCACTTAAACCTAAGAGTTGCCTGTGTTAGCTGCATACATAAATATGTATGTCAAAAGCCTGCATGTCTAGTCTATTTAAAAAAAAATATTATTGTAGGTAAACAAAACAAAAATCTCGAAGAACATTATTCCAATTGCATCACCGATACCGCGTGCCACTAATTTTACCCTTAATTCATAGAAACTATTTATCGTACGTATCTAGCCTTCATCTGCATGCGATTTCTCACTAAACACCCGCTTCTCTCTGTATACACGACAATAAATCCAACCAACGAACCAAATATCATTTCCTATGAATCGTGTGCCACATTCAAGCACACATTGGACTTTAACCAGCCGTAAAAAATGACGTCGTCATCTCAAACCCCCCACGTACAACTCAGTGCTACTATAGCCTTTTGTTAGTTTGACTAATTGTGTTGGACTTTCCCCCAATCGATGAATCTGCAATGTAAATAAACTCATATGTATGTACGAATATGTAGTACCTACTTCTGTTCATTACCGAGAATCGTCAGACACTTCTACACGATACAAATAGAACAAGCCACCAGCGAAGTATTCTTGTAAAAGCTTAAATTCATTATTTTACTTTTGGACTATGGACCTGGTTATGAGATCACACTTCTGGTGTAGAAACACCAACCGGCTAATGACTTGAAACGTGTTCTTTTTTTTGCACAGTGTTTGGGTTTGGCCAAATTGGTGTTTGGACCATGCCAATCAGAATTCTTCGAAATTAAAAGAATAGAAGGCAACTGATAAATTGTTCTCAGGAAAATAAAAAGGTGTAGTAATTATTTTGATATATTCCTGAGAACACTCCTTAGCAGCTCTCCATGTGGATTTGTGTTCGTTTACAGATGAGCCATCACATACAACATCAAGTAGTAAGCTAACATTCCATTCTACTTTTGCGCTACAAACTACAACAATTGATAGATAGATTAGAAGCTGTTTGTTTTCAAATCAATTCAAATAACAGGTTTTTCTCTTCAATATGCATCCATATCTCGTAGAATTTCTGACTTCACTCTTAATAACCATATTCTATCCTGAAATATAAAGCCATATCCAACGCTTTGGTAAATATAAACAAGAAAAACGCAAACGTTTGGCTAAAGGGCGCAACCCGTACCGAAGAGGTATTCGTCATGTGAAAAACTGGGAGAAATAATAATAAAAAAATGTATGTCACAGCAAGGTTCAAAGAACCCTTCCTACAATGGATTAAGAGTAGAACAGAAAGGAGCTGATATCAGCAAGGATTGGCATGACATAGTAATATTTAATTTAGGTGAAGACTGTACATCCCTTCAATTCGAAAGATCCAAAGCAGAGAAGACTGGGATAACAAATTAGTATTGGTAGAATCGACAAAGCTGTGTACCCTTACAGTTCCAAATCTGAGCTGGACGCGGGTTCGGTTGCCTTCTGATATCACCCTGTTGTTCTAACTGCAGCATCACTCTATAGTGTTTCAGGCTGTAGGCCATTAAGATAATTGTAGATGCGTCCAACATTGCTGTTTTCTAAACTGTCAGGCAGCCTGCAGCCAAAGGGCGGCCTGATGGACCAGCCAGATGTGACGAGACTTATCCTTTGCGTCAAATGAGCTAATAAACAAAAGAACAGCTGATGGTGTGATATCTTCAATGCAAAATTGCTCCATATGGGACTGGAAAAAACAACTAAGTGCACGTTCTTAAGTACATGAACATACGGCATCCACCTAATCTGATCTTAGTCTAATATCCACAAAAGAAAATCGTTACCAGTAAGAGATTACTGATGATTGTAATGCGAATCATAAATAGAAAAACGGAATTATAATTTAAATTTATAAATATATATTTTTATTCTGGTCTATGCTTATTTATAAAAGGATTTAAAATATCGGCTATCTTATTCGGCTCGTTCAAGTGCACATGATGTGTACCATCAACTTCGTGGTATTCAAAAGATGGCTTCTGTTTCAGCAAACTTACCACTTCATCATAGTTTGCCTTATTTTCGTAGTATGGTGCTTGTAGGGCTTTAATAAATAAATGCGGACACGTTATCCTGCGTGCCATTTCATTAATAACATCCTTTGGTAATGCATAAAACAGTGAAGATTTCAATCTACTGTCTCGACTAAAGTAGTATTTGTGCGGTTCATGTATAGATGGTTTGATGTTCCTCTTTAGAATGAACTGACAACACTCTTTACTAATTGATTTTCCACTTCCTTCGTATAATCGATCAACCAATTCATCGAAATCATAACTGGGTGGCTCCTTTTCGCTGCGATTCCTTTCATCGACCTTGTGAAAAGCTTCCAATCGCTCAGCCACTGAATCAATCACATGTTCTTTTGATCGAACTATTGGCTTTAGAACATCTAAACCAATGTACATATCACATTTGTCAGGAAACAAGGAACAGAATACAAATCCATTAATGGAACTCATCGAATGGCAGATCATTGAGATTTTATCCCAATTAAATTCGCGCATTAGAGTGAGTACAAAGGTCACATAATCCAAAGAATGATAAGTGCAACCGTGTGGAAGCCATGAAGATAAACCGTGACCGGGCAAATCGATGGTTAAAAATCCAAGATGCGGTGGTAGCAGAGGAGCTATTGTGTCGAAAGTTCCAGCGTTATCCTGCCAGCCATGTAAACCGACTATAGGCCGTGTGTTCTTTGGACCGTACCACTTTCCTGAAACATGTCCCCATGGCACTTTGAATTTTATTTCTTCAAACTGAAACAAAAATGTTTACAATTCAAATATGTTCACTGTGAGTATAAAAAAAAACTCACCTCTTTGGTTGCGAATTGTGTTGCGCAGGATTTACTGTTCTCCCTTAATACTCCTTGAAGGGATCTCTGTATAATTCTTGAAGTGCTCGATGTCATTTTCTTTTATCTATTTAATACTTCTGTTAATTTGCAACAAGTGATGAACGTGTTGTCGAAGCGCGAGACGAATTAAAACTACCACTTTGCGAATCGGGAACTTTTATGTATATTCTTACGAGTTTATCGCGCATGTACAAACCGGCGACTGTTCGCAAATGTGTAATGTGCAACCAGCCGTGATTATCTAATAAGCCGACGCGTTTTTCTTTTGAAAGTCTCAATCACACAAACGTATGTAAACCAAATGTAAGCGTCTATATTTGCCACAGTCGCTGAAATAGAAATTCCCAATAAACTCAAGTTCAATTAAGAGTTAATGCATGATGACTGTATACAGAAATGGTGCTCTTCAAGCTAATGAATCACTTTGTAAAATCCTACCGCCACAGTGTTTCTGATTCTCTTTAAATTTGTGCTGTGTAATGATGTGAAACTATTTCGGAAACACGTCGAAATTTTGAATAGATATAACTTCTTTGGAAAACCAGTTTAGTTTGGCGAGTGAACATATGTTTCAACTGAAATGTCAAACTGATTGAAGAGAAACCAAAGTAGTTTTCTTGAGATTTTGAAGTCATAGGGTTGCCATAAGCATCTAATTTGTAAGATGTTAAAACTAATTCGAAATTTTAACGGCCCACGTTGCGTATACGCAATATAAAAATAAAGTTATTAATTCAAAATCCGTTTCTCCATTTTATTCAGCGTTTTGCTTCAAAACAAAATTGAATCACAATCTTATAAAGTGAGGAAAAAAAATAATAACTGTTTGCTATAGAAGACCCGGCCCAGTGTTGGGCCATATAACCTTAAAATATCGTTGGCAAAGAGATATATTTAGCTTCGCGAGTTATATTTAAGCCACATCTCGGCCAAGTACATCGGATGCTGTCAGAAGGTTGTGCAATTTACTTTGTAAATATTTTGAACATTTGCGTTTTGTTTTGTTGGTTTATTCGTTAAGTCAAGGTCGTGTTTTAATAGACAAGGAAAAGAAAATGAATTGACACATGTATTACACGTTTTTTATGGCCAACAGTCACTCTTATCTTATCTTAAATTTAAAAATGAATATAATGAAGGTAAAGATATGGATTATGTAAAAATATTTGAGAACCTTAATTCGCTTTGTTTGTTTCTTTTTGAAACTAACAGAAGCATTCAACTCCTCAGCATCTTGTGTGAACGCCTGAAACCTTTCCTCAATAATCTATTTGAGCCCTATCATTGCGATTTTAGGCTAATAAAGTCTAAAAAATATATAAATATTTGGCGTGATAGCCAAGGCCATTCATGTTGTGCGTGTCATAATTATTCTCCTACAATTTGATTGCCGACTCCGATTGGTGGATTTGGAAGTTTTCTTATGACAGATTATACTCTCGGAGGTTTGGCATTTCCTGGACAGAGGTGATATGCCCACACTAGAGACTCCGAAGCCTATGGAACAACCTACACACAACTTCAAGGTACTAAGGGACTTTGTTTACCTTGTTTCTGTTATCCATATTCTGAAGGCCACACCCTTCATGATACTTCACATGTGGTTAGTGATTTCCACCTGTTATTTGTTGCCATTAATGATTTTTGTTCATTTTTGGCCTTAAGGTTACAGAGTAGAAGTTTAACCATAGCATCTCCTTGTTTTCGGTCTTGGGCTCAGTCCTTTCTGGTCGCTTCGTCAATTGGTTGCTCGGTATCCCGCTGTGACCGGAGACACAGCAGAGTTTTACCTTTTGCTACGTGCCCAGAATCTTAACACTTTACAAGCTTTGATGTTATCTGCGTAGCAGCTTTTGCTTTTATGACCGCCTGGTTGTCAATGTAGATTGTGATATTGTTAGCATTCACATCAATTGGGCAGCATTTGTCACTGTTAGGACCTCTGTTTGAAAAACACTGCTGTGGTCTGGGAGTCTTATGGAGCTCCTTAGTCTTAGTTCCTCTAAGAAAAGACTCGCTCCTATACCTATCACCATTTTTGACCCATCGGTGTGGATGGATTTGGAGTTCTTAGATACAAAGTGTTATTCGAGGCCTGGATCTCCAGTTTTTTCCGAAGAATCTGCTGCAGGTATAGAAGGCGACCGATGCCTTATCACCCTTTCTTTAATGTTCAGCCTCCAATTAAGCTTTCTGTCGAGTATGAAACCTAAGTATTTCGCATCCTTGACCAGCTAAATGCCGGTATCGTTTTTTTTAATAGTGAACATCACTAATTCGTTTTTCTGAGGGTTGACCCCCAGTCCACATTAATTCGTCCAAACAATTTTTGGCTTACAGGAGGAGAAGATTCGACGAAGAACTATTGAATCATTGACGCTGCATTGACGCAGATAGCAAAAAATTAACTGTAGATTTAACGTTTGAACACCAAAATTTCGGCCCGAAGAGTCTTCGAATCGAATTCGCAAAGACAGCGCAGTAGAAAAGGCTTAGCATTAACTGGTGCTCACAAGTAGCAGTCGACCTCAACCAACTTAGAGGGCAAGACTGGAGGCAATAAGTTAAGGAACCAGAAATTGTAGTGTCATCTAAGTATGTAAATAAATAAAGAAAAGTAATCTGATAAACTATGTGAACAGTCACCTTACTGGGAAGGAGAAGTTGTTGACGTATGAACCTTTGGTGGTGTATCACAATAGACCTATCACTGGTCTTAGTGTACTGGCAATAGCTGGCAGCCACTTCCCCACAATCGACTATTCGGTTTGTTGATAAATCAAATTACGTCGAAGTGATCTTTGTCACGTTAATGACTAAATACAATTATTACAGGTACTCTATTAACGACAGCATTAATGGTAATTTCCTTCCATTTGTTGTGTTAGCTGCATTAGGTCTTCTTATGTCGAACTATGGCCAGAAGGGTCTATCAACAAACAAAATTAGAAAACATTCGGAGACGTGCATCAATTAATCGGAAATCGTTAATGAAATCTTCATGTTAACGATGTTTTAGAAGATGACTATATCCGCCCTGCTTATGACCTCATTGTTTATTTCCCGAAGGGAAGGACTTTGGAGAGATTTACATAGCTCTGCACTTTCATCCGCATTCTCTTTGCTTAGATATCATTGTGCCTAGTGTCCTTTGATATACTCCATTTAAATATTTCTTGCAAGCCTTTTGCTGATATGGACAATAGCACCGAATACTCTCCACTCCTTTTTGACTTTAAATGAAAAAATTGATATTAAAAATGTAGTAGAATGCGCCTGCTTCTGTGTCGATGTGCGTTTTGGACTCATATCATTGTAGAAGGTTAGATCTTCTGTTCCCAAGACTATACCATTCATCTAGTTAAATTAAAATTAAGTGTCAGTCTTCCATCAGAAATAAGCACATTTGCTCGATCTCATCGACCTAATGAGGAAAAACTTTTGAATTTCAGCCCCCAAGTTCAAGACAATAAGAAAGATTAAACATCCATTTCAAATAATCAAAGACTTGAAGTGTTTCCTTTCCAATGTTTTTCTTTCATTTTTGCACAAGTATCAACTGTAAATTTCCTTAAAATAAATCGCCTAAGATTTATTGAACTATGTGCATATGCTGGCATGCCAATGGCATTTAATATACTTCCAAAATTAACAAATTTGTCCGGCAGATTTTCTCATCAATTTTTATTTTTTCAGAAATAGAGCAAACTACTTTTTTTTTCCTCTCGACATCAATAAGGCAAATGTAAACTCTCAGTAATAAATTGTTTCTGAAAGAAGTAAACGTCAATTTTGACAGTGTTCTATCACGAGTTGCCAACTACCGAGAGTGCTCATAAAAACAAACCCCTACCTCACCATTCTGGTAAGTGCAGTTGTTTCTTTTACATTAAGATAAGCTTTTTCAAGTTCATTGACGTCATCAAATATGTAAATTGAACACACTATACTCTATACCCTTTTGTAAGTTCTAGTTTGCATTGCACTACTGTGCAAGTGTCAGTATTATTCTATCTATTGTTCAAATCGTGCTTAGTACCTACCTACAAATGTTTTTAAAAAGTAAGAATCATTCAGTCGTTTTTCTACCCAAAGTCCAAAACATTTCATACAATCTTAATCTTAATCAATGTCCACACATGCTAGATAACATCTTATCAAGTGTACCACTTTCTTAGCCATATCACGGCATTGTAGTTAGTTTTGCTTTTCAGACGAATTCAGTGATAACAACTCCGCAATGAAGGGCGGAAATCAAGAAGTCTCAGTTCCAAAGAGATACACTCATGCCGGTGAGTTGACGGGGGAAAAGCCAGCAAGAGAGGTGAGTAATTTTCTACAACCAAGTCGGCAATTACACTTTCATTTTGACTTTTAGTTTGCAGAAATCACAATTCCTGTGCCATGGGGCCACATATCTGGCAAATGGTTCGGCCCACAGAATGTGAGACCAATTCTCGGTCTACACGGATGGCAAGACAATGCTGGTACATTTGATACTCTGGTTCCTTTGCTGCCTCCAAATATAGCACTACTCTCGATTGACTTACCTGGCCATGGGTTATCGTCTCGTCTGCCCGACGGATGTTACTACAACACGAATGATAGCCTGCTAGTGCTTCGCATACTAATGAATCAATATCGATGGAAGAAAATATCGATAATTGGTCATTCTATGTCGGCAATCATAGCATTTATATTTGCTGCCGTATTTCCCGACAAAGTGGACATGATCATCTGCATTGATGCATTAAAACCTCATCAAAGACCGTTGGAGAAGACGATCATCTCGATGGCAACACGATTAGATGAATTTCTTAAGGAAGACCTTCGTAATCGTAGTGATGTCGAACCACCTAGTTATACATACGATGAACTTATAGAGCGGCTATATCATGGATCCTTTCATTCGGTAAACAAGGACCGCTGCAAGTATATGTTGGCGAGAAATATTCAAAAATCAGAAAAATATCCGGAGAAGTACTTCTTTTGCCGGGATCGTCGACTGAAGTATTACAATTATGCAGTTGCATCTCAAGAGATGTGCATAGAGATGGCTAAACGAATAACTGCTGCACATATGTTCATAAAGGCTCGCAGCTCGAGTTACTTTGAGGACAAAAAGTATTATGATGAAGTTTTAGAGATTCTCTCGCAAAAGGAGAACTTTGAGTATTTTGAAGCGGAAGGATCACACCATTTGCATTTGAACAATCCCGAGGACATATCCGATGCGATAATTGGATTTATTGAAAAATATGAACCAAAACCTGACGAGAAGAGTTTGAGCAAGCTGTGAAGTCTTTATTGAAGACTGTAACTAACGTGGTTATAGGTTGTTTTTTTTTTGTGTGGGGCTTAGTTTAAGTATTTATTTTTTAAATAACAGCATAATGTGGTATTTCTGTGGAAGGGAATAGAGTCAATGTACCTACTTGTTACGCAATAAAAACACTTCTACATATTATGGTTTAGTTTAAGAAACACATACATACATTTACGCAAGTACTCGTATGTGCGGTACAAAATTTCAATTTGCATGTGAAACAAACAACAGAAACTTGTCAAATTCAAGACCCTTGATACTGTGTGGTTACGAATTTCGGTTGCGATGAAACTATGCAACATTTAATCACATTGAACTGCAGAAATGGCTTACAACGGAGGGTGTAAACGATGTCGGTTAGTGGTCATGCTTTATTATGTTGACAGAACAATTGAAACATCTCTGAAGGACAAGGAGTTCCTAGATGTTAAGATACTAGAATGAATGCAAGATACACACGTTTGAGTAATGAAATATAGGGCTTCTAGAGGCATATTGGCGTTATTTCTCTTGTGGTAAGGCTTCCTTTTACAAGGAACGAAGTTAACGACAAAAACAGAAGAAGCTTTTTAACAAATGCTACGCATCTAGATCAGGTGGTGTGGATTTACAGAAAAACAAATAATAGTCGACAGGTGGAAAGTGGACTACAGACGCTTATCTATGCTCCTAACCGAAACACACTTTTCAGGCTTCACTCCAATACCGAACTCACCTCAACACAATCTCCAAGTAAGAGCCGTACGACCAACTAAGGAAGATTGGAAGAGGTCAAGGGAGATCATTTGAAGAGAAAATAAAATGGGCATTAAACTCATTCTTACCCTTCAAACCTCCAGGAGAAGATGGTATATTCCCCGCACTCCTTCAAAAGAGCTGCCCTCACACGATGAAAACAATAATCAACATCTTCAGAACAAGCTTCGCGTGGGGACATTTACCCAAGAGCTGGAAAGAGGTCATAGTAGTCCCGAAAGCTGGACGTAGGTCCTCGGATCTACCAAAGTCCTTCGGACCCATCAGCCTCACCTCCTTTTTCCTAAAAACAATGGAAAAATAATAATAGAACGGTATATCAGAGATGGGGCCCTTCATCTTAACCCCCTTCATAAAAATCAATATGCCTTTCAACCAGGGAAATCAACTCATGCGCTGCAAAATCTCACCTCAAGAATTGCAACATCGCTCAAAGAAAAAGAGATTGCGGTCGATTGTTTCCTGGATATAGAAGGTGCCTTGAACAACACACAGCACTCCCAGATATTCAGGTGCATCCAAAACAGGAGTAGATTACAACCTGGCGATGGATCAAAAGTATGCTAGAAGCTAGAAAAATCAAAATAGCACTAGGAAGTGCAAAACTCAGCATCACAGGTGCGAAAAGTTGCCCCCAACGAGGTGTTCTCGCACTTTTATTGTGGTCCATCGTAGTGAATGTGCTGCTAGTTATTCTAAGCAATTAAGGTTTTTATATCTAAGGATATGCAGACGATATAGCAATCCTAATCAGAGGTACCATCCTGACTAGATAAACGTAGGACCTAACATCAACCCGAAGAAAAGCACCAAAATTGCCTTCACCAAGAGAAGAAAACTGGAAAAACTAAGAAAACCAACACTTTTCGGTGAATCAATAGAATTCTCAAAAGAAGTCAAATACCTAGGGGGTAACTCTAGACTCAAAACTCCCATGGGAAGCCCACCTCAACAAGGTCATTGACAAAGCCAGGATGGACCAGCAAATGCCTCCTAGGAATGAATATCACAATAGGTCCACTTGCGGTCTATCCCGCAGTGATAAGGGACTAAGGACCACCTCAATTTCTAATCTAATCTAATCTAGCTTAGAGAGGCCAACGCCTAGCTTTTTGAATCTATTCAGGTTTACTGCTGAATTGTAGGGGCTTTTATTTGCCTTCCCGAAGGTGGTTTCGTAAAAAAAAAATGCTCAGCAGATTCAGCCGACCTACGACACTAACTACGCCACAATTTTCATCTCTAGCGATCTCGATTCTAGATAATTGGGGTCTGATTCCAAATGTGCAGTGTACCGTAGCCAAGATATTCCTCTTTCTCACTGATGTCCAAGTCATCTTTCGACTAAGAACAATTTTTCGATTAAAACTTCTGAATGATTCAATGCTTTGGCATCATATACACAGCAGGACTGAAATGATAAAAAGGTGCCGATTGTGTAGTGGGTAGTGTATTTGCTTCGGCATCGACGGTGGTTTAGGTGGAGCTCCTCAAATTTCAAATTTCAAAGGGGTTTCTGCCTGGGAGTACAATGGACCGAAATGAGTTTGAGTCTGCTCCTGGGATTTGGAAATTCCTTAAAAAAAAAAAAACATTAAAAAAAAGGACTGGAATGATAAGGGTCTTATACAACGTCTTTCAGGTCGCTTTTACGAGGACTTTACCACTTAATTGCATTCTTATTCCACAGAAACAGTGATTGGCAAAAGTAATTCCTCGTTTCTCCTCCGCTCTGAAGCCGTTTCCAAAGTCCACTGTAGAGTAGCTGCTTCCTACTACCTCACGTAGTTCTAAAGGTCTTCCTCATTTTTATCCTTTCTTCTCTGTCAAGTGGTAAAATCTAGCACATCTTAAGCAGTCCTCCCATTGAACTTCTGCACTTGATGCTAGAGGCACGAGCCACGGTTGAAGAACACATGATTAACAATCTGTCTGTCTGTTTTCGTGAGTGGAGTCATGTATTGTGGAACATACCGGACGTATTACCAAAGGTGATCCTTAAAATATCTGTCTGAAAATGGCACAGGTTACTAGACTTTCCCACCTAGAGTTGGCAATAGCGAGAAAGTGTTCCTGTGCTGTTTGAAGTGATAGGGCTGAGGCTACGTATCTTGGAGGCTTCTCTAATCGCTAGTACCTCCGCCTGGAAGGCACTCGAAGAGTCTGGGAGGCGGTACGATTTGGACACGTTTAGTTCCGCTGAGAAGACACCTGCTCCAAAGCCACACTCGAGATTGAAGATCGACACATGGTAGTTTGATTGGGGTGGATTATTGTTCCATTCCGACCTTCCGGGAAAGTAAACTTGAATATTGTTATTGAATTTGAGTGTGGGAGTCGTGTAATCACTTATGGTCGAGGCCAGATCCCGAGGCAGCAGGTCAACAGCCTTACTATGGCCATAGGGCCAGATTCTCTGAGTCTGCTAGCACTACACGAAACGATGTATTTGATGTGCAAGTCCAGGGGCAGGATATGGAGGAGCACGTTAAGAGCTTCTGACGGGCTCGAACGGATCGCTCCTGTAATTCCAAAACCAGCTGTTCGTTTGACTCTAAGTTTTGTGATGTTTTAAGCTTTGCTTAAGGTGGGCCACCACACGAGTGAACCATAGATGAGGATTGGACGAACTACGGCAGTGTACATCCAGAGGACCATCTTAGGTTTAAGTCTCCATCTTTTGCCAAAGGTCTTACTACAGGCGTAGAAAGCGACGCATGCCTTCTTTATTCTGTGTTCTATGTTGAGTTTCCAGTTGAGCTTGGGGTCAAGTATGATGCCAAGATACCTTGCACTGGGGGATAGAGTAAGTGTTTGGTTGTTAAGACGTGGAAGCTTGAAAGTCGGTATTTGGTGCTTGGTGGTTTAAAGCATCAGTTTAGTTTTACTCGGATTAACGCCCAGTCCACAAAGCCCTACACTATCTCTAATAACAAATGTGCATCCAAATAGAGTCTGCTTCTACTCTCGGTAGTTTCATACTTGAATGGCGGTTATATCAGCTTCAGGACTCTCAACGGTCTTCGTTTGTTACCCGTTCTAGGTTCCTGAAATCATTTAAATATTCATGCACGCTTCAAAAGCATACAAAAACTTTGTTCTTATTTGCCATTCACTGATATCTCTGATCCAATTCAACGATTCTTTTACAACTCTCGCCTTAATCTACAGCCAGGCAATACTTTTGGTAAAAAATAAACAGAAAACTTAACAGCTTAACTAATTGAAACAAATTTTTTGATGCAATCCAATCAAGTTCGATAACAATCGATCGAGTCATCATTCATTTCAAGTTTTTCGTCTGCGGTTTTGGGAATTCATTTATTTATTCGTCGCACATCCCAAAATTGGACCAAATCACTTGGTTTTATTACCTTACGTGCATGACCTTGGAGATATATGATCTTTGGAGATCGTAAAACTACCGACTTAAGTGTATCATTCCAAATTCATGGAAATAAAAACTATCGCTCTTCTTTTTTTGTTATCGAAACAACATGAATTGCATTTATTATTACCATCGTTTGAGTAGAACCAATCATTTGACATCTTACAATTTACCGTGCCCTGGTTCAGGGGTTGGTGGATGAGCCCGGATCCATTCAATGGCGCGGATAATAGCTTCTGGTGTTGGCGGTGGTGTTGGCAAATGATCACCCTCTGGATGGAAACCATTCTCATCAGCGGTATAAGTTAAATGCACAGCTGTGCCTTCAGGTGAAATGTAATTGTATTTTCCAGATATAGCGTGCAGGTCACCGGCTGAGTCTACATCGATGCCATTTGAGGTCTGGAAAGCCCAATGAAAAACGCCCTCTGGTGAAATTTCATTCTCAAGAACTTTAGTCTCAGCAGCGACATCACTATCGATAGCAGCGGCTATGCCAACAATGGCAGCAAGAACGAGCTAAAAAAAAAAACAACAACAACAAGCCGGTATTCACAAAGGTACATATATGTGCCTTAACGAAGTCTTTCTTAAAAACTTACGAATTTATACATGTTGCTTGTTAATTACTCAAGTACTCCAAGGAAACTGATAAGTAATCCTGTCATGATTGGGGCTTTTATACTCAGAGCTTAAGCTGATCCTTAATGTTAGAGGTAAAACAGCCGTTACGTATTGTATTCTGGCGTAACTCGTCGGTCTGGTCTGCATCCCCATACAGATGATTTCGTTAAGACCGTCCCCGGGTTTTGATTGAAAGAAAGCAGGTTTGTCCGTTAGAGTGTACGAAGTTATGCATGCGGGTTTTACTTAAAATTCTCATTAAAGTACAACAAACTAATCAGACTGGTAGGAACCCGTTTATTTTTATCCAAATTTATGGGATAAACAACTGCATTGTTTCGAGAAATTGCTGATCGAGTAATTATTGTGAAGCATTTTTGAAATCTGATAAAGTTAATCGTGTACGAGTGTGCTAAACAGTGTAAAACACGGTGGAAATGATAGTAATTCTGGATCATAATTCAGGGCATGACGAATCACTTTCGGCTTTCGACAGATACAAATTTAGCGCCTGAAACACCGCAGCCTTCCTTCCTCCGATCTCTAAGGATCCATTGTGTTCTGTGTAAGTCGATTGGTTCTCGTTTGACACTTTGGGTGATCGTCCAATGACAGGTCCTGTTCTGATCTCTTCCTAGCTAGCTCTTCCGTCAGTCTTACTTGAGGGTTGGTATTCGAAAACTCCCTTAGCTGTTTCCGACTTGATTTAGCTTCTTGAACTACATTCATCTTGAGACTATTTGAAGAGTTTTGCAGTTCAACATTCTCCGCCATTCATCGTAAAGCGAAATAAATGGTAATCTGATGGAGCAAGGTCAGAGCTATATGGTGGATGTAACATCAATTCCCAACCAAGCTCCAATAATTTTTGGCGATTGACCATAGATGTATGTGGCCTAGTGTTGCCCTGGTGAAAAATTACACCTTTTCGATGGACTAACTCTGGACGTTTTTCGTTGATCGCTGTATCCGAATTGATCGTTTGATTCCTTGGAAGCAGCTCAAAATGCACCACACCTTTCCAATCCCACCAAATTGAGAGCAAAATCTTTTTTTTGTGGATATCAGCTTTCGAGGTGGATTGTGCTGGCTCATCAAGCCTGGACCAAGATCGTTTTCGATAGAAGTTACTGTAAATAACCCATTTTTCATCGCCAGTGATGATTCGTTTCAAAAAAGGGTCGGATTCATTGCGTCTAAGATGCAAATCGCAAGTGTTGATGTGCTTCGTTAAATGAATTTCTTTCAAATCATGTGGAACCTAAATATCAAGCTTTTTAACGAGTTTCATACATTTTTTATGTTTCTCAATCGCTGTATGTGACACATTTAACTTTTTTGCTATCTCTCGTACATCAACATGACAATCCGACTCGATTATGCCTTTAATTTGATCATCATCAAGCTCATCTGATGTTAGCAAAGTAAGACTGACAGCTAACAAATGTCAAAAGGAAGAAAAATATGTCATTGACAGAAGCCATTTGACCATTATGGTCCAAGACATCTATGAGTGAAATCGGCAGTTACTTAGTTGCCAACTGATAAGTAGCCTTCGATAGAGACATTTTGTCGTAGCTGTCAGGATGTTTTTAGTTTTGTCTTGTTGACCTTAAGACTACCTTCTTACACTAGAAACACGCAATGATGTCCCATCGTATGAGTAAAGCTAGATGGATTTGTTGAAGAAAGTTCTTAACGTGTTGACGCCAGTCCCATTTTTCAGCACGAAGTTAAAGAAGTTATACAAGGTGGCGCAAAAGTTGTCACCCGATGTTGTTTGGCTGTCATTTTTTTTTATGAATGAACAACTTTGAACTTTATGGTATTTTCCATTACTCTTGCCAGAACTTCCGGTGATAGGTCCTAGCATTCTTGACGAATATTCTCTTTGAGAGCTTCAAGAGTCTTTTCGGTGCCTCAGAAACGATAATTTAGCTTATTCACATATCTACAGAGATGGAAGCGGGTCTCGTCGCTCATGACGATTTTCGATGAAAAGTTGTCTCCCTCGTGGTCGAGATTCACGATGGCTTCAGCGTTGGTTGCACGCGCTTGGCGGTCAACAGCTAACAGCTGATGCACTGTCTGCACTTTGTTAGGGAACATCTTACAGTTTTTCACTAAAATTCTCTGTAAAGACCGCCGATTGATGCCTAATTGCGTGGCACGTCATCTAGTCGATGGGGTCCTCTGCGACATCTTCAGCCACAGTTGCGATATTCTCAGCAGAACGGCTGCTCCGGGTCCGGCCAGACCTGACATCATCTCGTGTTGAGCGGCTAAACGTCGTAGTGTTTGCTCAGTTGGTGTCGGACGACCGGGACATCTGCGCCGAAACAATTATTCCGCGTTCTTTAGGAGTATAGCGATTCATGTCTTGTTGACGTGTATTTTGTATCTGTTTACTTCACAAATGTCAAAATAGAATTGACATTTGCCGCCATTTGCAAAAATTGTATCATCTTCCGATAGGGTTATGACTTTTGCGCCACCTTGTATATGTAATAGAACATCTTTTTGGCGAAATTCGGTGTTGTAAAAGATTTTTATAAGTTGCACAGTAGATTGCGTGTTGATTACGATACTTACACAGTATTCCAAGCACAATGTTCTATGCGACATTGAGCAGGAAGTTTTGGTAGTTTTTGTATGAAATACGATCGCCTTTCCGTTGATGTAGCACATAAGGCTGATACGTCAGTCATACTTCCATCTACTCACACTTGTTTAAAGATTTGGCGTATGCTCCTTACCAAAACATCACGGATATTTGATTATCACTACCACCAACATTTGTCCATCCAGCTTCTTAAAACCTATTTCCTTAAAACAATTCGATTTGGATTTTCATCTTGCCCTATGAACTTCTATCCATGTTGGCTTATTTCATTATTTTGAAGGGTGTGTAGATGGCCTTTAGCCCCAGTTACTTGTTTTTCTAATAAAAACTCCAGACCGGAGGACCGGTTGAAGACTCTCTTTTTTCTACGCAGAGTATTTACCTTTTTCCAATTTTCTGGCTCAATACTGTTTCCCTTTCCTTTGCCTTCGTTTTCCTCTTGCGTCTTGTACATCTTCTATAGCTTTTCTTGTAGTGTGGACTACTACGTTTTGTTATCCCTTGGATGGCAGGCATGATGCTATCTCCATCATTGCGTGACATTAGATTAACTTGGTCGTTGGCATTTGTTTCTAGTGAAGCCATAAGGATGGTCGAACGATTGATGTGCCTTTCAGAGTTGATATGCTCATATTTTTTATTTGTTGTTGTTGGACAGTCGAGCTCTGAAAAAGCCTCCAACCAAACAATGTCCCATATTCGATGTTTTACCCTGTAAATGTGGGTACATCCAAAAAATCTAGATGGATAACTGACATCATTGGTACGCATCGCGAACGTTAATGCGGACCACTCAAAAATCCTGGGTTACAATACTACCATTCCCAGTAAAAAGGACTACATCGTCCCTCACATTGATTTCAATGTGAAATACAAGACAATAATTCCTAACAGAAGTACTTGGGAATCTGGGGAGGTCTTGGATGAAACTGCTACAGAGATATATACAGATGAATCTTAAACAGCGTATGGCGCGGAAGCCTTCACCAGTGCACCTGACTTAAGGATCACCAAACAACTCCCGGATCACTGTAGTGTATTTCAGACAGAAATTACGGCAGTCCGAGAAGCTGCGGCTTGGCTTTCAATAAACGCAGTAGAAGGTAGCGCTATTGTACTATATGTAGATAGTCAGACAGCGATAAAAGCCTTGGAATCACCGAAGATTCAAGTTGGTAAAGCAATGCCACAGGTCTCTACACGGGATCGCTGTCATATGCGACGTCTACCTGTGCTGGGTTCCAGGACGCAGGGACGTTCTGGGCAACTGCAGAGCGGACGAGCTAGCAAAGGAGGGAGCAGGTCTGAACCTCTCTGAAAATAGGGGAACCCGTCTGCCCCTCTAGAATTGATAAAATCTCGCCGCGATGCTGAAGCTAGAAGAATGGCTTATAGTAAGTGGAATAATATCAACACTTGTCTTCCCTCGAGACAGATCTGGCCTAACTTGGATCTGAAGCGAACATTATTATAGAAGGACCACAGGGCATTACTTGATAGACAGACATGCCACAAGAATGGGCGTCGCTCTAACGATTTCTGCAGAAGTTGTAGAGGCGAGGAAGAGGAAGAAACGGTCACTCACCTCCTTTAAACCTGCCCTACCCTTTCAAGACTAAGAAGAGAAACTCTAGGAGAATTAGCCAAACTCGATATGTACAAAATGAAGAGCTTCGGCTGTGGGTCTAAATGGTTCTGCACATAATGTAGCACACAAAGGGGGCTGTACCATAAGATTACCCTTAGCTTCTTTCCTGACAAAAGGAATCCAACATGGAAGGAATCTTCCTGGTGCCGGTTTGTGGTACTCTACATGATATAGGTCGACCCACTCAAGTTCTACCTCATGGACTGGGCGACTGCAACCATCAAGGCAACGGGCCTACATTTTGGCCTAAGTAAGTTCCTCATTAGCGGAAGCAGCCACCTAACCTAACCTAACCTGCCATCAGCAAAGTCGGTTTAATTGGTGGTTCGGCCAGGTTGCTGTGGTTTCGATTCACCCATCGTCAGTTGACCGAAGGCTGTTATCCGTTGTTGCATAGTAGAAATGAAGATATTTTCCTTGCAAATTTGGCATAAAAGTCGGCCAAACTTCGAAGAGACTCCATAGATACCGTCCACAATTTTATTGAATTGGTCCTTTTTAGCGTCCTTAGGCTTGTGTGCATATAAGATTGATGTTGCAGAATGTGACTTTTATGCAGATTGCAGGTGAGGCATCTCTGATTAACTAAAATTCAATATCTCTTGAGCATAGCCGTTTTTCCATGACGAATTTGCATTCTAGCATGTGCAGCCTCTCGGCATCTAAATATAATAAATCTCGTAGCTTGTTTTATTTAACATTCCTGATCGTGTTGATCATCTTCCTTTATACTCTACGAGGATAGACTCTGGTTTATGAGTTGCCAAGCGTATAGACGGCTCTATTATCATAACAACAACAAGCTAGAGAACTCAATGCCTAAACCAAGCAAGTAAAGAGTACGGACAAAAGATTAAAAGATTAAAAATAAAATTAATGGTAGTGTCTAGATAACATTATTACAAATCTAGAGTTGAAAGTCGGCAACCCCAAGATCGACCGTTTGTACGAAACGAGATAGCCAGGCATACAGTTTGACTGCAAACCAGATTCAGTTTAAGAAATAAAGTGCAGAATCAAACAGGGACGAGCAGCTTTAACGACCCTCAGCTGGACTTAAAGATTATTACGTTTGGTCCACACTGTTATATGGAGCGGGAACATGGACAATTCACAAAGCAATGCAAAAAAGACATGAAGCTTTTGAGATGTGGCTGTACCGGAGTAAATTCTATGGACCGACAGAATATCAAATGCAGAGATCCTGACAAGACTCAGAACTAACCGAGAATAGAATACCTCGCATACACCCCCAGAAATCAGAAGTACAGACTACTACATGTCATCCTGCATGGAAGAATCGAAGAAGGGAGAGCAGTTGGTAGACAGCGAGTTACGTGGATGAGAAATCTTAGTTCCTGATGTAGAATGAGTCCAATAGAAATATTCAGGAGCGTCCCCTAGCGCGAAAACACTAAACGGATGATATCCAACCTCATAAGAGAAGAAATATGATAAGAAGAAGAAGGTGTATATAGGTAGGTAGGTAGGTAGAAGTGGTTGAAACTGGTGAACCTGCCAGAGACACAAGTAGCGCAGATGCGCCCTTTTTGATACCACAACTCACGTGACCTGGATGTTGATAGGAGTAGCTTAGAGTGTAGTTTTCATATCTATCCTGTGGAGTTGAGAAAATTGATAACGTTGCAGAATTTGATGTTAGAAATCTCAGAAAGTTCCTTGAGAAAGGGTTTTACGAGCATACGCTGTCTGGCTCTGGCTAACGCGTCGGCTCTCTCATTCCCCTCTATGTTACTATGGCCGGGAACCCAGAGGAGAGTGATGTTGAACCGAGCGTTTTCCTGCGTTATAGTTTCCTTACACTGTTTTACTAATTTAGAGAACGAAGTAAGTGAGTGGAGCGCTTTGATGGCAACCTGACTGTCAATAAAGATTCCTATGCTGTTTGAGGTGGTCAGCCCTACCACCTAAGTATCTCTAATCGCTAGTACCTCCACAAGAGTCTGACAGGAGGAACGATTTGGGCACGTTTAGTTCCGCTGAGAAGACATCTGCTCCAACGCCACACTCCATCTAGGAGCCGTCAGGGAAGATTGAAACTTGGTAGTTTGATAGGGGTAGGTTATTGTTCCAGTCCGTCCTTTCCGGAAAGGGAACTTGAATATTATTATTGACTTTAAGTTTAGGAATCGTGAAATCAGTTATGGTCGAGGCCAGATCCCTAGGCAGGAGGCCAAGAGCCTTACTATGGCTTTAGGGTTTGGGGGACCAAAACCCAGATTCTCTGAGTCTGATAGTATTACACGAAACGATGTATTTAATGTGCAAGTCCAGGAGCAGGATATGGAGGAGTACGTTAAGAGCTTCTGACGGGCTCGATCGAATCACTCTCAATCGCTCTACTCTACTAAGTTTTGTGATGTTTTAAGCTTTGCTTAATGCGGGCCACCACACGAGTGAACCATAAGTTAGGATTGGACGAACTAAGACAGTGTACATCCAGAGGACCATCTTAGGTTTAAGTCCCCACCTTTCGCCAAAGGTCTTACTATAGACACGCATGCTTTCATTATTCTGTGTTTTATGTTAAGTTACCAGTTGAGCTTGGGGTCAAAAATGACGCCAATGAGGTGTATATAGTGAGTGCATTTTATAAACAAACTCCAAAGTTGTAGTCCCTTGTTCTTCAGAGTTGTGTATCTTAATGACGGGCTTCAGGTGTCTGTCCACCCCATAAATATTAAATTTTGTTTCGATTTTTTTTAATTCATCACCCTGGCCACACTGCGTGGGCGCTTAGCTATTACAAATATTAAAGTCGCTAATTTAATCAGTTACTCATTTCAAATTATAGACAAACATCAAATAAATTGATTATGATATTTTATAAATCAATTAGCATCAAATTGGTAAGAGACTGAGACTTCATAGTTCTGTCTTCACTAAAACTCTAGGATCCATAATGCTACAAACGTTCACCGAAGATAGAGTAACCTTCAAATGCTTTATAGTAGGTCAACGGCGTTAAATAAATATCTAATTGAATTATTTATCTCCCGCTATGTTGTTTGCTATTGACGCAACTGTTTGACATGCTCGCAAAACGAGATACTAACCATATTGTGAACGCGCTTGATTAAAAATGTAAAGCTGTCTAATCAATAGATACATTTTGTAAGATGTATTACCAAATGATTACAGTGTATCTTAACATCAAGTGGTGGTACAGTGATGATAATAATTAGGTAGGAGATATGATTCCAAAGTCATCGTTCTTAACAGTAAATCTTTATGTAGATAAGGTAGATAGGTGTCCTGCATGACTCACTTAGGCTCTGACTCCATTGGGATGCCTATAGAATTGCCTGTGTGAGAATTTTACCCAGAGGATAGGGTATTTGATTTAGGTCACTTTTATCATTGAAATGAAAGTGACCACGGAGTCTTCTTCTGCTGTGAGATAGCGTTGGACAGTGGCAGAAGACGTGAGTTGTAGTTTCCTCCTCCTCCTCATCTCTACAGCTTCTGCAAAAATTATTGAAGAGAGTCCCGTATTGGCGTGTTGTCCTGTTGTAAGCAGTGGCCTGCGATGACACCAATAATGGTGCGAATTTGTGTTTTGTAAAGGTTTATAATCTCCCTTGACTTATGGTCGTCAATTTCAGGCTTAAATCCCTAGTCTGAGAGGGAATCTCTAAGGTTGATATTTCTAGTTATGTTTTATTTAATGATTAGTTTCGCTGTACTGTTAGGTATACCCAAACCTTTGGTATAAGAGGGAATTCCTATAGTGGCAAGTACGTCGGCTTTGCAGTTCTCAGGGATATCACTTTCAGGCACCCAACAAAGGTGAAGGTCGAAGTGCTCTGTCATCTCGTTAAGATATGATAGGCAATCGAGAACTGTCTAAGAATTATTAGTGACTTTTGGGTTTTTTTTTGCGTTAGGAGGTGGGAATCTTTTAAAGACGAAACTGGGCCCGTACCCAGTAACCAGTAACAGTGTGGAATTTCCACCTACTAAACCCACCTCCCCTTCTTTGCCCTTTGTCCCCACGGTACCGCCGTCTTAGCATTTCATCGTGGGGGACCGAATAGCGTCACGTGCTCACAATCTTGTTGGGACTTCTTCGCTTTGTCGCCTTTCTCGTTCGAGGTGTCTTAGCTGTGTCATAATCTGTTTTGCACAGTTGCTTACAATGATCCATTTCTCCAGTGATTGGGTCATACATCGTACTTAGTTTTCGGGGGTTAGTATTTATCCAAGTTCATTCCTCAACGTTTGTCTCTCGGTTTCAAATCGTGGACAGTGGAAGAACACATGCTCCACATCCTCCAAAGTTTCGATGCAATACGGACAATACGGAGAGTTGTCGTGCTTAAATCTGTATGGATACGCGCGGAAGCATCCATGCCCACTTAGTAGCTGCGTTACGTAGAAGTCCACTTCGCCATGCTTGCGGCTTGTCCATGTCTCGATGAGTGGTATAAGTCGGTAGGTCCATCGGCCTTTGCTCGATACGTTCCATCGCTGCTGCCATTTCGCCATGCTGTTTGCTCTCTCTGATGAGTTTACTTCGTTGCCGGTTGACTCCGGTTCCTGGTTTCTAGTGTCTGGTGGAACTACCAGAACACAATTAGGGCTGGTGCGCAGTTTTGATACCACAACTCACGTGGCCTGGATGTTGAAGGGTGTTGTTGAAAGCGTGGTTTTCAGATCCATCCTGTGGAGTGGAGTTTAGAAAATTAATAATATTGCGGAATTTATTACCAGAAATCTCTGATAGTTCCTTGAAAAAGGGTTTGCCAAGTGTGCAACGCCTGGAACTGGAATAGGATCACTTTTTCGTGTAAATTATTGCAACTGAGGCAGTAGGGATTAAATGGAATGCCTGACTTAACAGCGTGTGAGCCATTTGGTCAGTGGCCCATGATAATTGCTGTGCTGCCTCGGTGCGGGTTCTGTTGATTAGGTCATTCGTACACAGGCTTCTAGACTGTTCCACCTACTTACTTAGGTGGCGCTATCGTTCAGAGTGAACCTGGGCCAACAAGCTTCTCCAGTTAGCTCGGTCCTTAGCTAACTAACTGTCTTAGCTAACTGTCTTCAATTACGAACTCCAAGTTGGTTGCGGTCCCCTTCTACTTGTGTGCGACACCTTAGGCGAGGTCTTCCTCTATTGTGTTGTCCCTACGGGTTGGACTCGAATACTCTTCGAGCCGGAGCCATCTTAAACGACCAATGCGTAGTTTTTTTTATACTAGGTCAATGTCGCTATACAGCTCGTATAATTCGTCGTTGAACGTCCTCTTCCGGAGCCTGTCAACGCAAACGGGACCGAATATCCTACGAAGAATTTTTCGTTAGAAGCGCCCAAGGGTATCTTCACCCGAATTTGATAAAGTCCATGCTTCAGCGCCATAGAGCAGGACTGGGATGATTTAAGTCTTGGACAGCGTTTCCTTAGTTCTTCGGGAAAGGGCCGGACTGTTCCTCCTAGAGTTGGCAATAAAGAGAAAGTGCTAGAGAATTCAACCCAAAGATCAAGTACCTATATGTCTCATCTTTGATTCCACCCTTGATGAGTCCCATCGGAGAGCAGACTGACCGTAAGAGAGGCAACCAAAGTTGACCCACTTCTAGCGCGTCGACTTTCTCATTCTACTCTATGTTACTGTTGCTGGGAACCCATAAGAGAGTGCACTTACCTGCGTAATAATTTCCTTACATTGTTCTGCTAATTAAGAGGACGGTGTAAGTGAGCAGATCGCTTTAAGGGCATCTTGGCTGTCAATAAGGATTCCTATGTTATTTTTGGTTGTGGAGCTGAAGCTAAGTATCTTGCAGGCCTCTCTAATCGCTAGTACCTCCGCCTGGAACATGACAGATTATACTCTTGGCGGTTTGTCAATTTCCTGTCAAGAGGTGTTTCCGCTGCGGTACGAACCTATGTCCTCCCACTAAGCATTCCAACACACAAACCACTAAGCCCAGGACAACTCCACGATACTTTTCCTCTTCCCACAAGGTTAAGTTTTCTTCCTTAGTTTACATGAAATTGTAATTAACTTAAAGCCATGTGATGAAATAAAACATAACAGACAACAGTCTTTGACGTCAAACATTAACACACAGCGGCCGGCGGTTAACATTTTCCATTTAAGGTCACGTAGCAGATAGATTTGTGACTCAAATTATGATGGAACTAGTTATAACTGACACGTTTTATTTAAAAAAAAAAAACTAGCTCTTTTCATTTAAATTTAAACACCTCATCGAATGGTGAGAAATATCATACATCCAATACTTCCGTTGAACATTTCACATTAAATAAAATCTACCTCTCCGATCGCTAACATATAAATGGAAATTCTTGCATGGAATCATGCAAATCGATGCGGAAATAACTTCTCAAGCTCTATAACTTTTGATTTTTAATGAATTTCTGAATTTCTGAATTTCACAGCGCTTCAGTTTTTTTTTTTTAATGCGTACAATCAATCATATTACCCGTCCTTTATAGTTATAGTTGTTATAATTATCATACTCGTTGAGAGTCAATGGGTCTCTGAAGACGGCTTAATTTGAATATTAATACAGAAACGCCAAAATGTGCTGCAAAAAAAAATAAGAAATGTGATGTTGCCAATTTTTTATATAAAAAAAAAAAGAAAAAAAGTGGAACAATATTAATGTCAAGTCTCTGTTTGGTAGACAACTGGTTTAATTTGCATTTAGTTTGTTAAATTTATGAAAAAATTCCTTCAGACATAATGCGGATTATAATACAATTAATTTTAAATAAAATTAGAATTTTAATTGTTCCTGGTTGTTGTTTAGAGATGATCTGATATTTATGCGCAACATGGAAACTAACAAAGGAGACTGCAGTAGTTCTCAAACTTTAATTGGATGGATACAGTAGTGGCGAATCAAATGAAGTTATATATTCTACCAAACTACCCCTTATTTATAAATCAGGGAGGAAAGATCCCCATACACCGCTTGAAATCGTTCAAAAAAATCTGTACAGCGAGTGCTCCCCAGATAGCTGCCTTGAGAGTTACATTGCTAAAAATCTTTGAAGTTTCGATTAGCTATGCGGGTAACGCAGCTAAGCGAGAGAGTACTGTGTGCGCCATCTTGTATGTCGATATGTAAACATTGAATATCTTTGACATTTATCAACCGATTGACTTGAGTAGACATGTTTTTGAAACGTCAATTCGTCGAAAATATCGTGGCCAACAAGCACCGTCTGACAAAACTATTCGTTGTTTGGTGTCGAATTTTAATGAGCACGGGACAGTGGGAGATCATTGGCATTTCGTTCATCAACGCCCAAGATGTTCCAATGAACTGGTTGAAGCGGTAAGAGAGAGTGTTGCCGAGAACCCACATGTGTCGTATCGTCACCGCGCTCAGCATTTTGGCGTCAGTGGAACCACCTTTCAGCGCATTTTGAAGGAAAATTTACATTTGCTTCCGTATAAAGTGCAATTGACTCAAAGAATATTGCCGTCGCTTGGAATACGGCCAAACAGTCGCTCGATGGTTGACACTTAACCTGATTTTTGAAAGCAAATTTTGATGACCGACGAGGACCATTTCACACTCTCTGGCGTCGTTAACAAGCTAAATTGCCACATTTGGGGAACTGAGAATCCACACGAGATCCATGAAATACCATTGCATTACCAAAAAGTGACGGTTTGGGCCGGGGTATGCGTCAAAATCATCATTGAGCCATTTTTCTTCAGAGAATGTTGGTGGATGTTGGCTCATTATGTCAGCCCACAAATGTGTGAAAAATGTCAGGACCTTTACTGGTTTCAACAAGACGGTGCGCCATGCCACACTGCAAATCAAACAATGCAGTTTCTGCAACGAAAATTCCCTGGACGTGTGCTGTCAAAAATGACGACATTGACTGGCCACCCAGATCTCCAGATTTGACCCCTCCAGACTTCTTTTTGTGGAGTTACTTGAAAAGCAAAGTGTACGCCAGTAAGCCTCAGACCATTGACGAGCTCAAGGCAAACATTCGCTCCGAAATCATAAGTTTATGCTTTAACTTTGAAGTCAAGCACCAAGTTTGGGCACCATATGTCATCACTGACAGAATTGCCATGTCGAATAGGAGTTTCCTCGTCTGTGAGCTCATATTAGAATCCGCAAATCGTAGGTTTGTCAAGTTTTCCCCGTTGATGTTTAACCCAAAACCTTCGAAATCTACTTTTCTGAAGACATACTCCAATACCGCAGGGAAGAGTGTTGGCGAGATAGGGTCGCCTTGCCTTACTTTCTACTTTAAATCTACTTTAGCTGTGCAGTTCTCATATATTTTTATCAGTATTGAGATGTACTTTTTCAGTAGTCCCTGGTTGTACAGTGCTTCCCAGATCCGCGTGTATTCTATTGAATCGAAGGCCTTGTAGAAGTCCATGTAAACAACGTATAGATCTTTTTACTCTCTCACTTTCTCAAAAAGTTGATTTATCGCCTGCAGATGGTCCCGAACGGAATCCTGCCTGCTCTTTTGGCTGATTTTGGTTAAGAGTCCCTTTCATTCTTGTTTACAAATACTGAGTATATTTTAAATATTATAATCTGTAGTTGTTTAGGTCTGCTTTATCCCCTTTTTTATGGATCAGTATTATAAGCGATTCTGTCCATTGTTTTGGTATTTCTTCTTTATTCATCACCTCATTGGATTGTTTTAGTTTTGTTTTATATTATGAAATCAATCTCATTTTTTGTTATACCATCTGGTGACTCCCAAGTCCATTTGTTCTTTTCTTTTTTCTTGAATAACAAGCTGGCAATAGTCATACCCGTTTGCCAGAGCCATGTTATTAGTTTCTCACCTCTTGTGTTTCTATTTCCATATCCATAGTTTTCTAATATCAAGTCTTCTCCATTTTGTTTGTATCCGACTTTTGCATTAAAATCTCCTATTACATAGATAGCTCCTGTTTTTATTAAAGGGTTTTATTTAGCTTCACTTGTCGCTTTGATTCAAATCTTGCAATCGATTTTAAACGCACTTCCCGATGAGCTAGAGACTTGAAACTTAAAACATAGCTCAGAAACGGGAGACAACGCAAAATTCAAGATGACGGACGCCTCAAGGTCACGTCTGAACCTTTTTCTTCACGACCCCCTTGATGTGGGTATCGAATAAAAGGGTTTGACCCGTAGAATACTATAAGCTACGTGACGTTATTCTAAATCTAATATGACGGAGGCCCCAAGATGGCGGCCGAACCTTTTTCTTCACGACCCCCTTGATATGGATATCATATGAAAGGGTTTGGAAAGTAGAAAACGATAAGCTACGTGATGTTATTCTAAATTTAATATGGCGGATGCCCCAAGATGTTGCTTGACCTTTTTCTTCACGACCTCTTGATAAGGGTATCAAATGAAAGTTTTTTACGAAGGGAAAACGATAATCTGCGTGATGTTATTCTAAATACAATATAGCGGAATCTGTGTTAGCAATCAGGATAATAAGTATGGATAGAGCTACATGACGGCGTACACCTTATCCATAATAAAGAAATGCAATTCCCAGCTAAGTTTAATCACGGAACGACCGAGAGAAAGATGTTGACGATAATTTTTTCCATTTTTTCCATTTCAAACTCGCATGCTATTAACCTTTCATTTACTAAGTGTATCTGCTCAATATATTTCTTCAGTTTGATTTTTACTAAAATTCCGACGCCATATAATCCTTTCGCTCGCCTATATAGGAAAATATGTAAGTTTCCATCATTTTTTTCCAATATTCTTGATCCGTTTATGCTTGTCTCTGCCAGTCCTATAATATCCCATTTAATTTCTTTTAGTGCATTACCCAACTCAGTTCTTTTAGCTTCACTTGCTAGAGTTCTAGCGTTGTAGAAAATTTTTTTCCTTTTGCATTTTCTTGTTTAGTTTTTCGGTTAGGTTTTGTGTCTCTAATGGTGAAACCTGGGGGGTGTTGGCCATCCGCATTGAGGAAGTGTTTTTATTTTTGCTTTCATTAGTTTTCGAGTTATCCTTGAGCATGTTTGATGTCTTTGCCTGGTTGTTGGAAATTGGAGTGAAATTGCTACTTAGTTGTTATTTATCGTTTGTCCTGATAAGTAAGAAAGCAATTGCCAGTAGTGAGTTAAAAAAAAAAACACCACAAATGTATTCTATTTTGTACGATAATTAACAGATGGTTTTTCTATTTTTTTGAATATCAAAGTTATATTTTGATATTGTTTATCGAATTGAACTTTATCAAAAATAAAATTTGCATATTGTAGTAAAATTATTTAATGTTTAGCCAGACAAGATTGACATTTTAAAAAAGAAATATTTATGTCGCATATTTAAAAATAAATAAATGACCTTTTTAAAAATGTATCACATTATGCAAATATGCACGTTTAAAAAAAAATAATTATAAACTGACAGCAGACTACATTTTTGACAACTATGGATGTTAACCTTTAAAAGACATCAACCAGAAAGGTTCTATTTTAAGCGTTTTAACTATTAACATTGATCTTAAAGTGTTTAGAATTTGACCTAGAATGAAATGCTTTAGTTTTGTAAAGTTTATATCATTATGTTCTCTAAAGTGTACAAAGTTTTATAAAATTATTGCAAATCAGATTAAATGAGTTCTTAAGAAGTCCGAGGACAGATGGAATAGTTTTAAATTCAATCAATCATTATTATTATCAAAAGACTATACAATTTGTGTATTCAAATGGTTTATACAAATTTGTTATTTATAAGGTCAATAATTAATAATCTGTCAAATGTTAAACAAACAGGTTTAATGAACCACAGTTGGATTGTGTACTTTTATGTATTTTAAAAATTTAAAAAGAAGTTCAAGTTTTTGATTTGATTCAAGTTTTCTTTGAATCGTCGTCGTCGACACAAACATCATTAATCAATAATTGGAACTTTATTGAAGTAGGTCGTTGTATTTTGACCCCCCCCCCCCTGTCAACTTAAGCTGCAATTTGTTGTCACCTTGTGCGGGTTAACGATTTGTCAGTACAGGATGCCATTAAATGTGTGCTTATGACATAAAGGTAATCGAAGATGGCAAGAAAGAACGAACAACGAACCGACTGTGCCAAGGTTCAATCTTTGTCAACAAAAATGTATCAAACAGGGAATACTGTCAGATTTTAGAATGTAAGGATGCTCCTTATAGAAGTGTGTGCATTAAGGGAGTAACAAGTGGGAAAATGCAAGCGAGATATCAATAGGCAACACAAAGAACCGCTGTTAGTCATGGTACCGGGTTATGGACAAAGAAAGAGTTGACGAAGTTGCTAGGAAGAGATAAGAACTAGATCCATCTTTCGCCCTTGCTTTTGTACATGTCCCATTCAGCAGTACTTTGCAGGATACATTTTGAAACGTGCCTAGCGGGGAGAACATTTTGACCAGTTCTCGATAAGAAGAAGGTTCTTACTTTGATTAGACTCAGTAGTAGAGAAGCACATTGGTGACATTGGTGTTCACGTGGAATGGCTCGGGGTACCTTTTGTATACCAGCTGCTGCATCAAAAAAAAAAAAGAAACTGATCGTCATCTACTTTGCGAGTCTTGTGAGGGCTCTCGGCAGTCATATTTTCGACGAGCTGGAGGACTTACTCAATAGTGGGCTGATGGACCATCTATCTCCCTACGGTTGGTTCCAACGAAGTGGAGGTTTTCAGGATATCAATTGATGGGCAAGTCTAAAATGGTTCTATACCCACAAAATCTTAACAAAACAACACTCACATTCTTTGAGTCTGACTGTATTGCACGCTAAGATGTTAGTTGGTGGAAGTTATGGCCTGTATTTGATAAGGCTAGGACCACCAGACTTATACAAAAGGATAGAAAAACCCTCACCACCCTTGTAGGTGTGATAACGGGTCATAACACTCTGCGGTACCACATGAAGAAACTCCGTGTTACGGAAAAAGACCTATGTAGAGGCTGCGGAGACTAGGAAGTCAATGAGGACACAACCCACTTCCTCTGCCACTGCCCCGGCCTGTGTCATCTAAGACAAAAATTCCTCGGGCGATATTTCTTCCGGGATCTCAAGGAACTATCTGGCAAACCGGCATGCAATGGCCTTAGTTTGTAGAAACCACAATGATCTCGATTAAGGATTTAAGGTCTAGTTCGGTGGTTCCGTTTCCGAACACAACATTGAGAGTTTACAACCCCTGAGACTGACAACTACGAACGCTTTGTGGACTTCTATGATGTCAATCGTCTTAGCATAAGAGGATCACTTTTTGAGTTCAAAGCTTTTCACAAGATAAGTCAACTGATAGGCAACAAATATCAGAAGGCCGTGCAGAAATAGTTATGAAAGGGTGGTTGTTAAAACGGTCCTGTGTGTAAGGAAAACGAAAAGAGCAACCTAGGAATTGCATCAAAATTTAGATGTAATCCATGAAGCTGGGACTCAAGGACTATACCTAGTGTAAAAGGCATCACTGTCCTAGGCCGAAACTCTCCCGTAATGGAGAGCTTGTTACTATATTACATTGTTGAATCATTAAATGACCTTAAAGCTTTTCAGTATGTTATAGTAGGTAGGTAGAGAAGAACCCACTTAGCGCTAGGATACGCCGTTTTGAAAGTACGACTCATGTCGTGTTGATAGGTCAATAGATGGAGTTAATACAACTCAACCTATGGAGTTGAGAAAAAAAATTAGTTCTCCAATCCTTTTCTTGGATACCCCTTGGAAGTCGTCGAAAAAAAGTGTTCCTAGAATGTGTTGTCTGACCCTCGCTAGGGCTGGATATTTGCACAGGAAATGAAATAGAGTTTACTTTTCGCTGTTATCCTTGCAGCTGCGGCAGAAGGTGTTGTGAGGAATGCCTAGCTTGGCTAGAACAGTCTTTCTTGATATAACGCAGTCATCTAGCCTCTTCCACCCTTGGTTAGCCAAGGCCTTAACGGCTTCTAGCGGAATATTTACCTTAAGTGCTGGCAACGCCTGGCCTATTCGTTTGCTCTTTTGTTGCCATCGATTTCACTGCGTCCTGGAACCGAGGTGAAAGTGATTCTGGTGCGTGCACCTAGTTGGTTCAGTTCTTCCTAGAATAGTCCTATCAGTTTTAAGAATATAGTGGCTGAATTAATAGGTTTGATGGCGGCATAGCTATCGATAGAAATGGCAGTTTTGTAAATGGCAGGCTTCATGGATAGCAAAGAGTTCTGCATGGTAGACACTGGCAGAGTCCTGTAGGGGAAAAAGTATCAGCTTGCCTGAGAAATGCCGACGCAAACTCCGCAGTCCATTGTTGAGCTGTTCGTGTAGATAAACATATCAAAATCTTTGATTACTTTCAGTTCTACCGTTCTTCCAGCCTTCTCTAGTTGAGAGCCTTAGGTTAGGTTTAATTGGGTGGCTACCTCGCACTTAGACCAGAACGAAGGCCCATCGTGATACCACGTAGAGAAACCGGACAACCAGCCTCAGAAACCTTACATGTAGAATTTCCTTTAAGCAATAAAAACTCTGGGTAATCGTGTATCGGTTGTAAACCCTTTCCTGTGCCGCACTAAGTGCAGAACCAATTAGACCCACATACGAGAGTCTTAATTTTAAAGATGTCGAGCCTGGCTAGGTCGTTGAGGTTTTCGAAGAAGTTTTCTCCAAGGTTTTTCCTCCTCAGCCTTAATAGGGCATGGCAGGTGCAAAGAAGGTGTGTACAGTAATACCCAGATATGTACTCCCTCGCTTAGCTGCGTTACCCGCATTGCTAACCAAACATTTTAGGCTTCAAAACTTGTCAGGATTGAAAGCGGGCTTGGATAGGTAACTTCCCCTCTTAAGTGCCTAAATTAATCAAAAAAAAACTCGCAAGGCAGCTATCCGGGTGGCACTGTAACAATTTCTTCGTCCTCTTCGTCTTTGCAACTTCTACAGAAATCGTTCGAAGGGACACCCATTTTAATGGCATGCCTGCCTATTAGACAATGATTACTGGAGCCTTACTGAAAAAACATTTCCTAAAGTTAAGATTGGGACTAAGGTAGTCTGTCGTTTGTTACCGTCTCCAGATTCCATGAGTCGGACCTCCACTGAATAACAACACTTCCGTGATATGTAGGTCAAGTAGCAGTAGATTTAGGATCAAAGTTAAGGCAGGATCTCAGCGAGCCTATGCTTGTCGTTCTTTTGATTTTTTTACTTCTTTCGATGTTATGTTTCTTACTTAGGACGGGCCACCAAACTATTGCGCCATAGGTTAGAATTGAACTCTTGTTACATTGTAAGCGGAAACATTATTTACGCAGTTCTGAAGACGGCTTTCCGATGTCGGAAGTTTTGGAAATCAACCTTTAATTTGACAAGTCATTTATCCACAAACCAGACTACGTCTGCATCTGCCTCTGATCGAATCTTACTAGAGGAGTTATAATTCAGGTATGCTGTCCCGAATCCATAAAATAACGAATTTTCATATCCGACAAAATTTGACATTTCTGACAATTAAGTGATTCACTTGAGAAACATAAGTATTTCATCACCCTGTCAAAGTTTAATGGCGTTGCCAGCTTTTTTTATTTTATTTTTTATAACTTTTATCAAATTTGTAAATTGCATCATCTTAAAAGTGAATGGGAATTCTAAAGATTAATCAAAAACCTGACATTTACTAAGCCAAAACAAAAATAATTTCAATGACATTGCATCTATTCATCAGTTGACACAGTTTCCGGCCCAAAAAAAATTTTAAAAAATGCCAAAAAAAAACAAGTTCTTCTCTCCACGAGTGAGTCAATAAATATTCACTTTTATGCCAAAATCATGTTTGTGTCTATTTCTGACGCAATTAAAAAAAAATGCCATCATCCTCATTCACCGTAAAACAAAAAAAAAAAAAAAAGCAAAAGTAAACCGCAAAAGAGTAAAGTCGCCTTCAAAAGTCATCAAATTTAAAACAAATAGTTAAGCTTTAACTTTTACCTACAACAGTAGGCATTATATTCCACTTTTTATTGATTTTTTTTTTCTTTTTTTGGAATTTAACAAAATAATTAGAGAGTACAAAAAAAAACTAGGTAACAAAATAAGAGAGGTCACCGACTTGAACATTCTTCTTCTACTCAAATGACTTATCCTCGGAGTGGGACATTCTCATCCTTTGGTGGGTGAGTCCTGATGTATTCCAAAGCCCTGACGATTTGTTCTGGGATTGGTGGAGCAACTGGCAAATGGGCACCGGATGGTTGGTATCCGTTCTCATCGGCGCTGTAGACCAATTGGATTGGAACACCTTCGGGGGACACCCATTGGGCGGAACCGCTTACACCGGCAAGGCTTCCACTCTCTTGAACTTGGATTCCATTGGTGGTGTCAAAAGCATAGGCAAAGTTACCATCAGCATCGGCAGGGTCGTTCTTGAAGCTGCGCACTTCAGCATCCTTGTTGATGTTATCGGCAACGGCTAATCCCAAAAGGACGGCGACGAGGACCTATCAAAGTAAATAAGTCAATAATTGTAGTAATCCATTGTGTTTTTTTCTTTGTGATGTGTTAGGATGTCAAACCCGAAGTTATACTTACAAGTTTGAACATTTTGAGTTGTTTATTAGATGATATCCCAAGAGAAACGAGGAAGATACTGTTGATGGTCTGCACAATTGCCAATGCTTTTATACCGAAAAAGAAACCCCCAAAAACTCGATCACCGCGGTCAAGAAAACCTGCACAAAATCTACAGCCATTGCTGGCATTGCCATTGATGCGGCCAATGATGGCATTTCATGTTACCAAAAGCGGTCTAAACGGCCGTTTCGCATTAGCATATAACACATTAATTAACATATCGTATATCAATGCAGAGATAGGAGGAGGTGTGATCGATATGATGTTAGTAGGGTGCCACCCATGACCGCGAAGAAGAAAAAACTGCTAGAATTACTTAATCCATTAACTATCTTCTAATTTACACATTTTTGGGCAATTTAAATTCATTTTATCACATTAATTTTTGCTTAAGGAAAATAATAAAAAAAAATTCATTTAATTGAATTTATAACCTTCTTCGGATCGAAGTTGTTGCCGGTCGGGTGAGTATTTGTGTGGCTTAAGAACGGAAGAAAACGAAAGTGTTTTGACTTAGAAGGCGACTTGACTGCATTGGGATTGCCTTAATTTCCACGCGGTTTTTGGCGAATTATGATATCACGGTAGTTCTAGGCGAAAAGATGAATGGGACGGGTCTATAAAATGAAATTTCTTTTGGCGATTCAAGTGGTCAAGTTTTTTGTTTTAAAAAATTTAAATGTTATTTTTATTATGTTATTAGTTTGTGCATGTGACATTTGAAATACTATTTATGAATACCGTTAGCATTAAGGTTAAATATTACTTCAATCTAACGGTATAAAATAAGCATTTCGAATGCATGAAAGGGGGTGTTATCAGAATTAGAATTAAAAGACAGTAATTTGGAAAGTTTTCGAATTTAATTTTACATTTAGTTAACGACAATGAATAACTATAATTTTTTCTCTTTTAATGGGCTGGATGTCACCCAACAAGTGTCTTCAGTCAACTTGATCTTTTTAGCTAGCTAGCTGCCTTCAGTTTCGCACACTAAGTTAGTTGATGGGACGGAAGCATTGATGTCCATCTACTCTACATGGTCCAGCCACCTCAGTCGTTGGACCCTCACTCTTCCGGCTAAGTCGATGTCGCTGTACAATTCATCGTTGTATCTCCTCCTCCACCCATCGTCTATACAGACGGGACAGAAAATCACCCGAATAATTTTTCTCTTAAAACAGCCAAGAGCAACCTCATCCATTTTTGATAAAGTCCATACCTCTGCGCCGTAGAGCAGGACGGGGATTATTAAGGCCTTATATAGGGTCACTTTAGTTGTTCGAGAAACTCTGCTAGTCAACTGCCTTCTTTAGCCAAGGAACGAGCGATTGGAAGTGTTATGCTTCATTTAATCTCAATGCTGATGCTGGCCTAGGTAGACAAAGTCCTTAACTACCCCAAAGTTGTATCTGTCGAGGGTGACTTACTGTCCGAGACGTCGGTGTTGGGTGTTCTTTCTTGTTAACAGCATGTACTTGGTCTTGCCCTCATCGGCCGTTAAACTCATCTTCGCCGCTCCCGTCTCAAAACTCACGAAGGCGCTACTGACATTAAGCTGCTTTCTTCCGATTATGTCAATGTCATCGGCGTATTGGAGGAATTGGACGGACTTTTGGAAGAGTATGCCTCTGGTGTTGGCACGTGGATTTTGCACAATTCTTTGAAGAACTATGTTAAAGAAGTCACATGACAGCGCGTCGTCTTGTCTGAGTCTTCTTTTTTTCGATATCAAAGGTCTCGGTGAGTTCTTTTCCCACTACAATGGAGCAGCTTGCATTCTCCATTGTCATCTAGCGATTCCAAAGCTAGACAATGCTCTGTATAGCTCATCTCTATAAATGCTGTCATACGCGGCCTTTAAATCGATGAACAGGTGATGTGTATCGATTTGGATCTCATGGGTTTTTTCCAAGATCTGCTACAGTGTGAACATTTTGACTTTCTTGGCCTAAAGCCACACTGATATGGACCGATCAAGTTGTAAACAATCGGCTTTAGACTGTTACACCACACAGCAGATCTTGTAGGCAATGTTAAGGAGACTGATTCCTCTGTAATTGGCAAAGGAGTCGTATCGTTGTTTGCTGTAGGATGGCCATTTTTCATGCTGGGATTCGAGCCTTAGTTAGCTGGTGCACCTATTGGACATTACAATTAAGCAGCAAGCACTGGACAAATCTACAAGTCACCTTATGATGCATGCAAACCACCTACATATAGAAACCAAAATGTTCCCTATAAAAGAACACAACATCGTGCTTTCCCGACAAATTCTGCTAGATATCAAAGCTATGCACACGTTTTGCGTGGAAGTCTTCAATAACGTTAAACCATATGCAATCACTGGGGCAGTGGCAGATCTTGCAGTAGGTGAATCACTCATCCGCTGATAACTCAACTCCTCCATCGTCAACGGTAGGATGGGTGACACTACAGCTCAAAGATTTGTCAGCAGAGGCACTTCTTAAGAGAGGGTCTTCTCACCTTTTCCCTGGAATACGGCTGTGAACAATCTGCTTGTGGACCTGGAAAGGAATGCCTACAATGGGGTGGCATATGCGGATGACGTTGCGAATGCTGTCTCAGAAATGAATCCTTAAGTTCTCAACGAACAATGCCCTCTCTATTCTTACTAGATGGGCTGACAAATCTGAGGCTAAATTCCTTGGCGTCATTTTTGATAGGAAGTTTAGCTGGAAAGCCACCATTACAGATATAGACCGATTCAAAAAAGCTTTGGTAGCGCTTTGCGCCTGCAAAAGAACTTTTGAGCGTATGGTCGCAAAAGAATGGGGCTACATGCCCACTACACGTCCATAGTCAGATCCATACTTTTTATAGAGCAATAGTATGGTGGACTGCACGCTCATACCTAAAAATCATATGCAAGATTCAAAGAACGGCATGTCAAGATCACTGGGGCCATGAGATCAACCCAATCTACTGCGGTGGAGACAATCTATAACTTCACACCGCCAAACAGGTTTAATTCGGATCCAACTAACGTATGGTCACTCCCGTATCTAATGCAGATTTCATGACCTACCAAACAAATTTGATCGAACCCTCCCGCTCAACTTCTTTAAAGGGGGCTTCAAAGTCACAATTCGCACAAGGGATGGTTGGCATAGTTTCAAGAAATCCGTCAACAGATTCACATTTATACAGACGGCTCCGGTATCCACAGCCCGATCAGGTAGATCTGGCTTTACCTGGAAAAGAACGAAGAGACTTTTGCCCAATAATAGGAAATGTACAAGAATTGTAGTAGAAGCCTTTACGGTGTATTGCTTGGTAGGTAGGCAAGCCACTAGAATGGATATCATCTCCAACGATTTCTGTAGAATCTGTAGAGATGAGGAAGAGGAAAAAACATTCTGCCCTGCCCTATCGAAGCTGAGAAGGGGAGTACTTTTATGAAGACCTCAGTGATCTACCTAAACTCGATACATATTTTTAAAATAAGGAGCTTTACCTCTCGGTCGAAATAGTTGAGCACATAGTGTGGAGCAACAAGGATCTGCACCTTTAGGACACTTAAAATCAACGCGAATCAGTACCCCCTTCGTCGCTCCTCTAATTTCCCTAATGCTCGTGCTCTAGTATAAGGGTAGTTACGAACCCTTTAGCGCGTGCTTATTATAAAAATAAAAAACAAACCATGCAAGGTTTGGGTACTCTACGTACTCTACAATGGAGCTTCATTCGCGTCTAAAAGTGTTCCTAAACGGAGACAGCCACCTAACCTTAGGTAGAAGGGTTCACAGAGCAAGGAATTCCATCCCCCGACACATTTACATCAATGTACATCCATTGTGATGCCCTAACCTAGCCTTCGCTTGTAACAAAATTAAGATGTGAGCACAATGATGAAAAGTCTTTAGGTAAAAGATTTAAAATCATAAGCAACTTCTTTAAGAGTGGCTTTGAAACTTGTAAGAGCTATTGCATCAGTTGTTTATAGTATTCGGATTCAATCTCGCGCTGAGTTATGTTAATTCGTTTAATTATTTAGATAACTTGAATAAAATTTTAAAATGGACCTGATGTGTGTCATCTTAAGACCCTAACTCTAGAAATGCAACTACCTATGCATGCAATTGTGATTAAAAACAAATAAATCTTTTCATTGCATTGATTTGTATTTTTATTTATATTTTATCTTTATACATGATACAGTTTATTATATCACACAATCCCTTACCTTGTCTGTATCTCTTTGAAACATAAAAAGTTCATCAGCGACCTTTATAAAGCAGTGAGTGGTCATCTTGTGTAAACGGGCCAATTGGGCAGATATATAATACAGCAACCTTGTTGGATTTGAGCTTCGACACAGTGCTCTTTATTTCATCCTGTTCGAGTGGAAGGAAACCATCTTCCTGAATATGGCATGAGAACAGAATGTAGATCGTTATTGCCTTCCTCAGAAGTGATCTTTCAATATTCTATGCACTGACTGCAACGTCGGTCCTTCTTAGGTAGGAAGGTAGAAGTGGATGTCTGGTAAGATCCTAAAACACTCGAAGATACTGGAAGACGGTACGATTTGGATACGTTCAGTTCCGCTGAGAAGACGCCTGCTCCAACGCCACACTCCAAATTGGAGCCGTCAGTGAAGATCGATACTTGGTATTTCGATAGGAATAGGTTATTGTTCCATTCCGTCCTTTCCGGAAAATGAACTTGAATATGAATTTAGAAATCGTGTAGTCATTTATGGTCGAGGCCAGATCCTTAAGCAGCAGATCAAGAGCTTTACTGACCAGAACTCAGATTCTCTAAGTACACGAAACGATGTATTTGATGAGCAAGTCCAGGAGCAGGATATGGAGGTGCATGTTGAGAGCTGCAGTCGGGCTCGATCGTAACGCTCATGTGGTCCCTATATCAGCTGTTCGTTGGACTCTGCTGAGTTTTGTGGTGTTGTAGGTTTTGCTTAACGAGGGCCACCAAACTAGTGATTCATAAGTAAGAATAGGACAGACTACGGTAGTGTACATCCAGACGAGCAATTTCGTCTGAAATTCTCACCCTTTGTCTTGGTAAAATTCTGTTCTGGACTTCTAGTCTTGACTCTTGACGTATTCGTTTTAACTTCTAATAAAACCTTCGAACATCTTTTCTGCAGATTCTAGGGCTTCTCTTGCTTTTTTTTTTTTGTCTTTTGCTCGTGAAGCTTTAGAGCAACTCTTATCCTCTCACCAAGCACCGCTTTACTGAAGTGTCTTTCTGGATGTGCTTATCTAATTTTCTCATCAAACTAGCGATTTCATAGTGGCGATTGGGTAAAATTGAACACAGCAATGATGATACAGGGCTTCTCAAAGGTTTTGATATTCTCTTGTAATAACAGCCTTCGATGTGCTGATCAAAGTCTACATTGGTTACTTGAAATTACCAAACACCTAACTTGCTGCGTCAATGCTTTCGGAAGTTCATTTCCGAAGGCATTTTCTTGTACCAACGAAGTCCTAGTATCCAATTTGAATATTCAAATTGCTGAGTTCGATGTTTAGGTCATTTTAGGGATATCGCTCGTAAGTTTTCTCCTCTGTAGGGACGTATCAGGCTTATATTGGCAAATTTTGCTTGATACGAAAGCATGCGTTCGTTCACCTTTAACTTGGTCCCATCCGATCTCACTTCTCGGATAGTCTCAAACTTCTGCTTATTATTCGACTTGCATGGCCTGTAAAGGGACGGTGTACATACTTTGTTTGTCGAGGTCGTCAACAGTACAATATTTGGCTGCGAGGAAGGCAAATAGAGGACAAGAAGCAAGCGAGAACTCTAAACAAGCTGCATAATGACGTGGATGTAGTCCAGAGAGCAAAAATCTGTCGACTGCACTGGCTCGGCCATATCAAGCGAATAGACGAGAATGCTCTAGCTAAGAGGGGTTTCAAATCCATTGTAGGTCGCTTTATGAATTTTATTTTTTTAGGGTAGTTAGCCAGACGCAAAACTTCCAATCTGTAGTACTTACTTACTTATCAGGCCAGCGACCCTTAGAGGGTCTGAGCGTGAACTAATGCCGCTTTCCATCCTTCTTCTCTTCCTCGCATGCAGGACCAAATATTCGACGTAGAATTTTTCCTTCGAAGAATTCAATCTGTAGTAGTAGGTCCTTATCTAGAAAAACGGTTCTTATAGCTTTGAACTTGACTTTATCAAAGACGGATGAAGATACCATTGGTCGCTTCGAGCGAAAAATTCTTTCTAAGATATTCGAATTATGCGAATTGTACAGCAACATTGACCAAGTAAAAGAACTACGCATTGATTGTTTAAGATGGCTAGGACCTGTAGAGCGAATGGACACCAGAGTTTTCGAATCTAACCCGGAGGGACAACGCAGTAGAGGAAGACCTCGCCTAAGGTGGCGCGCACAAGGAGAAGGGGACCTTAACCAACTTGGAGTGCGTAACTGGAGGCGGTTAGCTATGGACCGGGCTAATTGAAAGCTTATTGGTTGAGGTCTAGGTTCACCCCGAACTGTAGCTCCACCTATGTAAGTAAGTAAATATAGACTTGACCAGTATAAGATTCACTCTGGAGAATTCTTCCGCTGTCTGTCTGGATGCAAGGAAGGGTGCCTCTGTGGAAATACTCCTCTTCGAATAGCTGGCTCTAAAACCCGTCCAAACAAGTCGACAATTTTACTGCGAAATTGAACAATCAAAAGGGAGTGACAAACATCATTGCCTTCGTTTCGTCAGCATTTAGGTATGTTCATTTTTAATTTGCCCATTTCCGATTTAATTTCGTCGTAATCAAATTATGTATTGACAATATTTTCGTTTGCAGAATCCCATTTGACTCCAGTATAATCGAAACATAAATCCCTACAATTATTACCAGCAAAAGAAATTTAAATGTGTTAAACCTTGATCTTGCAAATAACAATACCTACTCGTGTTCCTACATTTAGAGTAAAACTACTGCCGGCTTATGAAAAACCACTTCATTAACATTTTAACAAAATAAAATATGAATAACTAAAAAGTCAAATATGTATGCGATTTCCATTTCCGCGAAAAATTAAAACAAAAAAAAAACTGGAAAGCGCGCTCAATGATGCGTTTTGCGTCAATGCATTCATTTTCTTTATAATAAATTAAAATATTTGACATCGCAATCTAAAATTAAAATATTCACAAACAAAGCCGGATTATTTAATTAATTCTTAACAGTTTTTTTCTGTTTAGATAAAGCATCATGTTGCAGTCCCTATTCTGACCTTTAAATTAAATTAAATCAACTATTTGGACTCGTTTGACCTAATTGGAATAGCTAATGGACTTATATGGCATCTATTCAATAGTAAAATAAAAGCAAGGTCAATTCAAGATGATAAAAACATGGAAGTGGTCATTTAATGTGGGTGTTAGTTTATTAGCTTTTTTATTAAATTTTTAAATTTGGCATTTGAATACCATGTTTTGTCTCTCTAAAACTTAAAAAAAAAAAACACAATCATGGTCATGTTCTTAGAGCCGAATGGAATTTTTGATTATTTTCTTTAAATATTTATGCAAAATCTATTAATTTATTCAAAAACATCGCACCATAGTGGTCTTACGAGGTGGATTGCAACAATGACCAAGTTCGTATACCTCGAAAATGGCAGAAAAAATGCAAATTCTCTTTTACGTACGCAGATGCGAAAGTTTTTTTTTTATTTATTTTCTTCTCATTATTGATGCAAGCTCGAAAACATCCTAATAAAAAGTCAAAACGCATATTTAATGTGGTTATAATTTTTTTTTATAACCTTTGAAACATGAGACCATAAGACCGGTACGAACTTCAGTATCCGCTTATCAATCGGTGTTCCTTGTCTTTAACTTGTTTATGCTGAGGCTTTCTCTGGTGTCGGTTCGGTATGGCTTTCTTACTTAGATAATGCTACCCTGGCGATACCGGTACTTGTCCAAGTTGAGCTGAAAAAAAAACACCATAGAAAGAAGAATACGTATAAAAGAATTGGGAGACCCGCCATAATACACTGGATGTATACGGCCATCATCAGACCCATTCGCGGTGGCTATTACCAGAAAAAGCCACAAATCTTAAGGCTCACAAAAATCTAGCGATTAGCACGCATCGGCTCAACCTTACTTACTTACTTACATAGGTGGCACTACAGTTCGGAGTAAACCTGGGCCTCAACCAACAAGCTTCTTCAATTAGCCCGGTCCTTAGCTAACCGCTTCCAGTTACGCACTCCAAGTTGGTTGACGTCTCCTTCTACTTGAGCGCTCCACCTTAGGCGAGGTCTTCCTCGACTGCGTTGTCCCTCCGGGTTGGATTCGAAGACTCTTCAAGCCGGAGCATTGGTATCCATTCGCTCTACATGTCCTAGCCATCTTAAACGACTCATACGTAGTTTTTTGACTAGTTCAATGTCGCTGTACAGCTCGTATAATTCGTCGTTGAACATCCTCCTCCATAACCCGTCAACGCCAACGGGACCGAATATCTTTTGAAGAATTTTTCGCTCGAGGCGACCAAGGGTATCTTCATCCGCCTTTGATAAAGTCCATGCTTCAGCGGCATAGAGCAGGACTAGGATGATTAAGTTCTTGTACAGAGTTTCCTTAGTTCTTCGGGAAAGGGCCTTACTACTCAATTGCCCTCTCAGCTCAAAGAAACAGCGATTGTCAAGAGTTATTCTTCATTTGATTTGTGATGAGATATCATTTTCAGAAGTGATAGCATTTTCGGCTCAACCAGCACCATAAAACGACCCGGTCAGCAGCCCTCAAACCGATTCTTTCACTGCTACTGCTCGACCTATAACCAATTACTAATATTTGGCGCGACAGCTCATAAAGAGGCAAGGCCTAGCTTCTCACAACCATTCATGTTTTACGTGTTATATTTTTCGTACGAAAAGAAGGGACATACGGTTTTATTGCCGACTCCGAACGTTGGATTGAGAAGCTTTTTCCAGAAATATTATACTCTTGCAGGTTGGTCATGCCTGCGAAGAGGTTGTGCCGCGAAAAAACGTTTGCTGGCTTTGAGTATCGAACCTACGTCCTCTCACTTAGTAGTCCAGCGCATTAACCACTGAGCCACGGCGACCCCCTAAATGGCAGCAAAGAGCTCCCTATGACTGGGTACAAACACCAAACTTTTGGGCCAAATAGGTCACACTAGAATCGCTAGATGGGAGAAGCTGGTAACAAAAACTGATTACATAACGCCATACCCTGGCTTCGGCCTCAACTTCCAAACTCACTTTCCATTAAACCCGACAATACATCCATTTACACTGACGAAGGCTTAAAAATGGATGAAAGGGTATGCTCAGGAATCTACTCCGGTCGGTGAAACTTTCAAACCACGTCAGCAGAAGTTTTAGCGGTAACCGAGGCCTCAATAGAATCCTTAGTAATAATTCCAAGAAACATTGACATCAATAGTCAAGCCGCCATCAAAGCCGTCTCATGTCATGTCTCATGTCACAATGAGCTTAAAATCCTTAGCTCAAAGCACAAAGTCTTACTCTATTGGGTTGAACCAAACAATGCTCGATCACTTAGTTCTAACCCCTCTAGAAGTCCTAAAAACGACATACAGTTTAACTTCTGGAAACTTACCGATGATAGACGGAGCACACTCCCATTATGCTGCATGTCAAAGAAGATTTGACCACAACACAGTAAAAGGAAAACACAAGAAATACTTTCACTGAACAGTGGGGATGAGCATCTTCACAGGCAATTGGCGACCCATCTTAAATGAATACGACTAAGTGCGACCGAGCTCGGAAGAAGCTTTGGCGACATAGATGCGAAGGAGGGCACAATACACTTCCACTGCGACTGCCCATGCTTCAGCAGAACCAGGAAAACAACCTTAGATTAGATGTTTACTTCTTTAGCCACACGGGCGAACTATCAACCATACCACCGAAGGCCATTCTGAAATTCATAACTTCGGGATGTTTTGGGGAGGCGACCAATAGATAAAAACTCTCTTCTCCAAACAGGTACACGCAAGTAGCGGGGAACACAATGTATCCATGAAGATCCGAATTTGGCGAAGCCTTTCATCAAGCCGCAACCTCTCTAACACATCTTAATGATTACTTAGCTTTTTTTTCTGTCCTCTGGCTGGCCCCTTATGCTATTTTTCCTTGTGACACAGATATTTCCTCTGCAGCTTCTGCAGTAGTCGTTGTAAAGTAACGCAAGTCCTTCTGCGTGGGTTTCTATGGTGCAATGTCCTGTTATAAAACCTAAAGTTTTACGAAATTGTTGGATTCTTCTTGGTGAAGGCTGGCAAGAGTTAGCTGACTATTGCACATGTGCCTATGGTCGATCATATGAGACATGTTGAAGCTGGTCATCGCCCCAATGCTCGCAATGCAACTGCAAAGTGGGTAGGACGAAAAATTTTGCAGTAATATTCTATATTTCTGGCACAGTAAAGAGTATAGACGGATGCCCTTAATCCAGTCACGAGTAAACCATGGTTCTTGATGTGCTGGAAATGCATGGGACTGTTGTCCGACGTTCTGTAGAGAACGTGTCGGAGTTGTGATATCATCCGCTATCATTCAATTAATAAAAGAATTTCTTTTGTATAGCACAGGAATAAAATCAGTCTTTAGCGAAAGGATGATGGAGAGACTTTTCTTAGTTTATTTCGTGCTAAAGGTTTTGTTGATACGGACAGTATAAAGTTTCCGCACTTTCTTTTACTCGTTGATGAGGAGATCCTGTATTTAATGCGCCAGCAGCTGCTTAATCGCAGCAAATCTCCGACAATGAATCTGCAATCCTTAAAGCCGATCAAAGTACATATTGCAGATTCATACCTTTAGCATATCTGGTCCGTGTTTCTCGAGTCGCAATCTGCTTTGTAAAGGCATGGCCATTACGGGTGTGTACTCTCAAGACCTACTTCTTTCGGACAGTATAACTGTATTAGAGCATTAGAGAATCCATTACCATCCGATGATTCAGATGCCTTTCTTAAACTTAGGTACAACGGCCTAACCTGCATCTTGAACAGTCAACTCCTTAAGACCCTGATTCTCTGTTGAAACTTCTCATGGAGCTAAGCATTTCACAAGGCGAAGCGCTTATTGACACCACGGTTCAATCCATCCAGTGAACTCTCCCACTGCCGCCTCCTGAGTTTCTTGTGCCTTGCTTTTTCAACCAATTCAAATGTCCTTTACTGGATACCCTTAGCCCACTTTTGAGTCGTTTTCCCGAATACAATAGGAAAGCGTTGGGTATTGGTGATTGAACTAGCTAGTCAGCTAAAGTTTATTTCTTTCTTACAACTGATACAAGGAAAATAAATAAATTAAAAATACTTCAAAGCTAATAGCTTTCAAAAAGCTTCTCAGATGGTGTCCTACAGAATGGACAATGACCCTTTTGCAGCACTTGTAGTTCAAAGTCTTCAGCATAAAATAACTGAAAAAACCATGCGATAAGAAATATGGCTTTTGAAGTTCAAATGATAGTGTGTACCCACCAATAAACATTCTGGACAGAATGTGACTTGCAAATCTGGAAGAATATTTCTATAAAAAATATTCTTGGTTTGCTTTTCGCGACGTTTTACAATAAGCACATGATTGGGATCCATAGCACGGAGGGTGTGTCGATCTAAACTTAACGGCAAAGCACCGGCAACATCCTTAAAATCAAGAAATTTAGATGAAATAATTTTTTTATAAATGAATAACACTTGCAACTGACTTCTGAGAATGGATCATTTTCGTCTGGTGATTTTGGTGGAGCCATAAGAAGTCTCTCGGCTTCGGCATCACTGATGTCTACCTCTGGATGGAACTCAACCAACGGTAAGATTTCTAGTTATCAATAGGAGAGTTATAATTTTTTGCAGCTCTTTTCATTCATTAACTCACCAAACGACACAAATGAAAATATATAATCCTGTTTGCATGAAGGACAACTATTACCATTCAGATGTGAGCTATAGTTGGAACACTTATAGCAAAGAGGCAGTAACTCCTCGGGATCATTAAATCCACCTTTGCATGCTTTGCTGTTTAAGTAATTAATCTGAAAATAGAGAGCGATGTTATACAACGAAAATGTGACCTTTTGGTGGTCTTAACCTACATCAATTTGTTCCTGAACTCCAGTTGGCGGCTTCAATGTTTGCAGTTTTTTGTTAACTTGAAGGCACAACTTATTTGCTTCTAGGATTTTTGCTTGCTTGGAAAGCGTATAGAAGAGAGCACTAAGTGATAAGATTCGATTTATCAATGGCATCCAACATGGGGTACAATACTTACAACAAACTAACGCCCTTGGGTGGTCCTTTATGCTCTATCTCATTAGCTATGTATCGACTTGCATTAAATAGACTCACAGGAGAGTAGCTGGTAAATGGTTCTTTCAGGTAACTGTGTATGATGGCATAGGCATAGTATACTTTTGCTATACGCATATGATTTTTGTACTCTTTTAAGTGATGGTCCATCGGAGATTGCTCCCTGAAAGAAAATTCAAAACAAAATCAACTGATTAATGAGCGCGCTTACTTTGAAAGGTATGACATTGACATAAACTGCAGAGGTGCTCAGATACGTAAAGAGTTTCCTGCTGGCATTGCTTTGCAAGGACCATACGCAGGATACGTTCATCAGACTTTGCTGAGCAACTTGAGAACATATGGTTTGAGTCGCACTTCGAAAAGTGGAATACTGCAGAAAGACATAGTCGGGATAACTTGTTCCCGAATGAAGTTAAATCTCGTCAGATGCTTCACTTCTCTAAATTTGCGGAAGTCTGTTTCGTGATGGTATTTGACATTTTCATCAATGGAACTTAACATGAAAGTGATACAGAATGTTTCGCGCAATCCTCCTTCATACCATAAGCAGTTTTAGGACTTTTTTAACATGCACCATAATCAGTAGTATATTTATATGTATCAGTAGCTACATAAGCCTTACTTACTCTTTTGAAATGTACACTTCCAGAAACTGTTTCGCCATCAGCCAATGAAAATAGCTGGTATCCAAAAACCGTTCTTCAGCAATTGCAGATGAACTCAAGCTTTTTAGAAGCCGATTTGCATCCTTACTCCGACCAGCCTTTAGATACGCTACAACGTTAAAATTTAAAAGAAAAAATTACAAGCAACTTTGTATCACACATTTACCGTCATGAGCTTCAATAAACTGATCCGATTCGGCCAACCATTGGGCATGTTGAAAATGCACTAATGGTAACATTTCTGGTAGATTCTCGGCCAATCGAAATGCCTCATACCAGTCCCTTGCTTCCACATGCAATTGTATGACTTCTGACTCATCGCCCAACTTCTTATACACCTCAGCCGCCAATGGAAGCGCTTTTAGTCGCTTTAAATTTGATGCAACTAATTCCAGAGAACTCCTTTCATTCAAACTTAGTCGACGACCAATGTCATAGAGTCTATAATGGAATGCCATACTGATATAATTTTCTAAGGGGGGAAAAAATGTCTGGCTTACACATCAGCCCATCCCTGTTGTGACACAATCTCGATAGCTCTTTCATTTTCTCCAGCAGATAAAAGTAATTCAGCCGCAGCCCTAGGCTCGTGCACAGAACAAGCCCATTCAGCGCGTTTTCTTATCAATTCTCGTTTTTCTTCTTCGTTACCGTCTCGAAGAAACTCTTGGGCCAAATCAAACATTCTTAGATCACTGTACATGGTCAACGCCCGATCGTTTTGCCCACATTTTTGGTACAGTCGTGCGGCCTCTTTGAATTTACCAGCAAATGAAAAGTTTTCAGCTTGTAACACTTCTTTAGGAACTTCTGAACGTTTTTGCTTCTCCATTAGGCTGTGAATCAATTGCAACCAAGGAAGATTCCGTACTTTGACGTAGGCATCTTTCGCAATGTTAAGGTGAAGAGATTCAAGAGCTGCCTGTGCAAGTCCTTCCCAATCAGCTGTTGTCACTCCGAGACACGCAACTTGATAGGCTTCCCTTCAAATGAAATATAAGAATCTTACTATTCAGAGTTAGACTATCTTTTAAGTGATTACTCGAAAAATCCAGCTTCAATAAACTGCCACATCGTGGCACCCAATGCCAATGGAATGTTATGCATCACATTGCCGCGTAAGCAAAACGCTGTTGCCCCGCACAATCCAACCACCACGCCAATCATATTCTGTGGACTTCGTGGAGGCAAGTTACCAACTCGAACACTGAGACCCCCCGTGGTGTGGGTGTAGCAAAGCATTGTATCTAGGTGGGTATTCCAGGCCACAGAGTTGACTCCCGAGTCCTAAAATTTAAACAAATATCGATAGCATTTGGGAAAATCTAATTGAACTGCTTGTTACCTGATAAAGCATCGCGTCGTTCACCACATCCCGCACAACTAACCGGCCAGCATCGTCCACCACCGCTATCCGACTGCGGCCTGCATTCAAATCCAAACAACGCACAGCAGACATAACAGTTGTTATCAAGATCGGCAATGCATTGTCCAAAAAAATCCTAAACACCTTCAGACCCAAGATATTTTACAAAAACTCCATTGTTATGGATCACTGCTTACCTGTCCACTTTTGAGACCAATCACGAGTCCCTCTCGTCCCGCTGGTCCACCAGTTACCTTAATATATCGTATGAAGCTATCCATAATCCATTCCCTCTGCAAAACTCCATTGAAGTCTAAGCTTTGCAGACGTTTTTCTTGACACAGAACAATGTGCTGTGCGCAGACTACCAACAGGCTACATTCGAATTTCTTTGTTATCTTCTCCTTCACCTTATAGTGCATCGGTTGATCCTCAGCTGAGCTCAATTCGTAGAGAACCACCCGCTCAGGTAATTGCACCGCCAAACGGTTTCGATAGATGGCGATTTTCTGCACTAAATCTCGGCACTTAATGCGAACCTTCTGACCCGAAATCAAATGCTGAATGATCACGTCACACATGTTCTCCCGAAATGCATACCTTTCGCGATATAACGCATGTACCGTACTTGACGCAATGCTATAACATGCCAACGTACCATCTTGACATCCAATTGCGTAATTGAATCCATTCGGATGTAGTGCAATTGACCAAATCCACGAATCAAGTGATTCACCCAATGTACCCAAACGAACTCCCTCTTTAGTGAATATCTGCAGTGAACGACAACATCCGCTGACAATTAAAAATTCTCCATTCGAAAAATATGTGAGACAGAGTGGATCAAATCCTAAAGCACGTTCCTTTCCAATCATCTGACCACCCAGTGTATGAAATGACAGTGTTTGACTCCAATCAACTACAGCGATTGTGTCGGTGTTGGTTGTGTTCATCGCAGGATTACATTGTACCCCAAATACAGCACTACTCGGACCACCAGCACGTTCTATACGACCTTTTTCCTCACCAGACTAGAATGGGAAAGGTAGCTTAGTTAGATACGATAGTTATATTTACATTTATTGGTTACCCTATTCCTAATTGAGATCGTTCCATTGGCTAGGCCCAACACCAAGTACTGCCCATCGTTGGTCCATGCACAGGAATTTATACGAGATGCGATTTTGTACTTCTGCACAGCTTTTTGCTCCGATGACCAATATGCAAAATCGGATGAGGAACACGAAGCTAAATGATGGGACACAGGGTTGAACGCAAGGCACTGGATGATGTCGCCATGGCTGTAAAAAAAAAGTATGTTAAAGTGAATATCGAATTGTGAATATCAAGACAGATATGAACCTTTAAGGAACGAAGACAGAAAAGATTAGGTTGGGTTTTATGAGGTGACTGTCCTGACAAAGGAATCTGTTAAGGTAAGGAGTGGTTTAGGGTGACTTATTGAATCGAAACCTTAGGTGAAGTTATTGAGATGTTGTATTTGTATAAACAAGAACTAGGTGGCTGTAGTTCGGAAAAGGTAGAGAGAGTGACTGATACAATTGAACCCTAATCTTCCTAAGATGGATGTCCATCCAATTTGGTCGAAATTTGCTGACCGGTTGCATGTATTGATATTGTTCCACTTATTGTTGTACGGGCCAACAAGAGCGGCTGTTATCTCTGTCATCAACAAGATACCGCCAAGTGCCTAGTTTATCCGTCTCGGTAAGAGATTCCCGGTATTGTTTTACCATCATACAGCTTATTGTTGGGGCTTCCTGTGCTTAAATAGCCCTCAAATAGCTCTCTCTCTCTCTCTTGGTCTCACTTTCCGAATTGCTGGAGGAGAGTGAAATTCAAATAAAGATTGCTTTAACGTTAGTTCAAACACTGCGGAATCCGCTTATTTGCAATTGTGGGATTTGACCCGTGGATGGCGAGGTTACATACACTTCCAAAAACCGCTGCCACGCTCGGTTCTTAGCAATTTTATTGGAATAACCCGCACACTGAATATCCCATACCGCTAGTATTTTTTCAATTTCTTCGAGAAACAGTTCAGTGAAATGCGCGGCCTCCACAAAGTAGCTTTGACAATCAGTAACTCGCAATTAGCACAAGTTATAAACCTTAGTATACAGACCACGTATTCGAATGGCCTTTTCAAAGTAAAAAAATCTATTAGAGTTGCTATTGAGCTTTTAAAGAATTTCTACGCCTGTCTACCATTCATAAGAAATTAATGAGGAAGTTTACTTTTATGTGTCCCGTATGTTAGGGACGACTGATAATTAAACTCCGAATAAACAACAAACTTATCCAGCGTGGAATCTAGCGAGATATTTGCTTTCCTCCTACTACTTCGAAGTAGTTACGGAGCAACAAGTCTCCAATAACTAGTGACTAATACAATGGAATCCATGGCAAGCAACTGGATCGCCCTAATTAAACTCACTGCAGTGCAGCTTGGGGATAAAACTTCGAACTATGTAGCCTGCTGGCTTCGAATTGAGCCTAAAACACTCTTATGAATTCAACAACTTTAAGTTCACGAAATCTGGATGCGTAGCCCAAAGGAGATTCTCATAACATTGATTAAAAATGAGCCATGTAATATCTAATAAATTACTTACGAATATTTGAGAAGGCCCTCCAATTTGTTGGTCCATATTATAACCGATTTATCTGCACCACCGGTGGCAAACTTCTTTCCATCTCTGGCATATGCAACACAGTGCACAGTCTCCTTATGTGCCTTAAGTGTATTCAACACATTTCCATCTGTTGGATCGTATACTAGAACCCGATCTCCAGCTGCAACAATCAAATGCAGACCTTCTGGATGATAGCAGACAGCATGTACACTGAAAAATCCAATTGGCAGGTGTATAATTCAGTTATCATTACATACAATACTATGTACTTCATCGGAATCGGAACCTACCTCACATCGTCCTCCTTGACGTTGGGTATATTTATTTTGTCCATCCATTTTAGGACGCCTCTCATTTTGGAGATCTCTCTAAATATAAATTAAACAATATTAATTCATTTCCTTCGGGAATAGGACTTTCTTCTGTAATAACTCTATAACCGGTGTTGTGGTCGTCTTTTGTTGTGTGACTTTTTTTTTTTTCTTTTTGTTATTTGTTTACAGTTTCTTGTGGCTGTCATGGCACTCGAGTAATTGCAACAACACTTTTATGTAGTTTAGTTGTGTAATAACACAGCGTACAAAAAAAAAAAAAAAGAACCATCGAAACATTAGAGCAAGATGGCTATAATGAGTTGAACGGCTTGCTTTTGCTTATCATTTAAAGGGGAAATTTCCCTCTCATTAGGTTGCCGTTGACTGCAGTGGTGGCTCATAAAATTAAACCACTCGAGTGGAATTGATCTTACGAAATTTAGTACTAAATACAGTTGTGAACGTTACACCTAAAGCCTCTAAAATACAGGATTGGTTTCAAAATATCGCCTTTAGTATGTGAGATTTGGGTGCCCGATGAATGGAACCGCAGCACTGATTGTCCGATGCTCAAGAAAGGAGACCCTCTTAACTTTGCCAACCACACAGGCATTAGTCTTCTTAACATCGCCTACAGGATCCAATCTACCAACAACCTGATTGGTCCATATTAGTGTGGCTTTAGGCCACCATCGACCAAATATTCACACTACGTCAGATCTTGGGGAAAACCCATGAGCTCCAGATCGATTCACACCATCCGTTCATCGCTTTTAAGGCCGCTTATGACAGCATCTATAGAGACGAACTATACAGAGCAATGCATAGTTTTGACATTCCTGCCTAGCTCGTCCCTTAGGGCAGGATGACGATAGAGAAAGCACACTGTTCCATCAAGATCGGGAAAGACCTCACCGAGACCTTTGATTTCAAAACAGAATTTAAACAAGGCGATGCGCTGTCATACGACTTCTTTGACATCGTTCTTGAAAGAACTGTGAAAAACTCACGTGCCAACACCCGAGACACAATCTTCCAAAAGTCCGCCAAATAACTCCCATAACGCCGATGATATTGACATAATCGGAAGAAAGCAGCGTGGTGCCAGTAGCGCCTTCGTGAGTATTCAGATGGAAGCGGCGAAGTTGAATTTAACGGTCAATGAGGGCTGTCAACAAGAATGGACATCTAACACCGATGTCTCAAACAGAACGTCATCCTCGACAGATACAACTTTGAGGTAGTTAAGGACTTTTTCTACCTAGGCCAGCATCAGCACTGAAATCAAACGAAGAATAACTCTTGCCAATTGGTGCTTCTTTGGGCTAAGAAGGCAATTGACTAGCAAAGCCCTCTCTCGAACAACTAAAAAGACCCGATATAAGACCTTAATTATCCCAGTCCTGCTCTGCGGTACAGAGGCATGGACTTGATCAAAAATGGATGAGGATGCTCTTGGCTGTTTTGAGAGGAAAATTCTTCGGGTGAATTTCGGTCCCGTCTGCATAGACGATGGGTGGAGGAAGAGATACAACGACGAACTGTACAGCGACATCGATTTAGCCAGACAAGTGAACGTCCAATAACTGAGGTGGCTGGGCCATGTAGAACGGATGCACACCAATGCTCCGGTCCCATCAACCAATTTAGCGTGCGAAACATGAATTTTTGAAACCTTCACACGCATGTGAGTCGAATATGAGCTCTGGGCTGTTTTATGTGCACACATGAGTGTGCGTTTCCTTACCCAAAGTGTGAAGTTTAACGGCAACACAGTGCTAATCAATACAGTCGATTCTCGATAATCCCAACTGATTGCTACTCTAACGCGACCATTGAAACTTTCTTCAATTCAAATTCTTTGCAAGGTCCCTTGAGTTTTGAAACATCAAGAGTCTACTGTATTCAATCTCCTCCGTGAGCGTATGCCTTTAGTTAACTTCTCCTCCCATCCAAACAAGGGGTTACATTTCCCCTAACTAAGTTTACATTTCTTCCCCTACATATTGCTATCCTCTTCTTAAGCAAACATGACATGACGCACAGTCCATAGTACAGTACAGGAAGTACCACGTCGTTGTTCCCATCGCCAGTAGTCAGTACTTTTAGTTCTGCATTTTTCGTTTTAATTTGAGAACAACGGGTCCGGTAATAAGGCAAAATCCCAGCATCTGGAACTTGTCTTCCCCCCTGAGCTTTTCGTTAAGAATTTTCTGATAACTTCCAAGTAAACATTTTTCCACCGAATTGCATGCACAAAAACGATTTTGAACAGAGAAACCTTTTCTTTTTTTGAAAAAAAAAAAAAAAAATTCATAGTGCTTGCACGCAACCCTATTATCGCAACTACAACCTTAGAAAGAGATAGCAACTTGCTACGAGTGAGAGCGGCAAACATATCTCTATCTCGCGTTCTCTTTATTCAACCACCGCGACTTTAATTACGAATGCACAAGTGAGAGAGAAAACATCATCAAGAAGAACTCAACTGTACGTGTACGACGAAGCAAAGTAGAACACGAACAACGACAACGAGATGCCGCCATTTTCATTTATTCCACATTCTTTCGTCGATTGTTCTCTTTCAGTTACGTTTCGTCGGTGAGACTCGCGAGTGTTGTTGAATTGAGTGTTAAAAAAAAAAAAAAGAATTTTTTCTTTCTCGATGCGCGATATATCGCTGCTGTGTTTTGCCCCCGCAATCTCTGTGTGAAATAATCATAACAAGCACCAGACAAGTCCAGTAAATAAATAATTAAAAGAAAATTTACAACAATTGCAGGGAGTTTTTTTTTTTTTTCCTTGTGAATTAATTGAGTTCGCGCCGCTGAGAGCGCAATCATTTTCAGCATACACTAGGTTTTTTTTTTTTTTTCTTGGTTTTTTTGGTTCAATGATGAAGAGAATCGTTCAGACGACGACGACGAATAATCGAAAGGTAATAGTCTAGTAATCTTCCTATCTCACTCTTCGTATTTCCCTTAATTATATATTTTTTTTTTTTTTCTGTGTACGAATCGGGCTGTGCTGCGGGCAGCCGTAGCCGCCATTGCATATTAGGCCAAGAAAATTTCAATTTTTCAACGAACAAAAGATAAAGCAAGCAAAAATCGTGTGTGAAATATTTTGGCGCGGCTGTGGGTATATCGCAACGAGATAAAGTGAGGAAGAAAGTTTTTTTTCTTTTTTTTTTCCTCTGACAGCAGTGTTGCCAGGGTAGCTCAAAATGGCTGACAAGCGAATACTAATCAACGGGTGAAAGGTATCCGAAATCTGGATGTGCAAACTAAAATTTGATTAAAGTTTGAGCACGGCTACAATTTGGATGGCGCCAAAATTTTATTAACTATATGACTTACAGTTGGGATGGTAAGCAGCTAGTTTTGCTTATACCACTGGTAAAAACATAAATAGAATTGTCATTTTCGGGTATATCGCTCGTTGCCACTTTCGTATCAATCGGGGTCTATAAGAACTGGTGGTTCCCCAGATTTGGAATAAAGAGAAACTCTACACAAATATTTCAAACGATTTCATCACAATTTATTTTTTACCTAGAACGCATTGACACTTAACACAGATTAGAAGCTTGTCAGTTTATTTATGCTTTTAAAAATGGTGGAAATGTTTGTTTTTCGTTACTTGCTATATCCAATAGCCTTTTGAATTTATATAAACCTACCATTTTCAGTTCTACAGATTGGTGGCGGAAATAAAAAAAAATATAGCGAAGCAGCAGTTGGCTGAGTTCATTTATGCAAACAAAAAAACCGGCAACTTTGCATAATTTGCATAAAAACTGTATCATCTACGCAAAAGTTTGGCACCACTTGCGTTCATAAAAGTAAATGTTTTGCAAGTTTGCAGCAGTTTTCATTTTGTTGCAGGAAGTTGCTGCAACAATGCAGTTAGTTTCGCGTTCATAAAAGTTTACCAAAACTGTTGCGTCATATTTACTCCAAACTTGTTTGCTTTTATGAACTCAGCCGTTGTCATCCCTTCGAACACTGACGCCCAACAAAGCACATATGGGCAAGATTTGCAAAGGAAATGTCAAAAGCATATGACAGCGAAGTTAATGTGGTGTTTATGAACAGACAAATGATTTTCAAGGAACTTTCTGCGGTACCACTACCACCTCGAACAACAAAAAACTAGTAGAGCTGTGTCAATCATGATTGATTCGGTCTTTTTGACCGGTTCACGTAAAAGTATCTATTGATTGCAATCACACAACCTCAAATCAATCGTTCACAAAGTCAATACTTTCCTCGCACATCAGACCGATTCAGTTGCCACGATTATTTGCGTATGAAAGAACGAAACAAGAGTATTTTTGAGCAGATAACTGAAAAATGGGAGAAAAAGAGAAAGAGGAAGAACGAACGAATATGATGCAAATGATCGATACAAACAGTATGATTGGAGCAGTTGATTGTAGTCGGTGGACCAATATAATATGTCTATCTCTATCATTGAATGTTTGATTGACAAGACCGAATCATTTTCGAAACCAATACTTGAACTATTCGATCTAAAAATTTGAACGATTGACACAGCTCTACATATTACTTCAATGCAAATGCAGAATTCTTTTGACAACTGCACATCTGTTTTTGCAATTTGCACTTAAAACTACTGATCTACTACGTTTGAGAATTCTTTGCTTCTAAGTGATACCAAACTTTGCTTAGCATAATTTTGTTTCTTGACATCTGTGAGCGACCTTAAATGTTGAATAAACGATCGTCAAAAATTGGAGAGAATGCACATAGGACCTATTGCGATTGCGATTCTTCTTAATTTGTAGTACAAATTCTATCGTTTGGTCTACCCCCATAGTCAAACGGAAAAGTCTTGTACAGCTCAGCTCAAAATAATAACGCAATATCTTCAAGTACTTATTTACTTAGATGGCGCTACAGTTAGGGGTGCGCTTGGGCCTCAACCAACGAGCTTCTCCAATTAACCTGTACCTTAGCTAACCGCCTCTAGTAACGCACTTCAAGTTGGTTGAGGCCCTCTTCTATTTGTGCGCGCCACCTTCCTCTACTGCGTTATCCCTCCAGATTGGATTCGAAGACTCTTGGTGTCCATTCGCACTACATGTCCTAGACATCTTAAACGATTAATTCGTAGTTGTTTTTTTTAACGAGTTCGATGTCGTTTTACAGCTCGTATAATTCGTCGTTGAATCTCCTCCTCCAGAGTCCGTCAACGCAAACGGAACCGAATATCTTACTAAGAAATGTTTCGATCGAAGCGAAGTCGGAGGCAGAGGTGGTTTTAATTCGAGTTAAAGTCCCGAACTAAGGCTTTCGACGCTTTCTACATTTCTAAAACAAGAAAAAAAAAACCCCTCTTCACATAATATAACCTGTGAGCTATGCCACATGAATGTAGTGGCGGGTCAAGCTTCCCGGCAAGAAATTTTAGGTCAACGCGGACGAAGTCGCGGGTACAGCTAGTTCATAATAAATCGCATCGTGCCCATCACCAAAACCTTCCAAACCTTCTCTACCACTTCTGCATCCGTACATATGTAGCAAGTGTTCGATGGTCTATCTATCTTCCCAATCCTGCTGTAGTTTGGTGAATTAACATCATGGCTGATGGCTATTGAACCAATAACACAATGTCCTGTTAGTATTTAAATTAACATCGTTTTTTCTTTAAAGCCAATGGCGTCTTGTTCTTTCTTTATTCAGTGAGTGAGCTAAGAAAATATCGCGCTCGCGATGTTGATCTAACGTCTAAAGCTAAGATTCCGCGATTGACAGTTCACAGTTCCATCTTTAAACTTTGTTTGATCTTAGAAATTCATGCGGTTTGAGTTTATCGGAAGTGTTTGTTTCCAAATAAATCGGAAGCAACAGGCAGATGAACGGTTGGTTTCTGAATAGCTAACAATTATTTCGAGAGGAAACGGTCATCTAAACATAATTTTGCTGTTTACTTGACAGCTTAGTCCTAAAAAGTTTCTGATAAACTCAAGATCAATCAAGCTGTGTTGACAGATTTGACTGTCAAAATCCAATGTCAACACAAATTGTGATGTTTCAATTCCAAAGTGGCAGAAGTGAGGTTTACGTGTATAGTGGCTGAACCTTTAAAAGAATTCTTGGAAAGAATATTGTGAAACGATTTTCATTTTAGGATCGATGCTATGAAAATGAGTTTTAACATACATGTTGGACACAAATTAAGACATCATTTTCTGTCGCTCCACTTGTTTGTTTTTTTTAAAACCTCTACTTGAATCTACGAAACGAAATAATTGCTTTATATTTTAAATACATTTTCAACCCTTTGGCAGCCCCCTTTTTTATACAAATATCCGAACACTGCAACGTTACTTGCATAGCGAATATGTATGCAAATCGAATTAAAAAGTCCATAAAATAAAATCATTGTAGTCATACCTATAAGGGAAAATCCCAGCATATAAATTGAGGTATATACACACGTTATTGGAGGTGTAGGGTATTCCTATTTACGTGAGACTTGAATTGAAAATACGTTTAAGTGGGGAAATCTGGGCAACAGTGACCGGAGAGAAAGCCGTTTCGCCTTCTTATATCCTCCCTTTTATGATACAGTATTTTTTAACGTGAAAATGTTTTAGTTGGGTGCATTCTATGAAAAAGTGTGACACAAAAAAGATTTCGGACTTCCAGTACAACTATGAACTCGCCAGAGAGGGCACAATTCTTCTAATTCTTCCGGAAAAGGGGAATTTAAGCATGCCTCTCGCGACCTGCAAATTGCTACTTAATAGAAACGCGATCAACATCACCAATCACAGATGGATAGTAGGTAGCACATGCCTCATCACCAAGCAGATCTGGCCAAAGCTGGATCTCAAACGCTGTCTCACTGTCTCATCAAACGGAAAAGATTACTAATAAGCACCTTAGTAGGAGTCATAATGGGACACTGCACCATCGGCAAGCATGCCTATAGGCAGGACCTCCTTTACAACGACTTCTGCAGAAGTTGCATGGAGGAGGAAGTGGAGGAAACGATTCTCCACCTTCTCTGTATATGTCCGGCCCTCTCAGTTCGAAGAAGAGCACACTTAGGAGCCAGCTTCTTTAACAACCTTAGTGAACTGGCTGACATCAATATAGGTAGCCTCCAGCGTTTCATAGCAAGTTCCGGCTGGTTCTGCGGGTAGTATTTGTGGGGAAATACAGATCCTGGTGGTAACACAAAGGAACTTATCTGGTCTAAGTGAGGTTGCACCTGCAGCTTGCGACTCCTACCTAACGTAACCTAACCTCCAGTACAGCTAGAAACTTGACATTTGGTTTACAGGTAGGTCGTACTTCTCAATTAACCAACAAATTGTGACTTCTTCAAAAAATCCCACCCCACAATCGTGTGCAGGTAGGTCTTACGTCTTGACGACGCAGTAGACGAAGACCGCGACTCAGATGAAGAGGGACTACAATGTCATCACTAGTATGTTAGGTAAGACCTAGCGTAACGGAAGGTTTATTGTGATACCACTGGATCTATCGCTATTCTTTCTACTTGCGGACGGAGCCTCTAACAAAGGATGCTACTGAGTCAATAGCTGCCAGATAGCTGATCGAAGTAGTAGATCTAGACAGGGCTGGACATGTACAAAGAAAATGGATGATAGATTTTTCATTTGAAAAGAGTTTAGCATGCGAACCCATAAGACACCGATGTCAGTGCTGATTTGCAATCGTTTAAGCATTAAGCTTTGAATCTTTTTCGACATGTGGCTTAGGCCACATCTATCTGGACACGTCGAGTCACGCTCCCGTCCGCATTTAGCTTTGCTGATAGCATCCAGCTTGAGTAAGTGTTGCTTATTTGGAAAAAAAAAACTGAGAGTAGTGCCTTTTAGGGCGAGCTCATCAGCCTTTTAGTTTTCTAGAACATCTCTTTGGGCATTGAATTCCTCATCCAATTGGCAATCTTGAGCTCCCTTAGAAGAAAGTAAACACGAACACAGTGACTGTTTTTTTTGTTTAGGTTGTTAAGCTCATCCCAGGCTCTGGTCCTGCTTTCCTACTCTGTTTTTTTTTTACTTCCCACCTCCATAGGGGAAGTATTGCAATCACCCAAAAAAAAAAGTTCGAGATTTTAACACAGCTTTACATTACGATACTCTGTCTAGAAATCATTTCCACCCATTTTCGAAGTGATGTCTGTGTGTGCGTGTGTGTGTGACAATTTTTTTCTCCTTCGATAACTAGAGAACGGAACAACGTACGATCATGTACTTATTTTTTTATTTGATTTGTCTCAATGAAACTTAAAGCTGATTGGATTTTGAGCAAAATCGGTCTAGCGGATGTTGAGATATTTGAAGAAATGCTTTGAAAAAAGGTGTGTTGTGGACAACAAGCACGTTGTGGTGTTATTGGAAATAATTTTCGCTTTTACATAACGTAATATCAGGTGGGAAGTACAGGACTGGCCCCCCCAGTCAATTTTTTTTTTTTTAATTCTTAAGGGTTTAATCCCCCGTTCGACAGAATGATACAGTGCCCCCTGTCGAAGTTAGCTGTCTACTGCTTCGTTACACTCAATTCTCACATGCCCGGGTATCCAGGTATCCAGTAGGGGATGACTGTTGTTTCTGCTTAGTTCATTGAGTTTGCCATTGACTTGCCCATGGCCTCGGAGTTTGTTTTGTTCTTGGTCCAAATACTCCTTCTTTAGTTCTTGATCCGTCTGTGTACCACTTCATCGTGTGATTGCTCATTCTATAGGTTATGGATCCATTGCTCCAGTCTTTCATATTGCTGATCTACGAAGAGAAATTTGAGAATACAGCACGAAGTCCAGTCCAAATAACACTCGAACACTGTCCTATGGGGTCAAACCTTCTACCAAAGCAGAGGTACTCGGCCTTAGAGTTTGAGAACATGTATGTAGAGTCTTATTTAATAAAGCGATGTAAAGTGCTTGAGCTGCCATAAGTTTGTTTCTATGGCTACTGTTGAGCAGGTAAACATGGATCTTATGATGCCAAGGCACGCCAATCTTTGTACTTTTCGAAGCAGATGCTTAGTTTGTGCCTCCTCGTTTTGAAATGCACATACATGCCTACATACTATTCCGTGGGATTGGTTCCGAAGACAATTTGTCATAAGTTATGTATCTATGTAAGGGTGTCTGGGGGCTAGCCTGTTACACAAGAGTTGAGAGAGTCGAGGTGCGGTTTTTGCTTGTTTGTTTTGAATTAAAGAGGCTTCACTCAAACAGTCTGCAAAGGCTACCTAAAACGATACGCCCTGTTAGGTGGTTTAAAAACATAACTTCTTAGATAGTATATCTATAAAGATACGCTGTACAAACAAGTTTGCAGATAAGCCTAGTACGCAGTTCAAAATCAGAACAACAATGGCATAGGTTAGGTTAGACGGATCTTCATGAATCCATTATGTTCCCAGTTGTAAGATCCTACATGCGTGTACCTCTTTGAAAATAGGTAGAGGTTAGTTATTTCTATTTATTTGTCACCTCCCTAAATCACCCCGAATCCAGTATGCATTTTAGAATGACCTTCAGTGGCATGGTTGACAGTTGGTCCGGGTCGTTAAAGAAGTAACAATCTGCACTGATAAAATTTAAAGGTATTTGCTTCCTTGTAATTGTAGATCCAATAGCAAATACAAATTGATTTTCTTTATCAACTTTTGAAATGTCTCAACAGGTCTGCATACAGTTCTGAGCATTTTGGAGACCAAACGTTCCATACTAAGTTCTAAAATTCAATACCTTCTGCTTGGAACTACTTTTTTCGTACTTAACTTCGACAATGAAGGTCAATAAACAATTAAAACTGATTGTAAGCATCGCAATCTATAAACCCATATAAGATATTACATTCTCTATTAAAAAAAAAAAAAAAATTACATTTGTGAAAAAAAACTGGCAATACTGGTTTATGCTGCACTAATTCTGAGAATAAAAGAACACTTCGTCGAGTTTTTACCCCAAGCAGAGCAAAAGTTGATAGCTATACGCGTGTGTTTGTGTTATTTTCCCCTTCTCCCAGCATAACGAAAGGGAAATATTTGTATTTACCCCTTGGCCATCCGTGTGCCTCTTGTATGTTTGCCAGGGTTGAACGAAATAAAGACGCGGCTTTCCTCATTGCAAGTGTCAATACTACAAAAAATAATGATAATATTATAAATTGTTTTCATTTCTAAAAAAAAAAAAACGAATTTGAACAACCACAACCATCGTCTTTTTTTTTTTTACAGGTGTACGGTGTAACATCACAACAAACAGTCAATTCGCCAGACATGAATCCAATGAATAGTGCAGTGCGTAAAATACATAATTTGTTGTCGAGTGGCGCTGTCACAGTGACTGGACCCAATCAGCCGCGCATCCTTAAACAAAAAGTCGGCACAACCATAGTATCGTCGACAACAAATTCCACAAACAATGTACAACAGAACAGCAGTAGTAATAACATAATGGGCAGATGTTACATTTGTGACGATACAACAAATGGAACCCAAAACCAGATGCTAACCGATATGGTCACTTCACATACCAGTACCAAGTTTCCCAATAAAATTGGCCAATTGGTTGGTGATGCTTTTATGGTGATTGTCAGTGTTGAAGATGTTGTCTGCCCAAGGTGCAACAATCTGATAAATTACTTAGATCGACTGGAGAACGATGTGGAACGTGTGCGCAATAACATAATGAATTTACTGCACAAGAAATACGGATTAAATGATGAATCTTCGTCTTCGACAGCGGCGTCTGTAGGGACGACTACAACATTATCCACTGGAGGTGGTAGTGTAGTAAGTCAGACAGCGGTATCAGCATCACCGCCGATCAAAATGCAAAAATTGAATAGTGGAAATGCAGTGAATCGTGTTATTAACATGAATGATGATGGAGCAGATGCAAGAGCTAGGAAGGGTGAGTAGTTTGTTATTAATTTACAGCTGGATATTGTAATTTATTTGGAGATTCAAGTAGAAGGATGCGTGTCGAGGCTAGAATACAGAGATTGTTTAAATAAGTACAGTTCAGGAGGAAGTTTTTATTACAGATTATGTTATCAAATTTCAAAGTAACATGATTCACTGAAAAGTGCTAACTACAAAAACGAGTTTGGACAAATATTTGGAAACAACTTCCAGCTGGTGGGTTAACGTTCAAACAGAATAGATGCTACTTCCAGGTATTAACCAATTCGATGTCGCTGTACAGCTCGTATTATTCGTCGTAGAATATCCTCTTCCAAAACCTGTCAACGCAAACGAGACCAAATACCTATCTCACAAAGAATTTTTTGTTCTAAGCGACCAAGTCCATGCTTCAGCACCATAGTGTAGGATTGGTCGTGTATAGATTCTTCTTAGTTCTCAGGGAAGGGACCTGACTATTCAATTGCCTTCTCAGGCGAAAGGAACGGCAAGAGTTATCCTTCGTTTGATTTCTGATGAAATGTCGTTTCCGAAGTGATAGCAGAAACAAGGAAGGCAAAGTTCCTTACTAACAGGAAGTTACAGCTGTGTACTGTGACGTTCTGTCAGTTTCGTTGACGTTGACGTTGAGTTTGAGCGTCTTTTCTTGCTGATTCCATGCAAACATTTTAAATCGATCGTATTTTTTAAGACTAGAGGTGTCAGGAACCTGGAAAATGTTCTTGAAGATGAGTGACTGATTTCGTGTAGGAACTTGAAACCACTGAAATAAGTCTTTGGATATAAAATCGTCACATTTCTGGTGGTCAATGTAAAATGCTTGGCTTCTAAGACTTTCAACACATTCTTGTAGTATTTGCAACATGAAAGTTTTATCTGCACAGCTGACTTCTGAAGATTGTTGAATCTTCTGCTACACTTTGCCTTTGCTTTATCTCCTACCATACTGTGTACTTCTCAAATTATTTGTAACTTCCACCAATAAAAAAAAATTGCGCAGAACATCTAGAAATACATGAGATATGACGTATAAAGATATGTATTTATGTTTATACTAGACTGCATCTGCATACTATGTATGTACGTGATTCCAAGGTTTTTCAACACCAAAATTGTTTAAGTGTGTCTGATTGTAGATATAGTAGTGTAGTGCAATATGGAAGGTTTGGGGGAAGCTATGCCTTGGTTCTATCGGGTAAATATTTTTATTTGTATCCATTACGTACCCAGTCCGAAAGCGACATATGGCCATAACTTGATTTTGGACATAAAAAGAACAAAACCGTACTTTTGCGATGCAACAAACATGGCAGTAATTTTGTTCTTAAAGTTGAGTGACTGATATCAGTCCGCTCTGCTGCTCTGGTCCGGAGCATTACATTAAGGTTGGCGTAGACCCATTGTGTTGCTAAATTTATTTAATTGAACTGATCGCTCTTTTCTTAGATGGCTTCTAAGTAAGAGTTCGGAGTAACTAAGCATCGGGATGTCTCCAGGAAAAATGTGTTGATAGAGTATCGAAAAGCTTTTGGATATCTTGGAAGTAATATCTTCCTAAAGTTCTAGTCCTCAGATGACAGAAACTTGGGGAGTGGCAGAAAAAAGGAGGTGTACCCTCTTGAGCTTTCCAGAAACAGCAGTCTCTGCAAACGTTGTTATTTTTGAGATTTAAATTCATTATATAGTTTTTTAGTGAGTTATTGCCAAGTCTTGGACGTACCTGCATCCAAAATGACTTTCTGTCCATCAGTTGTTAGCGTTCGTCGAGATCGTATGTCCTACTTCTTCACTAAGATTGCATAACGATACAGAATCGACCGATCCGTCTATTTCACAAGGAACACGGCAGGGTTTTTTTTTATTGCCTTGCAGACCAAACACTTTAAGCTCTTCGCGTCAACGACTAGGTTGGAGCTGATTTTAGTAGCAGAATTGTAGTACTGGCAGTTGGAGTAAACATCGGTGTCTACATATTTTCTTAGCATCAGGTGCAGGTTAGATTTCTAGTAGCTCAATTGACGGCTGTTCAGAGTGCTAACGTTAGCATGTTGATAAACTTCTCTAAATCCATTCTAATTGCCCTAGTTGTGCCTATGAATTGCCAGCACTTGTATCTTGATCATTGTTTTAAGTTAGCTGACTTTGGTCGTGGCTTGCCACCAAACTGTCGTCTTATTCGTCATCTGACTTAATTTAATTTCCTTTTAATTACAGTGAGTGCAGTACAACAGATTAAAATCACACCACCACAAATTCAACAGCAGCAGCAGCAACAACAGCTTCAGAAAAAGGCTACAACAAAAATCTATAAATGCTTGTCCTGCGATTTTAAAACGCCCGATTTGAAACTATTCAATCCACATTATGAAACATGCAAGCAACAGAATTTCCATTGTAAAATCTGCAAGAAAATCTTTGCCAATCTAGTCGCCATGAAGCAACACATGACGGAGAAGCATGGCGCCACAGCAACAAATCCCACAGCCAATACAGCCGTCACTAATACAATGCAACAAACCAATGATTTGCACTCTTGCCAGCTTTGTCAGGTGAATTTTACCAGTGAGCTGGCCCTCAAGAAACACATGGAAGTGAATCATAATGAATACAAACAGGGAGAGACAACAACTCAACTGTACACATGTAATCACTGTCAATACAAGTCAACTGACAAGTCTATCTTTGATGAACACATGCGAAAACACATTAAATCCAAACCGTTTAAGTGTCGTCTCTGTTCGACTCGGTTCGAAACGCGTGAACAAGCCACAATACACGCAAAAGCTCACCAGCCGAACTACTTTAAGTGCGGAACTTGTTCTTTATCGTTCCCCAAGCGTGAGATGCTTGTAAAGCATTTTGAAGTACATCAAACCAAGCCACAGCAGCAGCAGCAACAACAGCAACAGCAACAAACACAGCAGGTGACCCAAATAATAACCACACAACAACAAACAACTCAACAACAGCCGCACATGGTCACCACACAAAAACTTCTGCAAGAAACAATTGATGAGGCTCTCAGTGAATCGGCAGAGGCTGGTGTCGATACTAAGGCAATTCGATTCTTCACATGTCACATATGTTCTTTAACCTTTATTCAAGAGAACTACTATAATCAGCACATGGAAACACACAAGTCGCAAACACAAAAGAAGTCTACCTCTGCGTCGTTAGTATCAACTGTAACAAGTGCGGGCTTAAGTGCAACTTCATCTACATCAGCAAGTGTAAGCCAAAGCCTGATTCGTGGAGATGTTAAGGACTCAAATGAAAACCACAGTTTAGTTATCAGCACCGATGCCAATAACACCGCATCGATATCAGAGGCGGATATTGAAAGCATTTTTGAAAAAATGCATTCCGACAAGTCTGATAGTGAAGTTGGAGCGGGAGCAGGCGGCGGAGATAGTGCGACAGGCTCGGGCGATAATTTGGTGATTACGAGTCAAGAGAATGCAGTCGGTGGTATCACTTTCAACATAACCATCCCACAACCAGATTCTGAACAAGGCGAAGAGGTGAGTTATTGTTTTTTTTTACTGAATTTAGAAACAATGGTTAATCCATTCCTTTCTTCTTTTCTAGGGCGTCCAAAAACAACAACAACAAAGAAGCGGAGACAATTCTGCAACACCCGTGTCTGTGAGCATTGATATGCCCGTATTAGATCATCCAGATGAGGGATTAGAAAAAGGCGGGTCGTCTGCAGACATTAATGATAAATCCTCTGAGAATGCGAAAAAAGGAAATAGTCCATCAAACGGGTCCGGATCCTCTGGCCATCCGGTAAGCATGCCAAGTTTAGACGACGACAATGATGGTCAAGATAGTCAACATTCGACTTCAAATCTCGACCAGCAATCCCAACAGCACTCATCTGGATCTGGTGTAAATCAAGAAACTGAAGAACAACAAGATGGTCAGCAACAGCAGGGCGATCAAAATCAAGATGATGAAAACCAACAGAATATGTCTGGTGGCGATCAAGTTCCAATGGATCTGGAAGACATGCAAGCCGGTGTGGAAGGTGGCCAAATTAAATTCATTCTCAATGAGAACGGTCAACTTTTGCAACTGGACAACCACATCATCACAGACGCCGATGGCAATCAGATTTTGGTACAAGGTACCGATAGTGAACAAATCCAACAGTTGCTACAAAGTGTCGGTGTGTTGCAGACCAGTGATGGTCTGGACGGAGAGACTCTTCAAATGATCGGTGACAACAATCAAATGGTTATTGTACAGCAAGGCGATAATGAACCACAGTTAATTGACGCATCACTGCTGAACGCCGACGGGCACATTGTCATCCAACAGGGACAGGACGGTGAACTGGGAGAAGGAGCTCATGTAATTGGCGAAGGAGGAGTTCGAATTCCAGTTTCTGTATCGTATACTGCTGACGGACAACCAATTGTTCAAGTTACCCAACAGCCCGAGAGTATGGATGGAAAGGATATGGACGGGACTGTAATCACGACGACAGCCGGTGGCGAAACAGCCGTCACCCAGAGTCTCTCGCAAGCGCCGGGAAGCTTTTTCGCGCTAGAAGATCTGATGCAACAACCTGATCAACCAAAGTCGTCAGACTAGAGGCGACAATAGCGTTAAAATCCAAAAGAAAAACCCATATTTGTCGTCTTAATGGCAGAAAAGGGAGTACACACTGGTGAAGAATTGCTTTTTCACTTCTCTAACGTCCAATGACCTGGCAGGCGTTAGTTTTTGTAAATTTTAAAACAAACCACCATTTCCACCACCTCCAGTCCTCCGTCATTCGAAGGCGCTCGTAAGTTGTTGGGGGCACGTTGTTAGGATACTTTCGATGCTTTTTTAAAATGCAACAATACACATTTATTGTAATATATATACATGTTAAGCAAGTTTAAACACACACACACACAAAAAACCGTGGGAACTGTAAATGGCGAGTGGTTTCACAGATTTACCCCCCCCATAAGCACACCGAAACAATTGCGCGCGCACCTACATAAATCGTCATTTTTAAGAAACAGTGACTAATGCAAAAGTAGAAATTGTTTAAAAAGAAAAAAAAAATAATTTAACTTCCCAAACCACACACCCTCCCCCTTTTATCATCTAATATTATTTTGTAATTAAGATAAAATAAACAAATTTATTAAAAACATTTGTTTCGAGAAATTTAACAAATGATTAGGTAAAAAAAAAACAAACAAAAAACTTATCAGTTAAATCAGTTAGACCGTTATTTCAGGAGTACATAAGAGACAAAACAAAAGAAAATAAAAAAAATTAACAAAAAGAATATATGTAATAATTAAAATGTTAATTATAAGTAGTCATTATATAGAATATAACCCAAATAATAAAAAAAAAAAAACAAAAATATTTCCAAACAAAAATATTAAAAGGAGAATAAATGAGAAAAAAAGAAACAAACAAAAAGAAAAAACTTAAAATATTCTTATAAACATGTTTATTTTAATTTCAATTCCAAAAGCAAAAAAGTAGAAACATTGGACGCTGTGTATACAATTTTATTTAAAATGTAAAAAATATTTCCTTTTCTTCGATTTTTGTCATATGAGCGCGCTATAAATTGATGGAATCAAAGAGAAAAAAGCAAATTTTTTGAATAAAACTTGCTTTCTTTTTAAATATAAACTACGGTATATAATTAAATTAAATGTTTTTTTTTTTGGTATACGTACGTATATAAACATTTAATTGACGTTCATTTGTATGCAATTATTATTATATTTTCTTTTCATTTTATTATACATAACAGGTAAGATAATAATTCAAAGAAAAAGTGGAGAATAAAATAAAATAAAAGGAAAAAGACGAGTGTTGTTTTTATTTCGAATAGTTAGTTGTGTAACGGACAGGCCCCGGACAGGGAAACACTTCGAGTATCGAATGGTACAGAGGTTAGATGGGGAGTTAACAAAGGGTAGGTTCACAGGAGCTTGTTCTTGACTGATTTGTGTAAGGATGTTGGTAACATTGTTTAAATTAGGACGGGTAGCACTGCATGCCACAACATTTAGATGGGGATCACGCTTATGAAATGATTAGGTGTGTCTTTTTGGTATCCCGTATGGGATTGGCGAAAAGAACGACATCGGGGATAAGCAATTTGCGTGTTAAATGCAACAACAACTTATCCCACATAGCATTAGCTAAGACCACAAAATTTTCTGGTCTTAACTTTATCCCAGATAAAAACGGTGCTACCAGACTTCAGTTTCTATGGAAACGTGACAACTGACGTGCGTTGATGTCAGTCGAGCGATTCTTTGTTATGAAAAACTGGCTGAGCAAGACAGAAAGTCCGTAAAAGCAGAAATGCAATATGCAAAATAATTCGATAAATCTATATTTATTGTTAGCATACGTAAAAAGTGGTCAAGACCTGAGGAAGTGGTGCTGCTGAGATGTTATTTAGCCTTTGTTTTGGTTGTCTATCTCACAGCTGTTGAGTTGAAATGTCAATCCATACGCAGTGCTGCCAATTTTCTTGTGATGACATTATTAGTCCCCGATATGGGGATACCAATCCCATATGGGATACCAAAAAAACACACCTATTGAAGCATAATACCACCTGAGTTCAGAAATCACTACACCAACACTAGCGCTGTGTGAATAGCATTCTAGCATTTATAACCCCTTTAGCGCTAGTGAATTTAAAAAAAATAAATAAAAAAATTTAACAACCAATTTCGTTTCATTTCGTCATTGGGGAACATCATTAAGGTGTCAGTGAAGGTTCGGGAAGTATTCATTTAGTGCATCCTGCATCCTGGAGAGTCGTGCCACTTACAGTAGTATTTGCTAAAAACCCAACCATCGATAGAAGACCTAACTGAAGATACGGGCAAACCTAATGTGGGTTCTAATTTCGCTGTTAGTTGTCCGTAAAAAATGGAATGCACGATCGGTGGAATAACATAAGAAATTTCTCCGCAGACGCAAAGATACCAACAACTCAAAAATTGACTGTGGATCAGTGCTGAAATCTCTCAACTCTTCGACCGTCTGTCTTCCAATTCCAAGCTTGCAATTCGTGAATCTTGCTGACAACATTCAAGCGGAACATCGTTATTTTTTTTTTGATGAACAAGCCGCGGTCAAAGTCATACATTCGACTGCAACTTCTTCAAATCAGAACCGTACCCAACTGAGCTTGTCTGCTTAGTTAGTCAGTGTAATGTTACTTTCTTTAGGATTCCGCCTCACTGAAACAAAAGGCAAACGCTCTAGCCAGGTGGATATTAACATCGCTGCGTATGGAACCAAAAGTGAACGAAAAATTAACGAAACTGAGCGAGAAGTGTTCGTATAATTACGTACGGCAGCGAACGGAGACTTAATTCAACTATGATTGGGCCTCTACTGTTAACTGAAGTTATCAGGCAGATAAATGGATAAGTCCGTACTTTTTTGAAGATGACGCCGTAAATGGAACCGTGAAGGTCATTCTTAATGGCAAAATGATAACCAAAGTCTTGTAGTTTCATCTGACCGGTATGGACTTTCATGAGGTGCGGTAGCTATCATTCTATTGATTAATTATTATGGGTTCCAAGACGTTTTATCTCGTAAAGGGTAGAGGTTTTGACTTCTTTTGGTGATCAATTTCAAGCTTTAATCAACATGATTTATGCCTTACTTCGGGTAGTAGATGAAGAGTCTTTGGACGTCGGCTTTCCCTTTGAGTGCTGGTATTAAGTACTGCATCGAACTAACGTGAGGTGAAAATGTTAAAACGCACCAGTTTAAGTCTGAAATCTCGAGCGACATCTTTTCTTGATGTAGAAATGTATACCTACATAGCATCTACATAGGTAGGTATGGTTATACCTGAGCTGTAATAGTTTGTAGATGAGTCAATTGAACCAAAGGTTCTCGAAAAAGCAAGTGACCGTGATTAGATGGCTCTCCAAGAACGCGATGACATCGTCGAGTTGTAGAATGTCTTCAAACTGGATATATGGGATGAAATTCTACTTAATGTAGTGTTCCCTCATTCTTCGTCTGAATGCGTTGTAAAAGAGTTTCGCTGCCGATGTTAAGAGGGAATATTGGCTTGTTGAGGTGTTTCTGCTTGGGGCATGACTACCATTTTCATAGTTTTCTTTTTGCTGTAGAAGTAGTAGTTAATGATGAAATTTTTTATAGAAATAATCACTTTTGGAGTCATCATTGGTTGTGGATGCTTTTTTAGGACAAAGCTGGATATTTTTTTTTTCCAATTCAATTCTTGGAGTGTCCACCTTGCACTACTTCTATGATTTCCTATCCTGAAGAAAGATTTGATTTGCAGAATCTTGCAGTTAAGTTAATTGGCTGTTCGTGGCGTAAACAAATAAGAAAACAATTTGCGAGTGTTGCCTCCTCTAACCTTAACGCAGCAAAATAATGTCTCTAGTCGTCATGGAGAGTAACTCTTGCCGATCGCTGCTTCTTTGGGCTAAGAAGGCGGTTGATTAGCAAAACCCTCTCTCGAACAACAAAAGCGACCTTATAGAAGACCTTAGTAATCCCGGTCCTGCTCTACAGTGCAGGGGCATGGACTTTATCAAATATAGATGAGGGTGATCTTGGCTGCTTTGAGAGGCAGCCCCGTTTACATACACGGCGAGTGGAGAAGGAGATAGAACGAACTGTACGGCCTGTACAGCGGCATCGACTTAACCAGAAGAGTGAAGGTCCAATGACTGAGATGGCTGGATCATGTAGAGCGGATGTACACCAATGCTCCGTGCCAAAAACTTTCAAATCCACCGTCGAGGAACTGCGAGGTAGAGGAAGACCGCGACTCAGGTGGCGCGCGCAAGTGGAAGGCAACCTCAATCAACTTAACATGGGAAATTGGTGACAGCAAGCTAAAGATTGAGCTTGTTGATTGGGGCCCAGTTCCACCCCGGACTTAAGTAAGGAAAGGCTAGTATTTCTTTGTAATGAAATTATCGAAATGAACAATCGATCGTTTCTAAATTATGTTGAAAATTGTGTACAGACTATTAACGGTTTTCTATTTTGAATTTAAATATAACTGCAGTCTCAACATTTCACTCCAACATCGAGACTCGCAATCGAATTTCTTTCCGCTTACCGCACGAACGTCAAACTTTTATATTTTTTTGACTCAAAATAATACAAATCAGCTGGTTGTGCGATGACATCTAACCGCGATTTGTAAATTCTTCTCGCATAGCCAAGTTAAGAAGTGTTAAAAACTATTTCATAAGTCATAAATAATTTGCAATTGCAATGTTACAACTAACAGCATTATTAATAAGACGTCCTTTGATCTTAACCAGCCTTATTAAATCAAAATCATCATACATACTGTACGTTTCGATCGGCAGTAGACGTTCGTTAGCGCAAAAGAATATTACACCACTGATTGAGCGACCCAATCTTGGATCACAAGAAGACAGCCAGAAAATCTCGCCGCTTGGATGGTTCCTATTAGTAAGTTTTGAATATTTTATTTCATCATTTTACGTAATTGTAGAGATATCATTAAAAGTTAATTCCTGTCACAACATTTGGTCTCGGATGTTGGCAAGTAAAACGTAAAATATGGAAAGAGAATTTACTCCAAGAGCTGGCGGAGAAAACTCATGCTGAACCTGTGGAACTTCCTGACAAGTAATAAATAAACAATTCTATAAAGATTCTATACATATCTACATACATGATATTTATTTGAAGCTTGGACGATCTTAATCACATGGAATATCGTATGGTAAAAGTGCGTGGAGAATTTCAACATGATAAGGAGATGTACTTAGGGCCAAGATCTTTCGTTCGACCCGATGGTGTCGATGTCGGAGGTGGACTTTTCTCTCACCGGGATAGCTCAGCTGGTTATTTGGTTGTTACCCCATTTAAACTTTCCGATAGAGAGTAAGTAAAATGAATTCAAAACACCTTATCAGAAGTATGTAGAACAATGTGCACCATCTGGGGAATTATCTGCCAGCTTACACCCACCATGTCTCTGAAGTCATTTTCGGGTCTCGGAACGGAAGCTAGGTTAAGGTAGACGGTCATTGAGGTAGGTGCGGCTGTTTGCCTTTACTCCATCTTGTGCCTTGCCAGCACAGGATATTTGCCGAAAAAGTGGTTCTCGTTTATATTCTTGCAGCTGCTGCAGTATGTGTTGAATAGAATACGTACCTTTACATCACAATGACCAATACACGTGTGCATTGTCTGCACAAGGTCCACTGAGGAGTTTATTTGTTCACTTTGGTTTTATGTTAACCATATCCAACTGGATATGACACAGAAAGATGGCTCCAATTTTATTCTGAAGTACATAAGGTTTCTTCCATACTGTTACTGTTTTTCAATTGTCTTCACAGCCTTAGAAGCCTTAACGGAAGCTATATTTTCCAACACGTACTTCTTTAGTCTGTATTTAGGATGAACTTAGATGTTAAGTTTGTAAAACTATACTTTTTACAAATTGGGTAAATATGTCATGGCTTCTTGTTTTTGTTTTCAGAGAATCCATCTTAATTAACCGTGGTTGGATATCGAGAAAATTTCTACGACCAGAAACCCGTCAGCAGGGACAAATCCCAGGCGTAGTTGAACTCACCGGTGTGGTACGAATGGGTGAAAGAAGGCCACAGTTTACACCAGAACATAGAGGCGACGTGTATTTATATAGGTATGTATTCACTGGGATTGTGCGTTGTAAGATGTCTAATTCATTTCCCCTAAAAAGTTCTAAAAACAAGGTAAACAAAGCGTTTCTAATTCAGGTGGAATTCTTGTAGGTAGTGTTACAGTTTTCTTCGATGTCTACCGCAATTTAAAACGAACATGGACATTCCAATCGAAATTGAAACATCATTAATGTCAAGATGCTAGCAAAGAAGTTCTTTTGAACTGCGGTCCCATTTTTCTTCGCGTCTTTTGTGCGCTAACTAGAACTCACTCTACAATTTAGCTTCCAGCCATTACTGTATATCTAGAGAGGGATGGGGAAAGCCTCTGAGTGGTGGTTAAACCCTGGATTTTCTTAAATTATTCTTCTAAAATACAAGGCCATCAGAAGCCTAGAAAATGTAGTCAAAAGGTGGCGCGCTACGTCACTGCCCGCTTTCTGAGGCGCCAGTGCACCCTTTTCCATGGATACCTGCTGCTTTTTCTGCGTTTCTGGTTGTCTGGCCACTCGGAGGCTCCCTCTGGCTGGGAAGGTTGCGATGGCTCATAGTACAATATGTAGGGCAACTTCCAATCAAGGTCCGCGCAAAATATCAGTAGCCTCCGATGGGCTGCATTTGAGTTAAAAGGCTCTAAGCAACCCCTTGACCATAGAAAACCACCACCAAATTTGCTCAAAATGTTCGCAAAATACCAGGCTAACAGAAATCCAAGAAAACGAGAAGGTATCAGGTCAGTAGCTTATAACTTCCGTAGACATACCCGCTCGGTAAGAATAAAGTCTATTGTTGTTTTGCTTTTGCTTTGAAGAAAGAATTTATCAGTGTTTAACTCTGCATATGTTCCGTCTCAATCCTTTCAGTCTTCAACAGAAATTATAATTCATGTTTACAATTTCTGATAACGTTCGTTTGTGTTTAGGTTATCGCAATATGCCGTATCGTTAGATAAACAACGCAAGTCTGGTTGCAATGATTTCTTCGCCCTATGTAGGGAGAGAGGCTAAGTATTACCTTCGAACTTGCTGCCTTTAAGAGAAAATGAAGCTGTTTTTCTTCTCTCGACTTCCAGTGCCCACCCAAGTTGCGCGTTTATCAGGATCTCATTGTCTCCGTCATTAATTTACAATAATTTCAAAATCTTCTTTATTTCCAGAGACCTGCCAAAAATGTGCGCTGAAACTGGTGCCGCTCCATACTTCCTCGATGCAAATTACTCATCGAGTATACACTTAGGACCGATTGGTGGACAGACTCGTGTCACCCTTCGCAACGAGCATTTATCATACATCGTAACGTGGTTCTCTCTATCAGCGGCTACCTCAATGCTGTGGTATCGTCAGATAATAAAAAGAAAGGGATTCTAGCAAATGTTGGTTCTTAATGAAAAATAAAATTATTTAATTTTTTTATTTTAATCTTAAATATATAATTTATCTGTTCGCACTTAATGTCTATTAAAAAGAATATAGTGAATATGTATGCATTTTGCATGATAAATTATTTCAATTGAATTGAACACGGCTAATACGTTTAAAACTTATATAAATACATTTTTAATAAAACACGTACATACATGAAAAATAGAGGAAACCTTTGAAAAAAAAAAACAAAAAACAAATATTGCAACACGTGATGATGTCTTAACACACAAGGATAATGCTCTTTAGTCATCTTAAATAAATACAAAACGCAAAAATAGATAATAAATTCTCGTTAAATAGAAATACTGTGTTTGGATGTTTGTGGAGTGTAGCCAGTAAATACTTTCTCGGGATAGCAGAGTGAATGTGGCAGGAAGCACAGCATTTTGAAATGTTTTCTCATCATGCTCTACAGCTGTGGTATACTGCCCCAGGATCTCATCAAACTCGAGCGATTATATCGCTTGCCAATCGTTTGCACGTGAAAACCAATTTGCAGAAGTTTGTCATGGTCTAGGATTTTTCTACCATCAAAAATGTAGGCTGGCTTCATCATTGATTGGTAAATCCGCTTATAGTCGAGGGTCTAAAAGAAACACATACCAAACATTTAGATAAGCGTCAGTGAAATGCTTCATTAACTTACGATAAACTCATCCCATTCGGTGCATAGAACAATTGCATGTGTGTCACGCACCGCACTATACGGATCACTATGAATTTGTACAGCCTGTTTGACATCTTCTGGTGAATCGGTTACTGCTGGATGTGTCAGGTCATCGATAATTTGTTCGGGTTCAACTTTGGGATCGTAAATATCTAATTTGGCACCTTCTTCGAGGAGAGTTTTGCACACTGTAATCGCTGGTGTTTCCCGCGTGTCACCAGTGTCCTTTTTGAAAGCAAAACCAAAGATTGATATCCTCTTATCCGATACTGTATTGAAGAGGCTCTCAATGATCTAGAAAATAACAGATAATCGCACACCTCTGCTAAGAATTTGAATTGATTTCCTTACCTTTTGAGAGAATCTTGATTTTTGATACTCATTCATATTGATCACCTGCTGCCAGTAGGCAGCAACCTCTGGCAAATTTAAACCCTCACAGATGTAGACTAAGTTGAGAATGTCTTTTTGAAAGCAACTGCCACCGAAGCCAACCGATGCTTGTAAGAATTTTTTGCCAATTCGTGAATCTAAGCCGATCGCACGTGCTACTTCTGCCACATCGGCACCGGTAGCCTCACAAACAGCTGACAGTGAATTAATACTAGAAATGCGTTGCGCAAGAAATGCATTGGCAGCCTAGATGGAACGATTTATTAAGTAAATAGTCTTTTCTCATATAATCATTTGCAACCTACCAATTTGGAAAGTTCCGAACTCCATGTGTTTGTTGTAAGAACATTCTCTTTAGGTATCCAATGTTCGTAGATCCATGAAAGTTTTTCCACAGCCTTGTGACCCTCAGGAGTTTCTTCTCCTCCAATGAGAACACGATCAGCGTGTAATAAGTCTTGAATGGCCGTACCTTCTGCCAGAAATTCTGGATTTGAGAGGATATCATAACGAACACCTGGAAATAGATAAAATATGGACTTTTGTAAACTAAAAATTAATAACAATGGTCCTGGATGGAAGGCCACAACAACATGGAGCCTTCTAAAACAGAAAGCAGGCTTAGATACATTGCGCTGATACAAAGCACGTATTAGGTGCACGTCAGCTTATTGCCCACACTCACTCCTTTCACGAAGGCTATATATACTAACTAACGTCATGTACGAAGGCATTCTTCGCCTCGAAATACCAGATGGGGCCAAAGTTGTTGGGTTTGCGGATGACATTGCCATAGTTGTGACTGGAAGAAGTGGTCCAAATTGGCAATGGTCCAAATCGTTGCAATTGTTCAACGATGGCTAGCATCTGTCGACCTTACGCTAGCTGAAACCATCACGCTGACAGTAGGGGGACATGAGATAGTATCCAAAGCGGCTTTTAAATACCTTGGCGTTATGATTGACGCAAGACTTACATTTAAAGAACACCTGAAGTATGTAAGTAGTAAATCCTCGCGTGTGGGTGCCTCTATGGCTAGGATTATGCCGAATATAGGAGGACTAAGATATAGCCGGAGACTTCTCTTAGCTAAAGTAGTCACATCAGTAGTGCTCTATGGATCACCAGTTTGGGCCGGAGCTATGAAGGTGAAAGCAAACAAACGCAAAATCATAGCAGTAAATCGACTGTGTGCGTTAAGAGTGAGCAGCGCTTTCCGCACGACCTCGGATCAGGCAGCTTGTGTCGTGGCAGGAATGCAACCGATTGATATACTGGCAGAAGAACTTCAGAGAAAGTTTCTAAACCTAAACCAACAGGAGCGGCGGCTTTTATCCAGTGATACGGACACAACAGAAAGGACCGCAAGCGTGAGAGAGTGGTAGCAACGTTGGAATCTTTCGTCTAAGGGCCGATGGACATACCGACTTATTCCGGACATCGAGACCTGGATAACCCGCAGACACGGCGAAGTCAATTTTTACATTACACAACTGCTAACAGGACATGGTTGTTTCCGGTCTTATCTACACCGGTTTAAAAATGACAACTCCCCCATTTGTCCATCTTGCAGTGATACTCTCGAGGACGTGGAGCATGTATTCATTCACTGCCCAAGATTCCAGTCACAAAGAGAAGCACTACAAGTTGTATTGGAGGAAACACCAACTCCTGAGAACATTGTGCAGCACATGCTAGACTCGGGAAAATAAGTGGAGCGCAGTGAGTTCCTACGCCAAAGATATATGCCAAGAGTTGAGACGACTTGAGCGACAAAGAAGAGAGAGCGAGGAAAATGCAAGAAACAGCGCAGAGAACACGAGCAGACACATACCTGCAGAAACGCGCATCCCTACAGTAACGCACAGACAGACAGATATACGAACATACATGCGCACACAGCAGCACGAAGACTTATAGACCTTATGGACTTAAAAAGACCTTTCGTGCAATGCACAAACATCCCCAGACGTACAGACTCATACAAATCTGTCGACAGGAGGCAGCTACGGCTGAAATGTTTTTCACGGTGCAACCTCTCGCCAGACGACAAACCTTCGAGTGCATAATCTGCCATGAAAAAGAATCTCAGAGTCCGCAGTAAAAGCTATTCATGGATACAATATTTATTTGTGATTCAATACATATTTGCATTAGCATTAACGTAAGTGAAACTGTTTAAGCAGCAGTTTGCGCTACTTGCCATTTGTTGTTATACGGCGTTCAAATACAAAGAAACATAGTCGTAATAGTTTTATGGGCTTACAGTTACAGTCTACTCAACATTATTTGGGAAACAAAGGTGTCCAAACAAATAACCTACAATTATACGGGACGTTAAACATAGCTCTGTCTGTTATTTGGTTGACTATTAAAAAAGAAGAAGCTTTAACCGGCTGTTAATATCGTACTATTGAGCTGTGGACCTCGGCGGACCTAGCTATGAACAATAGGGTCATTCTTCACTGGATTTCTGCACATAGTAGATTTGCGGGCAATGAAAAGGCCGACTCACTGGCAAAAGACGGCGCGTCAACGACATTTATTGAACCCTTTTGTGGGGTATGCAAATCGCAAGACATGTAAAAGGCTTTTGCATGCAAAATCCAGAGAAACCTGGCTCACTACACCAGGGCAAGCATGCTCAAAACTGCTATTGCCTGTACCGTCACAAAGAAAATCTAAACTCATTGTGAATCTCGATAGGAGTAATCTTAGAGGAATAATCGGATTTCTTAGCGGACACTGCCGCCTGAACAAGCAATTACATCGCATGAACCTTGCAACAGATTGAATTTGTAGACTCTGCCTGTCTGCACATCCTCACGGAACGTCCAGCTCTATTTTAACTTAGAAAGGGAATCCTTGGCGGTGAAGTTGTCCCTACGGAACAGCTTACTGTTATCCACCCAAAAAGTTCCTTAACTTCCTGACATCTTCTGGAGTTAAACAATTCATCTAGGAAACATAAGGGAAGGCATAAAAGAATTCGTTAGAAACCAAGGGCTGTGAACAACCCTCTCCGATAGGATACAGAATTAAACAAACATTCGTCAGAGTGAACTGCAACTAAAGTGGGAAGTACAAAAAGTTAGAAAACAGAACTCTTATGCTTCTGCGTGGACTTCATTTTCTTATTTACATACCTGGCTTCTGATTGGCACGCAATATATGCATTATACTTTCAGCCGCACGAACCGGCACAGTACTTTTCTCTACAACGACTTTATTCGATTGTGCAATTTCGGCAATCATTCGGGCCGCACTCTCCACATATTTTAAATCAGCAGCACGACCTGGAATTTTTGCAATCAAATTGATTAATACTACTTCTTTGGAACACACAAGCCATCTCTCAAACAGACCTTTTCCATTTCCAAATGTCTTCGTAGGTGTATTTACCGATATGAAGATCAGATCAGCCTCCTTGATAGCAGTCTCAATGTCAGTAGAGAAGAATAGGTTAACATTGCGGCACTTCTTCACTACATCATCCAAGCCAGGCTAAAAACGAATAAAAGAAGAGAGAAATGTTAAGAGTTATCAAAAGCGATTGAAATCATGTGAAGTACAACGAATCTCTACTTGGCTTCAAGTTCATCACACTTGTCGAGTCATCATATTGGATTTTCATTTTAGACAGGTATTCAGATTGGTAAATATAAAACCGTAAACTTTGCCTGAACTCATGATGAATTTTAATTAATTTGGTAAGTGCTTGGGAATTTTTATTTTTCTAAACTGGTTTGGATCCATAAGCCAAGAATATTTTAATCGGAATCATTGGCAAACGAATTTTATAGTAAACAGATGCGAGTTAAGAACAAGTGCCTACGTTTGTTAACGACATCATTGAGGAAACAAGCATGTAAGGGTATGATTAGTTCATCGATCTGTTAGAATACATGAAGAAGATAAGTCGTGCTGATAGCTATCAAACTCAGGGACCATTTTGATTCTCAAAATCATTTGATGGGTTAGTCATAAGCTGATGTAAGAATGTTTATAAATACAAAATTCTTGAGAGAGAATCCAAGAATATAATGTTCATGGTTCCGATGTTAATTTAATGATACAAGCACCTGTGATGATGATTTCAATCTCTATTTCCCATGAAACATTGATTAGAATCTAGAAGGTTGTATATTTTCTACAGGGTTCTTCCTAAACGTCGACTGACATCTAAGCAAACACAAGTTGTGAGGTACAGTAAGGGAGAAGTGCAGATGTCGAGTAGCAGTACTGTCATGAAGACATGAAATGCGCTGGAGATCATGAAGGAACCCATGGTTGGACAATGAGCAGAATGAACACATACAGCAAAACATGAGGCTTATCTTGAGAGACTTGCGAGCCTAGGAGAAAGCAAGAAGCATAAACTCTTCGATAAAAAAAAAGTAATTTCTGAGGCGGGCTAGGGTGAGGATTAGAGAGATTAAGAGAAAAACCGCGTCAGGCTTGTGATATTAATCTTAAACCTTCTGCACCAGCTGCTTTCCTCTTTCATTGGCGAAGCCGATAGCTGTAGCATTCAGAGTAGGAGAACCTAAGGTTACCTTTCTCCTCCTGTGAAGGATTTGCTGGGGTAAAATGGAAGACCTTACAGAACGAGATTTCGCGCAGTGATTGTCTTCATGGTTGCCGTTGACTTTAATCACTAGTTGGAGTAACTAATGTCTCTGTGTACGTAGATTCTAGGTAGAGAGGCGTGAAAACGCCACTATGGAACAGTATTTTGCTGCCTATAACATCAAACAGATCCCGCCAGAGGTGAATGTCATTTTTCTACTTTGTAGCTTTGCCCCAACACACCTGTTAGTTGAATGATCAATGCTCCTAAGTCTTATTGAATTTGATCAGGATTATCGAAATCACCCAAGGGATCTATGCTTCTCTTGTAAGCATATTGCCCGAAGAGCAGAGATGTCTCTGATGTGTAGATGTGTACGTACATATGCGCAGAAGTAGACATATTTAGTGCCGCGATGAGAACAATCGGCGGCTTCCGCACAATATCGGATGAAGCGGCCTGTGTTATAGCTGGAATGATCCCGATCGACATCCTCGCACACGAGATGCTAAGGATCTACGAAAGGTGTTGTCAAGAGGATAAAAGAAGAGGAGAAGACAACGTCAATAGCTATATAGCAAGCCAGGTGGGATAACATTACGAAAGGCAGATGGACCAACAAGTTGATCCCCATCATCGAAGCCTGGATAAAGCGGGTGCATGGGGACTCCAATTACCACCTTACGCAGTTCCTATCCGGTCACGGCGGCTATCGCAAATACTTACACAGATTTGGACACGACAGCTCACCTCTTTGCTCAGATTGTCCAGATAAAGAAGAAGACACGGAGCACGCAGTATTCCATTGCAGTCGCTTCGCAGAATGGAGAAATCACCTACCGAATCCAGGGGTCCTCGTAGACCATATAGTGCGATCAAAGGAGAATTGGATGGAAATTTGCTGGTAACGAATGTGCAAAAAGAACTCCAAAGAATCGAAAAGCAAGAAGAGCAGAAGCGGTACCCAACGGCAGTCCCGCGGGGAGAGTGGTTGAAGTGTGCTGGGTGTGAATTAGCACGTAGGCGCATTCCTGGCATCGACTGCGAATCGGGCATGCTGGTAGCCCGGGCTACTAGTATCTTTAGAAGATTACCACATCCATGGGCGCATCCAAAAAAGACATTTTTAGTGCGACAGCTTTTCGCGACCATTCATGTTGTGTGTGTTTTATTTTCCACACGTTTGGAAAGGATCTGCAGTTTTTATTGTCAACTCCAGGCGGCGGATTGATAGGCTTTTTTTTATCACAGATTTTACTGTTGGTATACGGGCTTTTAATTCCACTAGTGGTGTTCCTCCTGGCATCTCTTGATATCTGGAATATGAGGACGCTCCTTGACTCTGGCAGTGTAGAACAACTAGGCAGCGACAAAAGGTATGAGCTTCAAAGTTTGCCTGGATACAACAAAATGTCTGTCTATTGGGTTCCCAGCTATTGAAAGCAACAATATTTCCGTTGAGCTCGCTAGAGAGGGACCTCAATCAATATTTATAGATTCATTTTCCTTCTGTGTATTATCCACCAGCTATGTAAAGGCGAAGTTCAACTCGTGGGAGCACCAGGAGGAGAAGCTCTCAAACTGGAACTCAACCACTGCACTTCGTCAATCAAAAAAAAAACATCAATTCGCAAGTGTGATGCTAAGCTTACTCCTTCAGATATGTGCCGTCTCCGCTTGCTAAGCACATCTTGCGTGAATGTTCCACCATTCCTTGAACTAGGTCAGGGGTTTATCTTCAGAAACAGCCGATCATTCATTCGCAAGTATGATCCTGAGGTTCATCCGTGGTCGCAATCTTGATTAGAATGCTTTTCTAGTCTGTCAGGTGGGTAAGAGACACCTCAGAGCCTAATATGTACTGGCTTCTCCTAAATAGGTGCCTTCCGGCTTAGTTCGAGAAAATAACAATTTTATTTTTATTATTGATACAAATTAGATATCGTGGGAGTGGGTGAATTAAGATGGTTGGATGTGGGAGAGTACCGATCACCAATGTGTAATACTGTTCGACTCTGGAAAACCATTCAGCAACCCGCGGAACCTGTAGTAAGTCTGTCACCCACGTGATGATTTGATTTGAGCCGCGGTATTCCGGGAGAGAGTATGCCACACCATGGACCCTATGAATAAGAATGAAAAAGGGTCTTCAACAGATAGCTGGTGAGATGGGAAAGCCTCAAAAGTACTTATTGGAAGGATTTTTGACGACTTAAGAGGGGAATATCCAGTACATGTTGCCAGTCAAATTGGAAAGCCTAAGTTTGTGTCTGAAATGTTGTCCAAGATATGACGAAGTAAAATCTCGTACAACAATCCCATACGAATGTCATATGGATGAAGCATTTAGAGTTTAGAGAGTTACAGCCACTATCACGAGAGAGTTGGAAAGGTTTGTGAATCGAGCTTAACCGAATTTCTAACGATTTCTTCTCAGGAGACAATATGCACTACCCGAAGTGCCATGGACTGTTCTACAGCTCACTACTCGATAAAGTGGAATCAGTGAATCAAGATGGCAGAAGAGTGAACAAAAAAAAAAACCAAAGCACAGGTTAGTAAGAGTTCCACGCAACGGTGCACGACTTCTCATACGCGTAGGTAATTAATTTACCAAACGATGGACAATTCAATGGAAATACATGATAGATACGATTACGATACGATTTTGAAAGCAAAATAGGATGGTCACAATGGAAATGATTGTAAACCAATTGTTTATCTAATCAAAAGGCACGTAACTGTGGCTCACTAAAGCTTTTTCTATTTATCAATTGTCGCTTTAATGGCCTTCAACCATTACTGCAAACAATAGGTCTTCATGTTTTTCCCCGATTAAACCTAAACAATAATCATACATTTTCCATTTCCGGTAACTGGCACTTACATTGGCAATGACCAAACCCAATGGAATTCTCGGAATGTGACTTCACGCACATAATTCTGAACTGAACAATTATCGAAAAAAGAAAATTGTCTATCCATAACAAACAAATATTTACGCTTTCCACAACGTGCTATAAACAGAAGAAAAACGCGCTGAAACAAACATAAAGAAAAAACTGCTGTAAGCAATTTCCGAAATCGCACCAAAGGCGTGTGGCTAATTTAGAAAAGTAAAAAAAAAAAAAAAATCAAAAAAGCAGGCACGCAGACCAGAGTTGCTTATCGAACTTCCTCTCTTCGTCAGAAGTATAGTCGCATGACCTGATAACGAAATATGTATAAGCTATGTATGATCCATAGAAATCGCAAGTTTTATCTGGGACTGGGAGTAATAAATAAATAAAAAAAAAACGTCACTCGATAACCTTTTCAAATTGATTGACGGGAAACACATGTCAGCTTGTGGAAATCGTGATACAAGATATCCATTAGCATTGCATGACGAAGTTTCTACTGAGATACGTTATTCGTGTGCTAAAAATCATGACGGACAGATGTGTATTTTCATCACTTTGCAGCTGATTAGACTTTGTGATGAATACTTGGACAGTTGTTAAGGCTAATGTCACTTTACATGCTTCATACCATGGAGTATTATTTCACTGTAAACATCTTAGCTTGGTGTTTTATGCAGTTTTCCTTCATCGTTCATTGTCTTTGGTGCGCTTACCTATAAATTTGAACTTCTCTCGACTGAAGATAGGGTTCCTACCTTAAAGAATGTTGTTGGTGACAGCGGAAGAACTCCTAACATGTAATCAATAGTGGGATTTGCAGTTCCGGACCGACCGAACTAGGGAACATCTTATATGGGCTACTCCAACATATTACGCCCCTTTTTGACTGTGTTAACCATCAAGGCCCATATCTCCACGTTGGAAAGGAACGCTCCAGACATCGGATACAGAATACCATTCATTGGAATGAACCGGACCACGATTTGAGAGTCTACTCCTAGGGTGTATACATCTTCAAGAACCAGAAACTCTCCTCGCGCAGTATACTCCAGTTTAGGAAATCTGATGGGCAGATTTTTTTTTGTCGGGGGGTTGGAACACCATGCTGGAGCACTCAGACACAAAGAGAGGTCCATTGTACTACCAACAGGTACAACCCTTTTACTGTGTTTTCTTCGTCTTTCTAAGAAAGTCGAGTAAGAGCTTTAGTAATATGGAGCTTAGGTTACCATCACTCATCACATCAGCCCCAAAAATCTGCCACCTGATACGAGCAAAGGCAGGACAATCACATAGAAAATGTTCCGCAGTATCGTCGCCCTCTCCACAAGGGCAGACTAGTTAGATTACTTGCGGGAAAGCCTATAAGCCATCGTTTTCATTCTACAGTATCAGTTTGATATGTGCCCGCGTCCATAACGGAGCGACTTATGACCATATTAAGCATGAATTCTATGACGTCCTGGACTGACCCTAAGAAGCCTGCTTAGAGTATGGTTTTATAATCGTACTCCGGGACTTCAACGCTAAAATTAGTAAGCAAAACAGGGTAAATCTGAAAGCACAGCCTCTCCGAAACAACATCAGACAACGGCTGCCGCTTTACTAACTTTCCCACAGTTCGTAAAACAGTAATAAATAGTAATCTAGTTGTTTTCTCCGTTTCGTGTCAACTATTTCTTTATTCGGCTTTAATCCCGAACAGGCACTTCTATGTCTTGCAAGAACTATCAACACATCGCATGTAAGAACTCTGTTAAGCATACTTAATCTATGAATCTCTTAACCTGTTTTGTACTAAAAATAAATACAGTAGCAATAGTGCTTCTGGTGCAAAAGAAGGGCTCGAAAAGTTGGTTTTGAAGACAATGAGGACAACACTGTCGCTAGCTACAGTAAACGAGTTTGCCTACCTCGGAGTAAACATAAACACCGAAGAATAACTTGACGCGAATGACAAAGATCAAGCTCTATAGACCACTGATCATGTTGTGTAGTGCCGAGTGCTGGTCAACAGGTATGAAAGCAGTGCAGATACAGGGTTCATTCGAAAGGAAAATACTTCTAAATATTTCGTCCTATTTGTGAGGAAAGCGAATGCAGAATAAAATATTGTATGAAGAGCTTTAGATTCTTGGTACAATGCAATCTTAACCCATTTATTACCAAAGATATTTAAAACTAAAATTTCAAATTTTTGGTAACATAACTTTATTAAATAGTGTCAAAGGAATACAAAAATATTTTTTTAATTTTTTAAAAAAGGTAGGAAGTGTGGTTTTTAAGCTGTACCCAAGCAGGTACAGTGGGAAAATATGGTTGCTAATTTTGTACATGAAATTTCTTAAAGCATTCTTTTTCGACACACAAAGCTATGTCACAGAACTCACAAACCCATCTGACTCGCATGTGGCATACTCTGCATCTAAGAGGCTTTTCAATTCTCTTTGGAAAATGGTGACCTTCAGATAAAGCAACGCTTGCAGATATGGAGCGTTTTGATGTCGAAGGTTGGAGAATTGAATATCTTCTAAGATAATATCGAGCAATATCTCTTTGAAACGATAGCAAGTCATCTTCGGAATCAGCTGCGACTTTATATAGTTTCCAAGCGTTCACCAATGTAGAGCTTAGCATTGACGTAAAAAGCGGCCACCACCACTTTTTGCCTCGAATTTTGATTTTATAGGCATTGACACACTGGTCGTGTTAGTCAACGCCACCCATACCATTGTTATAATCCGCAATAAGGTTCGGCTGCTGAATGAAAACTTTTCTTTTTTCTACTGATGACCAACGTTTGACATAATCCATGGGCTGGATAGTATCGAAGTTTGTGAAGTTATTAGAACGGTTCATCGTCATATCAGGACTTCTTTTAGACCAGCGTGGTTGGGCTTGAGATTGCCCATGTATTGAGGCTCTAATCACTGATAAAGGTACTTCGTCCTCGCTATCGAAATCCTCGTCCCTAATAAACAGTTCAACGTTTCCTGGAACATCATTGGGTATGTGATCGTTATCCAAATGTGTCTGTGTCTATTTCATCCTCGTCTGTATTGTAATCGGCATCTGGTGGTATAAATGCAATGTCAAACACAGCGTTTCGATCCGTTTCTTCGATTGCATTTATTGCATTTGAAAGATTATCGAATCTCCTTCCATAAAATGATGATGTTGAGAATGCTTTGAAATCCATTCTAAAAAAAAAAATTGTCAGTTTTTCCCATTGTACTCAAGCGGGTACACCTAACTTTACGCGTACTTACCTAGCGTGAAAATAAATGAACACTTGATTTTTCACTTCTATCTGATTTTATTATAAGTTCTTGAACTATTTCAAAAAAATAAAAAGAAAATTGATAAAACAAATATTTGTTCTATTGCAAAATATAGGCCAACCTCCGAAAAACAGAGAAAATCGCAATCGCACCTGATGCGGAGTAACAAAAAAATCTACCGTTTTATTTTTTTTACAATAAACTGCACGCCTACTTGTTGAACACATGTCAACGAACAAAAAAAAAAACAAATTTCATCAAAACAAATTTGAAGAAGGACAACGGTAAAATCATAATGTTGTTCAATTTTCTGTACCCAAGCGGGTACAGTGGTAGTAAATGGGTTAAGTTGAGTATCTTGAACTTTCTACCACAAATCTTTTGCTGATAAATTGGGAAGGTAAGTCTCGGCGTTTCTTCTGCATTCGAGTAGTGAAAATAGGTACTTCGTAGGGGAAGACACTTGATGTGCTGTGTTTGCATTAGCATCGAGGAACAACAGAAATATACAGTCGACTAGAGAAAACTAGATTATTGTGCTTCAATGCGCTGCGTCAGATCGATAATAGTCAAATTGTATTCCCAATTCAACTTTTGACTCCAACTGTATCACAGTTTAAGCAACTATTTTGTATCTTATTGACACCACAAACCATCTTAACGACTGCACTACATTCGCATCACATCTTTCCAGCTATTTTCCGGCTTTTTGCGCCATCATACTGCGAAACTGATCAACAAGTCAGTTACACTTGAACTATCTTCGTTATTTTTTTAAAACCTACAATAACCTGAAAAGTCTTTTTTTGTGATAAATCCATTCAATGCACTAGTACGTGCTCCATCAGCTCATGGTTGATAGGCTAAACTTATGTTTGTTTGGATAACGTGCCCACACACAGAGAACACAGCTAAGTATAATCGCCCCAAGAACTGAACACTTGTTTCGATGTTCATGCCCACACTTGTCCAAAAAGAAAAAAAAAAACTCAAGTATTAGCACAGCAGACGTGTTCAAGTGCCTATCAACAATGTCGTTTTCCTCTTTCTGCAATTTTTACACATTTGTTTGACTACGTGTATAGCTTGTACTTTTAATTGCGGTTTCCATGACCACAAAGTCGGCCCTCCAAGGTGTTTTAAACCATCAGTACTACATATGTGTGTATATGCTAATTCCAAGCACTGACCTTCACCGATTGGATCATCGCGTAAAGTCACTTAAATAGCTTTTAATGGGCAGTAAACATTATTTAATATGCTTACCTCGTATATTGGCAGCTTATCCGAGTTCCATTGCGCTATGCGTTCGACACTTTTGTCCACCACTGTGACTGTAATACCCGGACACTTGTATGCCATCACACTGCATGTTGGACCACCAACATAGCCTGCACCAATGCAACAAACTTTAGACACACCAACTTTTTGCGACGACATGATTAGCGTATCGTTAAATTATGTTAAACCAATTAGATATTAAGCACAAAAAATTAACTAAATAATAATCAAATTGAATGCGGTAGCAGGAGAAGCAAACACGGTACACATTTGCAAGGAATTTCCAATTTGTCAGCTTGGCTTCAGTAGATTCTGCTTGAAATAGCTAATGCAGTGAAAATCAAAGTTTGCAGGAATGTTATCGAACGTGAAGCTATAAGTTTAGTAAACGTTTTTCTATTGTAAAAATGATGAAAAATAACAATTTAATTTAGAACTTTGCTAAGAGATGTACCGCGAAATGCGAATGAGTCGCGCAAATGGTTGTGGAATGAGCGAGGAATGGCAGTTCTTTGACTTTTCATAGGAATTTCTGTTTGACACATAGCATAGCATTGGTTGGCCTAGTGATGTGCAATGTTAGGAACGAGTATTGATTGTACAGCGGCTGTTGATTAGTGCTGGTTTGTTTGTTGAAATACCATGACACATGAAGAAATGACATATTTCAATCGTTTTTCGAATTGGATTTGTAGGTTGTGTTTTAGTATCAATTTGCAGTTAAAATTTGTTGTATTTCAAGCACTATCAGGACCTTCACGTGGAGGATGATCGTGACATTCGTTCATTTCTTTTAATCCTGGTGGAACTACTAATTCTTCAATAAACTGTCAGTATAGAGCCCTTTTCAAGGTCAGTGTTGGAACTCCAAGATGCTTTTTTCGGGCCCAAATAGGTTAGTAATAGCTTCCAACAAAGTGCTCGAAAGCCATTTACATTGGGTATGCCTTTAATTGTGAAGAAAACACACACTCATATTAGAAAACTGAAGAAACTTTTCAAGAGGAGGCTACGGAGTTTTTCTATATCCAATTCCTCTTCTGAGAGGGCATCTTCGAACTCTTTTACTCTGAAATTGATGAAACAGAAGGTCTTTGTTTGTTAAATTGTATTATGGAATAAAACTTAATTACCTGGCTTTAAAAATGGACCTTTGTTGTACCTTAGTCACGTTTTGTTGTCTTTCCCTATTTAGAAAACACAAATACTTATCATTTGACCTTTCTGCAGAAGTTGTTTCTTGATTTGTATGTCCTCTAGGATTTTCCGATTTGTTTCATCATGGGACACCGCTTAATAGGCAAGCGTGCAACAAGGCTTGACGTACATTCAAACGATTTTTATAGAAACTGCATGGACGAAGTGGAGGAGGAAACCAACCAGCTCTGTCCCGCAAAAGATGGCTCTACTTCAACGACTTAAGCTATCTGATGAACACAGATGTCAGAAGAACACTCCTTCGCTTCATTAGAAGCTCCAACTGGTTTAACGAGTAGGTAAGGAGAATCTCTCCAAGATCCATGTGGCACTAGTCGTTGTTGTAATTTTTCCTTTCTTTATTTACTAATAAAGTTACAATTATTTAAAAAAAAAAAAAAAAAACAGAGCTTCGAAATAAGGTGCCTTAGAGCGATTCCCCCCTTGGTTTTTGAACGCAAGGTTAGTTTTTCATTGTGTCCATCTTTCCTTATCCAGAACATGAGATTGAACCCTAATTCGGTGCGCAGTTGGTCAATGAAGTGTTGAAGTTCAACGCACAACGACTTAATCGAGGAAGTTATCGAATCTATCTTCAGTCATTGCGTCGTGGTTAATTTGTTTTCTCTGTGTAGAAACTTGTTGGTATACGTCAGGCTTTTAATATTTTTCAGTTCAAAGTTAAGTGACTTTTAAACCTTGAAAAGTTTCTCCAGAGCTTATTCTCTTGCAAGTTGGCCTGTTGAATTTTTGTAGATTTTTGAGTTTTTATATGTTCAACCCTTCAATGGTATGTTAGCTGTTTGAAATTATCGTTAAGTGGCGTACACACGTTTTTTTTTTTTTAGAATATCCTGTCTAGCTTACTGTGAGTCTGACAGATCTAATTTCCACGAGACAATCATTTGTCCATAGCCTGGTTAAATTATTTTTTTTTTTTTTTTAGCTTTGGTCAGCAAATTATCCAGGATCGGGCTCCCACGTCTTAAAGAAGAAAGAGGAACATATCCAATTTGTGATAAAGCTTGCGTTTAGTTGTCCTCATATCCATTGGGCAGAGCATTCATCTCTCGATTATGAAAAAAAGTTTTATTTCCGTCACCCCAAGGGAATGGCTTATGACGAATCCTCATGTACTCATATTTCACAAACGGCGGACGGTCCTCATCGGGACTACTTCGGATGCTTAACAATACAAATAGACTCATGATACCAACGACAGGTATAGCACCCATATAGGTGATTTTTTTCCATTTTTCCCGTCTTAAGCTACCTAGAAGTTTGGATTCGTAAGAATTCTTTAGGGATGTGTACATATATATTGAAAAAATATTTTACCTGCTCCGACACATGTTGGACAGTTATACTTGGGTGGGATGTATCTGGATGCAAACATTCTTTTCAGATATCTTAATACCCCAAGCCGGATGTTGTTCATCTTTATCTTTGTTTGACTTAAGTTTTGTCCTAGGTTGTTTTGGGCATTACTTTTCACGAACTTTTAGATTAAAAATTTTGAATTTTAAGGCATCGACTCGATCGGAGTCAAATTTATTTTGAATTATAAATCAATGATTCTGGATGCAGTGCAAAAACTTATAAGAGTACGTACTGCAAGAACATTTCTAAATGTCCCTCCTATCCGGAGCGGGGAAAATATCTTTTTTCTATCTTTATGAACAGAACCCTCCCAGATATCGCCAGAATCACGGCGAAAATCACGGGACATTGGCCGATTGGAGACCATGCGGCCAAACTAAGTATTCCGTACAACCCCCATTGCCGTTGTTGCGGGAACGAAAATAAGAAGGAAACTCTCTCCCGTATCCTCTTCAAATGTCCGGCACTAGCAAGAGCCAGACTGCGTGCCAACCATTCTTCGATGACTTAAATGACATCTCGGGTAAAGGGATAAGAGACTTAATCCGCTTTCTTAACTCCACAGGCTGGATCTAGGCACCGACTGTCCCACATCACCAACCAGGTGACACAAGTCGTGGTAACAAAAAGGAACATTCTAGTGCTACTTGGGTTCATGTTGAACCGGCACCTCTACCTACGAGCTCCTAATCTCTGTACCCGACAAAGTATAGGTAACACTGCCTACATAAACTTGATCTAGTTTCTGCTTAACTTTTTCAAGCTAAGTCTAAAATATTCCGATTTTCTATCAGTTGTTAGAGCGTTGGAAAGCTGAGAAAGCTGGCTTAGATTTGAGTCCCAGAAAAACCAAAGTATTTCCCCGCACCACCGTGGAAAGAGAGACAAAAAAGAAGCTTAACCCTTGTGGTGTTTTTAAAAATTTCTCTGCAAATGTACAAAGAATAACCTAAGCTTTAGACTACGTTAGAAAATCCTAGCTAAAACCCTTAAATCCAGGCTTCGACATAGAGATTCATCGATGACATCAACACGACTAAATATAAAGACTTATGCATCAAGGACTATAATGTATCAACTTCGAGAAGGCTTTCCACAACCTGATGCGAGATTTCATCTGGTAAGCCTTTCATAAGAGAGCTTTTCACCAAAAACGTGGGGCAATATACGAGTAAGCTAAGAGTATCGTCTTTCACCCTGGGATGAAATTAACGCACTTATAACCGAGGGAAAGATTTCCTGGGCCATCAACAGCTTTTCCCCCTATAAGTCACCAGGCCTTGACGAGTTCCTTCCAATTATTCTCCAAAAGAATTTGGAGAAGGTTCTGCCTTGGTTAACGGCCATCTATCGTGGCTCCCTTCGACCAAATCACATCCCCGAGAACTGGAGACGTGTTCGAGTCGTTTTTATCCCCAAAATCGGCAAGAGAGATCATGAGTCGGCCAAGGATTTCAGACCCATTAGCCTTACATCCTTTATAGTTAAGACTCTAGAGCGTATCCTGGATATGCACATCCGGAACTCCCTTAAAAGATCTCCTCTATCGACGTCCGAACATGCTTACTTGAAAGTCAAGTCCACGGAGACAGCTCTGCATGAGGTACGTTAGCCACCTTCCTAGACATTGAAGGTGCTTTCAATAACGTGCATACCGAATCCATTCTGGAATCTCTTACAAAGCTTGGCACGGTGGACTTTGTAAGCAACTGGACCATATCCATGCTTAAAACCATAATCATTCAGTCATAGTTTGGGAACAGCCTCATAACCAAATCCGTAGATGGAGCTACTCCGCAGGGTGGAGTTATTTCGCCTTTCCTATGGTTCCTCGTCATTTATAATATCTTGACGGAGTTCGACAACATTGGAATCAAGGCAGTCGCGTTTGCGGACGACGTGATTACTTCAGTATCAGGGATGCTCCCCTCAGTGATTAGTGAACTCACGGAGAGGTATCTGACTAAGCTAAGCGCTTGGGCCACATGTTGTTGACTTAGCGCTAATCCGAACTAATTGCTTTCACCATCAAGTACAAACAAACAATTACTTTGTCGTCCAGTGGAAGGTACCTTGGCGTCATCCTTGACCCCAAGCTCATCTGGAAATCAAACATAGAACTCAGGGTAAAGAAAGCATGCGTCGCTTTCTACGCCTGCAGTAAGACCTTTGGTCTTTCATATCCTGCTCTTTCATATCCTGCCCCTGGACTTGCACCCGCGCTACTTGTGTCTCTGGCAGGTTCACCAGTTTCAACCACTTCCACCTACCTACCTACCTAACATCTTTCATAATGATAAGTTGTAAGAGGACCTTTAGTAGCGGTATGCCACAAAGGTATGTGTTCAGAACAAACACGAAGCTCTTGTTATTCTGATCAAAGTTGAATCCTGAGGCGATACCATCGAGAAAAGCTATCCATTGGAGCCTTCCCAAAATAGCAGCACAGCACCAAATAACTGAAGCATGTCCTAGGGAGGGTTTTATAATCCATTACTCCTTTCGATGACAAGGCCCATGCCTCACCAAAAGCAACCTTACACTGTTAGAAAATCGATGGTAGAGTCCTTTTTAAATAAATTGTCACTTGGTTTCCTCTTTTCCTCTCTTCGAGGTGTAATTCTCATTCGTAAAGAGAAAAAGAGAAAACCGCCCAAGCAGCTGTCAAGTGATTTGAAACGGACTCTGCATAGGTCGTCTTAAACTGAACATGTAGGTATGTATGAGAGGCCTTGTAGTATTGGTCGTCTTGATCCAATAATTTTTTTTCTTTTTAGAGAACTGGCTGGAGACGCTTGTTGGTTGGGGCCCTGGTCCACCCTGGACTATGGCGCCATCTTAAGTAAGTAGTGAGAACAACTATGAACTTTAAGAGGATTATATAAAAGTCCAATTGGACCATCTTGCTATGGATCGTACGGTAGTCGATCAGTGGAGAAAGAACGCTACCTTGAGCACAGAGCACAATATCTTACTCTGTAGGGTCCCGGGATAAAGTGGTATCAATCTCAATGAAGAGGCAGATGAACTGTCAAAAATAGGATCAAAACTGAACCAAAAAGTGATCGATCTTTCGGTTCGATCGATCTTTCGGTTCTCTTTTGGAACCGACCTCAGCGGAGACTGTGACGACATATGTAGACATATAAGAGGACACGACGCAAATCCTTTGCGACTGCCCAAGCCTCAGCAGAACTGGGATAATAACCCTAGATGCTTACTTCTTTAGCAACCCAGGTAAACTATCAACCATGCCACCGAAGGCCGTTCTTAAATTCATATTGGATTCGCGATGGATGGTAGAGAGGTGACCAATGGACAAAACTAGCCCCTTCATGCTTCCAAACAGGTACACGCTTGTAGGATCCAACAATGGGGAACACCATCAAGCCGCCACCACTCTCATCTAACCTAACCTAACATTATCACGTAACGGCTAAAATTCGCATCAAGCTAGACAAATGAAATTAGCCGGATTGGTCTTAAGCTCTTGACTCTTAACTGACTTGTTCCAGTTTGATTGGTCCAAAGCGACTTGCAGCCATTGAGTCACGTGATAGCTTAATCCTTCAAACCAAGTTTCTTGAATTTCTGTCTTTCTCTTTGCAGTTCTGAGTTCCAGAATGGAAAGAGCGTTAAGTTCCTTACGTGACACGTAAGTTTGAAAGCATCATGCACATCTTGAACAGCAGCCTTTATCTTTTGTATGATTCTAAGTTTTGATGAAGCCTTGACCGATTCTCACAAGAAGATTAGTTTTCCTCAACCATAATCTGAAGGTGATACCTCCGGGGAACCCTCCACTTCAAATTTAAATTGAAAAAAGGAGACTAGCCCATGCCTTTACTGCCAGAGACACTATCAAAGTTTGGGAAAAATAATACAACAATTGCCTTATGAATGAAGCATTCAAATGTTCATCACAGGTGGTTGAAGTGAGCATAGCAGCACTACTCAGCCCACTGCCACATGCATAACTTCTGGAGGTTCTATACTTCGTAGACCTGATGATCTTGAAAGAACTTTTGTATAGACTAACGATGAAGGTAGAACCGTGCTTGCTTTTCCATTTCCTTGTATCGATTCTAGGGTTCTGGTCGGTTAGAGGTGACAGTACATCTGTAGTCTACCTGAGTTGCCCTGTAATCAAGAAAACGGCGCTCGTCATTTATATCGGCATATCTAGACAAAATTGGTGGCCCGTTGGATTTTTGAGGGGAATGAGAGGGCAGATACGCTAACTCAACCTTTGATGATTCACTCGCGAAGTTAATCTGCTCCCCGCTTGGGAGAAGAAGAATTATCCAGCACTCTCTTTCAATTGTCGACTTAAGGTGGAACGACCTTATTGGAGCAATTGGCACATGGTACTGGCCAATTGGCCCACATTCTGCCAAGTTAGGCATCCCCTTTAACACTCATTCACGTAGCTGCACTAATACACAAAAAAAAGGAAACCCTATTCTACTTTCCCTGTGACTGCCCGGTACTACCTAGAACCAGGTATTTCACACTTGGAAAGCAGTTTTTAAGGCATTATCAGAGATCTCTGACATCAGCGGTACTCCTGTTTCTGACAGGACTTACCAGACAGCCACTTCTGTCATTTTTGACACTAAAACTACATAACTTGGGAGTAGTACTTGGTATCGCTCGCTACTGACCACTTTAACGTACGCAAACCCTGTATAAGAAAGTTAGAGCTTAGGTTAGGTTAGGTTAGGTAGGAGGGTTGACGGTGAAGGAAGTCCTTTCACGTCAATGTAGACCCATTGTGATGCCCTACAGGTTGCAGCCTCTTTATTAGGAACCATAAGCCTAAGCTCTATCAAGTTTCTTCTAGGACCTAGAAGGACTATCCGACAAGTCAGCGTTTTTAATCTCATTTAGCAGAATGCTGGACAGTGGCATAAAAGGTTAGGTTAGGCTAGGTAGGAGAATTGACGGGGAAGGAAGTCCTTTCCCCGTCACACTTAGGTCAATGTAGACCCATTGTGATGCCCTAGGGGTTGCAGCCCCCTTACTAGGAATCATAAGCCTAAGCTCTATCAAGCCAGCCCGCAGCACTGATGAATCGGTGTATGTCAAGCCCCGACTTGCTGGACAGTTCTTCTAGATCCTGGAAAAGGTGCCTTCCTAGGATTTCAAATCTTGTATGGCAGAGTGCCGGACTGTGGCAGAGAAAGTGTGGAGTGTGTCCTCATCTACTTCCTTTTCACCGCAATCCCCTGCATAGGTCATCCATGTTAGAGCTTAAAAAATACATGACGCAGAGCAACTGAAGAGGATAACTTTGAAGCTCGCGTCCTATGTATCCACCGCGAGAGATGATGGAAAGAGTTAAATAACTTAAAACCACTTCACAACTGTAAACGTGCCACCTAGACCCTCTGTTCACAATTTTATGCTCGCTAAGAATAATAAGTCAAAATTTCAAAATTTGCCTCAAAAAGCTTTTAATTTTCCACAAAAAAATACAAATAAAATATATATAGAAGCGTGAACAAGCGTGAATGATGGCAACTAAACGTGGCTTGCATAAAATTATGCAAAATTTATTTGTCATGAAATCAGACTCGCTCCAAGGTGCTAAGGCTATACCGAAATGTACGCCAAAACCAAGACTACCGGCTAAATTACAAGCAAAAAAACCTCCAAGTTCGATAAGACTAACGAATGTATCAGATCAATCATCTTCAGTAGGTGAGCCAAAGTTTGTTAAATCTCATGACAGATTTGAATCCTGTTTTTGTCCTTTTAGAAGCGCGAAAGGCGTTAAAGTGGAAGAGAATCAGTTTTCTGGGCGCTTTTCCAGCAATAGGCCTTATGGCTGGATTTGTCTTTTATGGCAGAAACAAAGAGCCCGAAGAGGAGCGTCCGCCATTTGTTAAATACGAATATATGAGAATTCGGCATAAGCGATTCCCTTGGGGAGACGGCCAGAAAACCTTTTTCCATAATCCCGAAAAAAACCCTTTACCCGATGGATACGAGGATGAAGATGAGTCTGAATAAAATATAATTCAATTCGTTTATGTATTTTAAAATGGGAGAATAGATTTATATTTTATTAAATGGTTTTTAATTTAAAGTTCCTCACTTAGGCAGAGAGTTAGATGTGAAAACTCTTCACCTTCATGAATCTAACTGTTGGGCCAGAGTACCATCTTCTTGGAACTAATAAACATTTAGGGATTGTATGCAATGATTTCTGCAGCTCCTGTAGAGACGAGGAAGAGGAAGAATCTATTCCAGTCCAAGCGCTCGGCCATTGTATAGAAAAAACCACATGAGGTAAATACTTCTTCAACGATCTAAATGATCTGAACAGTGCCTCGATTTAAACTGCTTTGTTAGGAAATCTAAATGGTTTCAGGAGTAAACTGGGATTAAACCCTAGCACTCACAGTGTTATCACAATGGACCTACTTCAACAAAACTCTGGACTTCCTATCAGTCTCTACAGCAAGAGTATTGTGATAAAAGAAAAGACATTCTACAGAGAGTAAATGTAAGGGAAGGCTTTTAAATCTGGTTGAAGGAATCTATTTAGTTTATGGGTATGGTCTATATCTATATCTAGAGGCAGCTAGCTAAAGATCGAGCTGGCTGTAGACGCTTGTTATTTGAGGCCCAGGTCAACCCCGGACTGCATCCCTTCGTTGCCTAAGTAGAAAAAGTCTCTAACTACCTCAAAATTATATCTGGCTATGTAAACTCTGCTGGGTCCTTGGGCACAAAGGGGTGCTTAGAAACGAGACAGCTGATGAGCCAGCAACGACAGGATCTTCATTAAACCCCGATCAAGCCGATACCACCGCTTAAATAACACCCTGTAACCTCGAACAGGAAATTGGGGGCAACATTAAAATGCGATGGAATGCGCTCAGCTCCTGGGTTATAACTAGGAAACTATGACCATTCTACAACAAACATAGATCGACCAGTGATAGGTCCTGGTCCGAGCCCTTCCTAGCTTGGATATCTTTGTGTCCCAAGACCCACAAGAATGTTACGATGTGGTTCACGGTGAGGGTCACCACAAGGCTTTACAAGCTCCGTCTTTACTACTGTGGTTGGAATGGCTTCGATAGCGGCTTGACTGTCTTTGCGTATGTCAATAGTTTTCCTAGAAACTAGGTTTGTTGATAGTTAGCGGGCTGCTTCGGTGATGGCTAGGACTTCCACTTGGAACACACTGCCATGGTTCGAAAGTCTTATTGACCGAGTAATGTTGGGTTCTATTGAGTGAGCAGATCCCAGAGCCTGCTCCTTTTTCGGGTTTTGACCCGTCTATGAGAATTGAAATTGGACTAAAGGATGTGGACTGAACATCAACCAAGATTGACAAAAGAACGATTCCAGCGTTTGAGTCTTTAAGACACGAGGGGACCCACCTCCAAGTCTTAAAAAGGGCAAGATACCTGGGATACATTACGCTATAAGAAACATTCTCAACCACAAAAGGCTGGCTGGCTTCCTCACCGATCACCGAAGCCTCAGGGTCTAATATAAAGGGTCTTTCATTAAGTGCTTCTTATCTTTAAATTTAAATAAAACAAAGTGTGTGTGAGATATCATCGACATTTTTCATTCGTTTAAAAGGTCTATCGATGTCATTATGTATGGAATATAACATCGTTCAAATGTCCGCCGCGGCTTCTCTGGGTGGTGCGCATCCGAAATGTCCAATTTTCCATGACTCTGGCGCATAAATCAGGCTGAATTTGACCGATGGCATGAGCTTGTGGCTTATTCGCATAGACCTGCGACTTCAGAAAACCCCACAAGAAAAAGTCTAACGGGGTCAAATCGTACGATCTCGGTGGCCAGTTCACATCACCTCCACGTGAGATGACCATGCCCTCGAATTGCTTATGCAGAATTTCCAATGTGGCGTGAGCTGTGTGGCACGTAGCGCCGTCCTGTTGAAACCACATGTCGCTGGTGTCCATATCATCCAATTCAGGCCAAAAAAAGTTGGTAATCATCGACCTATAACGGCCAACGTCGTTCTCAAAGAAATATGGACCGATGACGCCGCCAGCCACACCAAACAGTGACTTTTTCGGGATGCATTGGTCGCTCTTGGATCTCATCTAGATTGGTATCGTCCCAAATTTGACAATTTTGTTTGTTGACGTACCAATTCATCCAGAAATGGGCCTCATCGCTGAAGATGATTTTTCGATGAAAATAAGGGTCAGTTTCCAACTGCTCCAGAGCCCATTCAGCGAACACACGTCGTTGTCTATGGTCGTTTACCTTCAGTTCCTGGGTCAATTGAATTTTGTACCGTTGCAGGCCCAAGTCACGACGCAAAATTCGCCAAGTTGTGGTCTGCGAAAGACCGAGTTCTTGTGAGCGACGCGAAATCGACTGCCTCGGATTCTCCTGCACACTCTCACGGACAGCGTTTCGTCGACGTACGGGTGTTGGTTGATCGTTTACTGAACCAGTGGACTCAAATTTATAGTCCTCTCGGAAGGTCGATTATGGCGACCGTAAAATGGGCGAAGCGCGCGGAACGTTGCCCGAACAGAACACCCATTTCGATAAAACAATTTTATTATTTGCACGTATTTGTTGAACGCTATATCCATCCATGGCGATTTAGCAAAACGGACTGAATAAATGACAGCCAATTTGACAGATGTAGCTTCAACAATATCGCCGCAATCAACTGTCAAAGTTAGGAAGTCCCTATTGGAAGACCCTGTAGTTCAGGAATCTGAATGCCGACTCTGCTTAGAGGAAGACGAATCAGCGGAACACGTACTATGCGAGTGCGTGGCTATCTGCAAATATGTGCGCTGCCTATATTTATATTTGGTGGGGACGGAAGCCCCCATTTATTCGGCTTAATGCAAGCTACACAATTCTTAAAAACTAACTTAAAATTAGACTAAAACAATAATTTAGAACTAACGTTGGTTGAAGTTACGGAGGAGATCGGATTTGAGGCAGTGAGTTGTGCGGTTAAAATCAAAGACAGAGGGGTTTGAATCAATCATAGGAGGTGTGGTGGGTAGGTAGATAGAAGAGACGACGGGTTCGTAGATTGCGTGGATTAGTATTAAGGGAGATAGAGTTGTGAAGTGACGCACATTCAACGTGACCTGAAAGGAGTCGATGAATGAAGAGAATGTCGGCTGCATCTCTGCGTTCCTCAAGGGTATTTAAGTTAATAAGATTAAGACGGTTTTGATAGGGGGGCAAAATAAAACGGTCGACCCAGGGCAGACCTCGGAGTGCAAATCGCAGAAAACGGTGTTGGATGCTTTCAATTCTTAAGATATGAACCCGATGATATGGGGACCACACTTGACTGGCGTACTCTAGGAGGGGGCGGACGGAGGGGTCGGGGGCGGAAAGATAACGTAGAGGGACCTGGTCACGTACGGGTTGGTGAATTCTTTGGACCACCGCTTTACAAAACCTAGCATAGAGTTGGCCTTAAGGATTATTTCATCCATATGTAAACGGAAATTGAGCTCCCTATCGCACAGAATGCCAAGGTCGCGAAGAGAATGAACGGAGAAGATAGGTTGGTTGTGCAGAAGGTAGAGTCGAGGTGTCGTTTTGCCGGGTTGGTGCACTTATGTAAAAAAGTTATGGATTGGCATTTAGTGACATTAAGTTCCAAACAATTTTTGAGGCACCAAATCGAAAAACTATCGAGGACTTGTTGAAGGAGGATAGAGTTAATGGTTTTGGAAAATTTGGTATCATCGGCGTAAAGGGAGACAGACGAGTGTTTGATGATCCTATCGAGATCATTAATGGTTAATATGGAGGACCTAGATGGCTGCCTTGTGGAACTCCGGAGGTGGCCAAAAATGGATCCGAGTGGGCTGACCTAAAACGAACGCTGTAAGAGCGGTTATCCAGGTAAGAAGATTACCATTTTAACCCAGAGAAGAGTGATGTTAAACCGAGCGTTTGCCTGCGTTAAAGTTTCCTTACACTGTTCAACCAGTTTAGAAGACGAAGTAAGTGAGTGGAGCGCTTTGGTGGCAGCCTTACTATCAATAAAGATTCTTATGTTGTTTGAGGTAGTAGGGCTGAGGCTAAGTATCTTGCAAGCTTCTCTAATCGCTAGTACCTCCGCCTGGAAGACACTGGAAGAGTCTGGGATTTGGACACGTTTAGTTTCGCTGAGAAGACACCTGCTCCAATGCCACACTCCATCTTGGAGCCGTCGGTGAAGATCGATACTTGGTAGTTTGATTGAGGTAGATTGTTGTTCCATTCCGACGTTTCGGGAAAGTGAACTCGAATCTTACTATTGAATTTGATTGTGGGAGTCGTGTAATCAGTAATGGTTGCAGCCAGATCCCTAGGCAGCAGTTCAAGAGCCTTACTATGGCCAAAGGGTCTGGGGGACCAAAGCCCAGATTCTCTGAGTCTGATAGCACTGCACGAGACGATGTATTTGATGTGCAAGTCCAGGGGCATGATATGCAGGAGCACGTTAAGAGCTTCTGACGGGCTCGAACGAATCGCTCCTGTGGTCCCAATACAAGCTGTTCGTTGGACTCTACTAAGTTTTGTGATGTTGTAGGCTTTACTTAAGGCGGGCCACCACACGAGTGAGCCATAGGTGAGGACTGGACGAACTACGGCAGTGTACATCCATAGGACCATCTTAGGTTTAAGTCCCCACCTTTTGCCAAAGGGGTTACTACAGGCGTAGAAAGTGACGCATGCCTTCTTTATTCTGTGTTCTATGTTGACTTACCAGTTGAGCTTGGAGTCAAGTATGACGCCAAGATACCTTGCACTGGGGGATAGAGTGAGTGTTTGGTTGTTAAGACGTGGAAGCTTGAAAGTCGATATTTTGTATCAGTTTAGTTTTACTCCGATTAACGCCCAGTCCACAGCTTGTGGCCCAAGCGCTTAGCTTAATCAGAGCCCTCTCTGTGATTTCACTAATCACTGAGGGGAACATCCCTGATACTAAAATTATCACGTCGTCCGCATACGCGACTGCCTTGATTCCAATGTTGTCGAACTCCGTCAAGATCTCTTAGATCGCAGTGCCATATGCGTCAGTCGCAGAGTCAAATTCACGAATTCAGGGAAACTGAAGTGCATAAGTTAGCAAGGGTGTGACTTATGGATAAGTGCACACAAAATCATGCTCAATGGGCTGTGCATTGTACAAACATTGTCAATTCTTGTTTAATAACACCAGCTGCAGGTCATGGCAACAAAATGCCAACCAACACCCTAACAACAAACTGTTATTCAAAATAACACTAGCAGCATACATATGTAACGTGTCCATAAGTGTTAAATTAGTTGGAAACCTTTTTTCAAACCTAAAAGTACCCACTTACCGGAAAGATCAGAGGAGCACATATTTTATATGAACTTCCGGGAGCGTTATATTTGATTAAATGAAAACTGAAGTTTAATAGGGAAAGCCCGTTTATTCTTCAGGTTTTTTTGTTTATTTTTTGTATTTTTTTTTATAATTTCCCAATGGGGGAGACTCAGAAGCGGGATACTGAAGCTGAAAGTTGTGGACTCTTGCCGCGGGCAATATTTGGATTTGATGGAGCTGTCCATTATGGTTTAAATTTACATCCGGGTGGGAAGCATGTTGCTTTTCCCTTGGGTAATAAAGTGGCAATATCGAATATTATCACAAATGAACAACAGTTTTTGATTGGACATACATTTACGGTGTCATGTCTTCGTATATCGCACAGGTTTGGACATATTTTGACATTTGTTTTATAGATTTTCAAAGAAATTTATTGTATCGATAGCGGTAAGTATGTAGCATCTGGACAACTAAATCACATGGGATTCCGAGCCTATGTAATACTTTGGGACTTTGCTGAGATGAAAGAAATAGCGCGGCATGATCTTCATAAAGTAAGTCGAAGGAAGTCGAAAAAATGGAAATGATTGTGTTGCCTTCTAGGTTAGTTGTACATCTGTGTGTTTTACTGCAAAGGATGAGTACGTGGTTAGTATTGGTGGTGTTTTTGATGGAAATGTCATTATTTATGACATCGAAATGCGGTAAGTAGATGTTTTTTTCATGGAATTGGAAGGAACCCTTAATGAATTTCTGTTATATTTTTCAAATAGAATACCAATTTGTAGGTCTGTGGCTGTTAATAGTACATCAGGTGTTGCTACTTTTGTTAGCGGGTTACATAGCAAGAGTTCAATCTTTCTAGCTTCAGGAGATCGTAAGTGTTGTTAAGAGTCCGTTTCAAATCACTTGTCAGTGTGAGTGATTTGAAATGGTGCACCACTACAAATATTCTACAACTTATGATACAATAAAAAAATTGTTTTTGAAGGTCATCTTCGCTTGTGGACAATCGAGAGGGATCAGAGAAAGCTTAAGGTTCAAGAAGTTCAAACTGGAAGACATCAACGTCAATATACTTCAATTGAAATTGACAAAGATGATCGAAATATTTACATTGGCACCATGACAGGCGATGTGGCTCATGTACGGCTTGCCTTCGATAACAATAACATGACTGCAGTTATGGTTGGCTTGTACGGCAAGCACTGTCCAAGGAAACCGATAGGAAAGGACTGTGAAAAATATGTAAATGGCGTACGGGAATTGTTATTAACAACCTCGAAGTACCTTTTACTTGGCACCGGTGATGGTACCATCGAATTGGTGGATTTTCGGAAAGAAAATTTCAAAAATTATCCCAATCCAACATGGCCCATGTTTAAGATGGTAAGTAGGATTCATCGACTGTTGAAATACTGAGAAAGGGCATACATTTCAGATTCAAACAGCCAGAGTAAGTGGCATGATAACGAGCATGGCAGAACATTCAGAGATGTATTATATCGGAACAGCAATGAATGAAATCTATCTGTTGGATATCAAAACTTTTGAACTTCATCTAAAAGTAACAAGTTGTCGTGGTTGTATCAACATGTTGACATTCCCTTAGTAAGCTTTAATCAACCTAAAACCGTGGAAGTATCCATATAGACTTAATTTTGTCCCTTTTTAGTGATATGTCTTCAGTATTCGCTACGGCTGGATACGAATCAATCCGCATTTGGTCAATCAAGAGATTAAAAGAGCTCTTGCGGATAATGGTGTATAACTTCAATTGTATGGCAGTTGTCTTCTCATACGATGGAGCGACTATTATGTCTGCATGGGATGATGGCGTTATACGTGCCTTTACTCCTATTTCTGGCAAACTAATCTATGCTATTCCAAATGCCCATAACAAAGGTGATAATGATTAAAGGATACTTAAAGCGGTTTAATTCGTAAATATTTTTCTTTTAGGTTGCAGTTCACTGGCTTTGACGCGTGACAATAAAAAACTCATTAGTGCAGGATTTGAGGGACAAATCCGGGTGTGGAACATCACACCAATTAGGCAAACCTTGATTGCAATTTTAAAGGATCACTCGGGGCCAGTAACTAACCTAGCAATGAACGAGACAGAAACTACATTGGCTGCCGCAGGTATCGATGGTTGTTGTGTACTATGGGATATAAAGTAAGTTTTAACTGCAACAATAGAGCTGCTTCTCAGCTCGTGTACTATGATTTCCTTTTGGGCTCAGTGGTAAATGCGTTCGAGCCTTAGCAAAATAACCAAACGTTTTTTCGCGGCACCACCTCCGAGAGGTTAGGTAAGGTTGAGTGGCTGTCCCTACTAAGCAGGGACATACTTCGGCCAGAACAAGGCCCATAGAAAAACCGGGTAACCAGCATCAGAGAACTCACATGTGTAATTTCCTTAGGAAAGAAGAATGAAGTTGAAGTTCCGGGTAACCGTAGGGGTGCAAACTCTATCCTGTGCCACACCTACATAAAAATTTCTGAATTTTAAAAATGTTGAGCCTAGCTAGGTCATTGAGGTCATCGAAGAAGTACTTTCCTAGGATTTTCCTCCTTAGCCTTGATAGGGCAAGACAGGAGCAAAGAAGGTGTGTCTGTGTGGTCGTTTCCTCCTCCTCTTCGTCTTTGCAGCTTCTACAAAATTCGTTAGAGGGAACACCTAATCTGCTGGCATGCCTGCCAATTAGACAATGTCTCGTAACGGCTCCTTCTATATTTCTTATATATGTTTCCTATTCACGGACAGAAGTCTTCCCGTTCTCCTCAGATCCAGGTTGGGCCAGATCTGTTTTGACAGAAGACAGAAGACATTGACGTTGTTCCACCTGCTATTAGTTATTTTTGCTTCAGTATCGAGGTAAGATTTTATCGATTCTGTGGAGGTAGGCGGTTCCCCTCCGTTATCAGTAGCTCGTTTGCTAGCTCGTCCGCTTTGCAGTTGCCCGGAACGTGCCTGTGCCCAGGAACCCAGCATAGGGAAACATCGCATTTGTCAGCAATCTCATTTAGATACCTGCGACATTGCTTTACCAACTTGGATCGTACTGTCGTTGATTCCAAGGCTTTTATCGCTGCCTGAGAGGTTGATTTGAATTGAGTTTTTCGTTAAAAATAACATCGTAGTCCTTGACTGATTTGCATATATAGGGTGCGTCATCTGTTGGTTTTTTTTATAAGAAAAACTGTTCAATATTTTTCCACGATTGTTACTTTATTGAAAACAGTAAACCTTTCATTCAAATGACTGTCAACTGGCTTGACAGTAGACCATCCTGGCAACTCAATATTTCTATACATTTTTGATGATGTCAGACCCAGTTTCACGAATTGCTTGACCAATATTGTTCTGGAGTGCCTGAATCGTCTCACACAAAAAAAAAAAAGTCCAACGGCGTCAAATCGCAGCTCCGTGGCTGCCAAGCAACATCACTAAAACGACTGATTACACGATTATTGAACTTAATGTGCAATAAATTGATTGTTGGATGGCTTGTGTGGCACATAGCCCCATCTTGCTGGTACCATAGTCCAAGTTCAAGTCCTCAATTTCTGGCCATAAAAAAAACGGTTATCATGCTTCGATAGCGTTCTCCTGTCTTCCATTGTCGTATTGGAAGATGATATTTGTGGCTCCATTTGGATTTTCCAAACCCCAAATACCGTAATTTTGCTTATTTACCAAGCCGCCGAGATGAAAATGCGCCTCGAGCATTTCGAGCTGCTCGAATGTCCAAACAGAGAAGTGATCATTTGCTTCAATTCCCGAGTCGATTGGACCTTGTTACCGAATAATCCTAGATCTTTATGCGAAATTCTCCTTAGACTAGTGCCACTGATCTTCATTTGCTGAGATCTTTGACGCGTTGAGGTTCTCGGGCTTAGCCGCACATTTTCGGCAACACCTGCAATATTCTCCGTTGAGCTCACAGAACGAACGCGGGTATTTCTTCGGTTATCAATCAACAAACCAGTCTCATGACTTTTCTCACAAACCTGCCTACACCAGCTGCAGTTGTTGCATTATTTCGACCGAAATTGCTTTTCAAAATTTGCACTGTTTCGACAATACAGCATTCGCCTGGGAAGTTACTTTACAATATTTCCCAACGTTGTTCAAGCCAGGGATTTTTAGAATCTTAGACATCCTGGGCAGACAAATGGCTGCTAGTTCAGCTGTTCGCCTCAAATAAATTTCACAGCCACGTTTCCATTTTGAACAAATTCAAACTCTTCTCTGGAAACACAGGCCCAGCACTAGCCAGAGCTAGGCAGCGCACACTCGGAAAACCCTTTTCCAAGGAACTATCTGAGATTTCTAACATCAAATTCCACAACATTATTAATTTTCTTAACTCCACAGGATGGATTGAAAAACCACACTCTTAGCTACGCCCATCAACATCCAGGTCTCGTGAGTTGTGGTATCAAAACGGCGCATCCGCGCTACTTGTGTCTCTGGCACTTCAATCACTTCTACCTACCTACCAGATTACACCACATCCAAGCTAAATTTTAATACAACTTGGCTTGCCACCATTCCCTCCAGCCAGGGAGGATGAGACATTTCCACAGATTAGGTTAGGCAAGGTTGAGTGGCTCTCCCTACTAAGCAAGGCCAGAACAAGGCCCTTAGAAAAACCGGGTGACCAGCATCAGAGACCTCACATGTGTTATTTTCTTAGGGAAGAAGAATGAAGTTGAAGTTGAAGTTCTGGGTAACCGTGACGGTGCCACACCTACATACAAATTTCTTAATTTGAAAGATATCGAGCCTAGCTAGGTCATTAAGGTCATCGAAGAAGTACTTTCCTAGGATTTTCCTCCTTAGCTTTGATAGGGCAAGACAGGAGCAAAGAAGGTGTGTCTGTGTGGTCGTTTCCTCCTCCTCTTCGTCTTTGCAGCTTCTACAAAATTCGTTAGAGGGAACACCTAATCTGCTGGCATGCCTGCCAATTAGACAATGTCTCGTAACGGCTCCTTCTATATTTCTCATATATCGTTCCTATTCACGGACAGAAGTCTTCCCGTTCTCCTCAGATCCAGGTTGGGCCAGATCTGTTTTGACAGAAGACAGAAGACATTGACGTTGTTCCACCTGCTATTAGTTATTTTTGCTTCAGTATCGAGGTAAGATTTTATCGATTTAAGAGAGGCAGGCTGCGCCTTCCTTTGCTTATTCGTCCGCTTTGAATTTACCCAGAACGTCTATGTGCCCTGCAGTACCTGTCAACGATCTCATTCCTTGCTTTACCAACTTGGATCCAAGGCTTTTATCGCTCCCTGACTATCTTTGTATAGTACAATAGCGCTACCATCTACTGCGTCAATCGAAAGCCAAGCCGCATCTTCTCGGACTGCTGTAATCTCCACCTAAAATACACTACAGTGTTCCGGTAATCAGGTGCACTGGAGAAGACTTCTGCCCCCATACCATACGTTGTTTTAGATCCATCTGTGTATACATCTATCGCAGATTCATCTAGGACCCTTTCGGATTCCCAAACACTTCTGCTAGGAATTCTAGTCTTGAATTTAACGTTGAAGTCTATGAAGTTCTATTAGGGATAGTGATATTGTTGTAAAAGATCCCTAATTGGCCAACTGAAAGGATTCCCTCAGCCTTAAAGCTGCTTTGGCTGTCTTTTGCTTTCCATAAATATCAATAGGACGTAAATGGAGCACTGTCTGCTGCGCGGCAGTATGCGTTGTTCTTAGAGCCCCCGTTATACAGATGCATGATTCCCTCTCAATTCTTGTAAGAAGATCCAGATTACTCTAATTGTCTAATGCTGTCCACCAGACTTGTAGACCGTACATTAGGATAGGCTTCACTATAGCTGTATAAATCCAGTGTACTATTTCAGGCTGAAGACCCTTTTTCGGACCCAAAGCCTGTTGGATACAGAGGGATGAGAGGGGGGTATCCAACCTGTGCAGCAGCTGTCACTGCTGCGTTACCAGCTGCTCAGCTGGGATGGATTTGGGAGATTTGGAGGTGTTTGGAAGTTGGGATAGAAGAATACAGAGCGCCACACAATTTTTCAAAGAAACTGTGAAAACTTTGGGGGAATGCACACGCATAGCTCTGGACTCCCTTGCGGAACAATTTACCAACGGGATCGCGGCATTTATTTAGCCGTCACTGGGTACGGTTCAAACAACGCGTGGTGGAGGATTAAACGGCACTTTATGAAGTATTCTACTGCGAACAACTATTAAGCTAAAATATCCACTCTACTTATCTGTACTTGGGCGGCATGAAAACTATCTCTTAGGGATGGGGTGGGCTACTCGCCGCCACAGTCACCTTTATATCTTCTTCCTGGCTCTTTGGGTGGGTTAAGGTATCTTTGTATTTTGAGCTCGTCTCCTACTTAGCTGCTAGAACAAAGGGAATCACATCCAGTGCTCTGACAGCGTTGATTTTATCGTCCGCGACTGCTTGGATTCGCCCGTCCAGAGATCTTAAATTATCTACTAAGCCGAATTCTGTCCTAAAGCACAGATAAATATCTTTAAAGATCGCCCTACATGCTGAATAATTCTCGGCGCAGACAAATTTACAGGGACCCAGTGGTTCCCAAGGGAATCGGGAGTTATCCTTCACAATTTAGTTAGTTAAATTATTTGGAGGAGTTTAGGGGTTCACAATGTATTTGCTCATCAAGCAAACTACCTCCGAGCTCGGAGTCATTTTCCAGGGCTCATTCAGGGATGCGGACCATCCGTCCGATTCAGAGTTTTCAGATCGTCCATCTCCGGTTTATCTACTTTGTTATCCTCCGGAAGCTATGGTAAGCGGGGGTACTGGATATGAAGATACAGTAGCCGCCTTTAGCCATAGTCCTGCGAGGACAACGGACAAAATTGAGAGGGAGAAAGGGGTGAAAAAATGATGGGACAGAGAAGAGGAGGGATGGAGACGACCAGAGCTGTTTTGTGCGTTATTTTAACGCAGCAAACCCTCCGACAGGAATGAAGAGCAACAAAAGCCTTCTTGACACGGCCCAGGATATTAAGCTTCCAACTCAGTTTACTGTCAAGAATGACCTCCAAGTACTGGGCAATCTATGGACACGTATTTTCTATTTATTTCACCAGATCTTCTGTCTTGTGCCTCAGGCATTTCTCCGGCATTTTGTTGTCTTTCCATGTCACAGTTGATGTATTGACACCACGGAATAGCTTCTTTTTTTTTTAGACATCTCGGGGGGATTATATTTCCGTTCCATAACTTTGTAGACCTTCCTTGGCCAAATAATATAGTAATTGCATCGAAGTGAAATAGTTGTCGTTATAAAGCTTAGTAAACATCCCTGCCAGTCTCATAATTACATTGGAAGAAACACCTAAATCAGGTTCTCCAGACTGGACAACTTTTTTCTGCTCCAGTTTCGGACTCAAAGTTGTACCTACGTAAAACTTGAAACACCCCTTTAGAGCATATATTTTACAAATCCATTTATGAGACTTTTCGGAACTGTATCGTTTCAGATTGTTTCTTGCATTCACGCATAAATATTTCTCGAGTGGAACACTGCTAACGGTCTCATTTAGTTTTGCCACAACTGGCCTGATTTTGAACAATCTGTCGGACTTTTGATCGTCTCGTGGAATACATTGCGAGTTAAGTATTGAAGTGTAAGTATTGCCTTATTTTTTCAAAAATACTCGTGCAGGCATTGTTTCTTGTATCAAAGGTGTCCCTTAACTATTCTTTCAAAGATTTGTGTATCTTGTCTGTTTTACGACACCAAAAATTTGTTTGTATGCCAATATCTGTGACACGAAAGCTGTTGTTAAGGTCTTTTTGTTCAAGAATCCAGTGTACTAAATCTTTTGGGAACAGGTACCAAACAAATTGTGGGCCTAGATAGGTCCAAGAGGTCGAAAGTAAAAGTTTCATTGCATCCAAAACTGTGTTGTTGTTTATTTAGCATAAGATTTTTCTTCTTCCATCGTTGGTTTAATTTTTGTTTATTCTGTTCACGCACTGACTGAACGGATGCAAGAGGATTGTCCTGGAATAGGATCTGTAGGCGTGCAGTTCTTCAGATTCCTCTATGTATAGCCAATGCCATCTTCATCGTCTTCTGATAAATGGTCAAAGTCTTGAAAATCGTTGTGAAAGAAGCTGGCTCCCCTAAGTATGCTCTTCTTCGAGCTGAGAGGGCTGGACATGTACAAAAAGGAAGAAGAATTGTTTCTTCCTCTTCTTCGTTCATGTAGCTTCTGCAAAAGTCATTGTAGAGGAGGCTCAGGCTATTGGCGTGTTTACCGATGGTGCAGTGTCTCGTTATGACACCTACTATGGTACTTATGGGCAGTCTTCTCGGTCTGATGAGACAGTGAGAGCGTTTGAGATCCAGCTTTGTCCAAATCTGCTTGGTGATGAGGCAGGTGTTACCTTCTATCCATCTGTGATTGGCGATGTCAATCGCGTTTCTTTAAAGTAGCAATTTGGATGTAAGGAGAGGCATGCTTAAGTTCCCCCTTTCCGAAAGAATCGGTAGAGTTGTGACCTCTTTGGCGAGTTCATCAGCCATGCAGTTGCCTGGAATGTCCCTATGTCCCGGCAGCCATATAGGGTGAATTTCGAATTGCTCAGCTTTCTCGTTAAGGGATAAGCAAGCCAAGGTAATTTAAGGCTGTTTCTGAGTTAAAGACGATAGATTCCAGGGATTTTATCGCGGCCTGACTCACCAACGACAGGACTTCCTTAATTGCCATTATCTCGGCTTGGAAGACATTGTACTGATGCTTAGGCCTTCATCCTTGGAAAATACATTCCCGCCCTTTACCGATTCTGTTTTAGAGCCATCCGTGTAGAAGCAGATAGAAGCCTTTCGTTGTGCCTCAAAATGATCCTTCGAGTCAAGTCTGGAAAGGATAGTGGTAACGAAGTTTTTATCGAATAGGAGTCGTTAAAGGGTATAATCAGTGCTTTGCGGAAGGAATTCTAGATCATTCAGAATGGTAGAGTGCCCAACTGGCGGGTTGGACCAATGGTGAAGCTCTTTAATGTATATGGCTGCGCTGGTTGTCACTTGTTTACTGTAACAGATGGAACAGTGTATCTAGAGCCGCCCTTGAGGTGGTACTGAGTGCTCCATTGATACATATGCAGGGCGATCTATGGACTTTGGCCACATGGTTACGATTGATGGCTTTATCCAGGGCTTTCCATTAGACAATCACGCCATATGTCAAGATTGGTCTGAAGACAGATACATAAAGCCAGTACGTTATATGTGGTTGTAGGCTCCACTTGCTTCCTATTGCTTTTTTGCAGCATAACAGAGCTGTGGTGGCTTTCTTTACTCACTCGAGGATGTTAAGCTTCCAGCTGAGCTTTTCGTCGAGAATCAGACCCAGATATTTGGCTTTGTCTGAAAGTACAAGACTTGTACCACACAGTTTAGGAGGGTCGATAAAGGGAATTTTGTATTTCCTAGTGAAGAGGACTAATTCAGTTTTATGGGGATTGATTCCGGGGCCACACTCTTTAGTCCATTTAGATAGCTTGGAGAGAGCATTTTGTAAGGGGTCTCTTAGCGTGTTGAGGTGTTTACCCGACACAGCTATAGTAACATTGTTCCCATTGCAACCTTCCTTTTTCAGTATTAATAATAGCTCATTGACCACCAGTTTCCAAAGAAGAGGGGATAGCACACCCCTTTAGGAGCAGAAGACTTCTCCATGACTTCCGTTGGGCTTCCGTGGTGGCCCGCCTTAAGCAAAGCTTACAACATAACAAAACTTAGTAGAGCCCAACGAACAGCTGGTATTGGGAACACAAGAGCGATCCGATCGAGCCCGTCAAAAGCTCTTAACTTGCTCCTCCATATCCCGCCCCTGGACTTGCACATCAAATACATCGTTTCGTGTAGTGCTATCGGACTCAGAGAATCTGAGCTTTGGTCCCCAAGCCACCCTATAGCCACAGTAAGGCTCTTGACCTAGGGATGCTGCCTAGGGATTTAGCCTCGACCATAACTGACTACACGACTCCTACACGACTTTCACTTTCCGGAAACGTCGGAATGGAACAATAATCTATCAAACTACCAAGTATCGATCTTCATCGACGGCTCCAAGATGGAGTGTGGCGTTGGAGTAGGTGTCTTCTCAGCGGAATTAAACGTGTCCAAATTCTACCGCCTCCCAGACTCTTCCAGGCGGAGGTGCTCGCGATTAGAGAAGCCTTCAAGATACTTAGCCTCAGCGCTCCACTCACTTACTTCGTCCTCTAAACTAGTGGAACAGTGTAAGGAAACTTTAACGCAGGCAACCGCTTGGTTCAACATCACTCTCCTCTGGGTTTCCGGCCATAGTAACATAGAGGGGAACGAGAGAGCCGACGCGTTAGCCAGTTGTGGTTCTACCCTGGATGTCTCCCTTGCGAAGTCAGTCTGCTCCCCAATGGGACTCATCAAGGGCAATATTTTCCAACATTTTCTCTCTATTGCCAACTCTAGGTGGAAAAGTCTTGCAACTTGTGCCATATCTAGACAGATATGGAACGCCTACAATAAAAACAGAACGAAGGACCTAATCAATAGAAACCGCATCGAGACAGCTAGAATCTCGGCAATTAGCACGGGCCACTGGCCGAAAGGTCAACACGCTGCCAAGTTAGGCATCCCGTTCAACCCGTTCATACAAAAAGGAAACGTTATTCCACTTTCTCTGTGACTGCCCGGCACTTGCCAGAGCCAGGCAGCGCACTCTCAGAAAATCCTTTTTGAAGAAACTATCTGAGATTTCCCACTTTCTTAATTCCACAGGATGGATCTGAAAACTACACTCTCAGTCACGCCCATCAACATCCAGGTCACGTGAGTTGTGTTATCAAAACGGCGCATCCGCGCTACTTGTGCCTCTGGTGGGCTTACCAGTTTCAACCACTTCTACCTGCCTACCTACCAACGTTTTGAATGTCTTTAGGGCATCCCTATGTTGTTACGGTTTATTATGTGACAGATGTATCACATTGAGTTGTAAGTGTCAAATCCGCTGCTATTGACTTCGATAAACAGTTTTCCGGTATGGGTTAAGAGTGACATGATTCTTCGTTGAGAAGAACCTTCGAGTAGTGGTCTTTGGTCCTAATAGTCCTTAGTGTGTAAAATCTCACACTTTCATCTGAATGTCGACAGCTTTATGGGGAAGATTCTGTTAAGGTGCCTTTATCTCAGAGTGCTTCTTGAATATTTCCGAATCTTTTGGCCTTCTATACCCGTTGACAGAGTGGAAAAGAACCTTATTCAGCTAATTGCTGTAGCTACATATAGCTTTCTTCATTGTCCTGAATGATTTGGGGTGACTATAGTACCTTTGGGAATGAGGACTACCTCATCTGTTTGGCAGGCGTGGCGTAACCACTCTGTAAGAAAGCAGGATAAATGCCGTGTACTTCTGGAGATTTAAAACTTTCTTTGTTGCTCTTTATGCTGTTAAGTCTTCGTCCTCCTTTTTCGTTCTGTTGATAAGCAACTTCCTCCGGCCTTCTAGGATTTCTAGTGGAATTCGTTTCAATACAGTCTTCTTTGTAGGTCCTTATAAAACCTCCAAATGTTACTCTGTCTCTATTACTATTTAAGCCTTTGTAAATTTTTAGACGGCTAACTCGAATGCAAGCAATCAGATCTAATACACAATTTACTTGTGTTCGATTTTCTCCTGATGGATCACAACTTCTAACTGCTGGAGCTGATGGTACCGTTGCTTATTGGATGGTGAGTGTTAAAAACGAAGGCTTTTCCTTTAGTAAAAGTTTAATTTTGTGTGCCTAGACTTACAATGGCTGCCTTTTAAGAGAATTGCAATGCGCCAACAAGACACCGGTCAATTCTGTAAACTTTGACTGTGATGGTAAATATTTTGTTATAGCAGGCGCCGACTCATCCGTCCAGGTATTTGAACTTATTTTTGACGCAAGGAAAAAAACGTGACTCTTTAGCAAACTGTTATTTCAGATATGGGACTATGAAAAGGGCATACCGCTACGTGTTGGTGTGCAACATTCCGCTGCCGTCAATACCTGTCGTTTTAGTCCTTGTGGGAAGTATATAGTTTCAGCAAGTGAGATCGGACTCATTATCGTTTGGGATACACCAAAGGTAATTCAATTAAGTTTTGTTAGTACTAGGTGTCCTAAATCGTTTTTTTTTTTTAGCAATTTTGGCCAACAAATTATAAAGAAAGGAAAGAAACTAAAAAAGATTATGTGGAAACTAAGACGAATTCTAATCCTTGTAGAGCTAGAGTGAATGAAAATATCAAAGGGCTTGAGGCCAGTCGTAAAAATAAGGATTTTCTTTGTGCTGAGTGTCCTCCGATTGATCCTAAAACTAAGCCGGATATAAGTATGTAAATGAAAAAAAAAGAAAAAACTAAAAAAAAAGTAGTGTATCCGGCATAAATTGAGTCCTATAATATATTTATATCTACAATCATTTTATACAAAAAAAAAAGATGTCCTTAATTTCGTATCACAATGCTTATGTCCACTAGAAGGTGCCCTGAAGGTAATAAATAACCGGAGTATGTTCTGCGGACTTACGGTCAACCCACAGAAAACAGAGCTTGTCCTGTTTACCAACAAAAGAATGATACCGGAGTTCAGGATGCCATCCATTGAAGTATATGGAACAATGCTTAAGCGCCATTGTATAGAAGTCTGTTGGAAGAGCAACTACAAATACAACAGGATACAGATCTCTGTAACAACGAACAAATTATAAAAAAATGTATATTCGAGGATCAACCGAAGCACTACAAGGAAAAGGCACTATAAAGAACCATGCTTTGACAGCGAGTGCTACAAGGCTAGGCAACTATCGTTCACCTGGCTGAGGTTATTCCGGCAGTATAACGAAGGTGCGATGAAGGGGATGTATTTGAAGGCCAACAGCGTGTTTAAGGCCATTCTGAGGGAAAAGCGTAAAACTTACTGTGAATCGATTGCTCGGGGATTGGCATACTGCAGCAATTCATCAGATTTTTGGCAAAAAAAAACTCAACGATAGCAAGTTTAGCATAAACTCCAAATTAAGCCCTAATGTCCTACTCGAATACTTGTATGCTCTCTTGAATCCGCTCCCTAGTGAGCTCAACTTTCACTATGCTGTGCCCGGATTACAGAACAACACCTTGGATAGACCGATTATTTATGAGGAAGTTATTAGAGCGCTAAGTGCCCTAAAGAATGATAAATCCGCAGGATCTGATGGAGTCCCTGTTGAATTTTATAAGTATGGTAATAGGGAGTTGAATGAAAGACTTACAATCATGTTTAACAGGATTCTAGATAGTGGAGTAATCCCAAACCGCTTTAAAGAAGCTCTAATTTTCCCCATTTATAAAAAAGGATGCTCATTGGACCCAGCAAATTATAGAGGCTTTTCCTTTCTTAATGCTTCCTAAAAAATTTTCACGGCAATCCTACAGTGTTGACTATCGACATGGATTAAGGAGAATAGTCTGCTAAAGGAATATCAAGCGGGCTTCAGGCCAGGATATTCTACTATCGACCATGTGTTTGTGTTAAGGAGTAAAACTGTTTGTGTTCTTTGTTGACTTCAAGTCTGCTTTTGACTCAGTGGACCGAAATGCTTTATTCTACAAACTCTATATGATAATGCTGGAAACAGGCTTGTCCCCATTGTTCATTAAAACATTTAAATTGCACGTAGACTACGTTCTGCAAGTCCTGAAGTTGCCGGATAGCCGATTGCTAAAAAAAAACAGCTCTACAGGCAACACAAACCGAATCAGGGTGTTACCGAGAGTGGCCGGAACTAGCAAGAAGCTGGGAGATAGATTTGGACATCAGTGATATGGAAAGTTTGAAACCACAACTCTATTACCTTATCACAAGTCTAGATGAACAGGCTAGATCAACGTTCTTAGAGCAAGCTGCAGGATCGCAGCATAGAATGATCTATGACTGCCTAAATCATAACCTGCTTGGAACCAACTATTTCCGTGACGAATATAGCATCCAGCAAATATCGACAAGCTTCGGGGAGAGCTGCTGAAACTCAATTATATTCTTCATAGAGAAGACCTACCAGTACTGTGCAATCTGTGTAACTTGGCGAAGAGGGAAGATGTCATCCATTTTATCGGAGAGTGCCCTGTTTTGAAAGAAATAAGGAGGTATATCTTCGAAAGTGATATCCTGTCGGCGGACCAAGTCCTTATGCTCCTATACTTACGTACGGTAACCTGGTGTGGTGGCAGGCAGTGTGCAAAACCACTAAACTTAAACTATTAACAAAGATTCAAAGGCTAGCATTAAGAACCACCCCCACAGCAGGACTTGACTCAACTTATTTCCGCTGGATTAACTTGTACAGGAATCAGCAGCAAAGGCGTCCTTCGCATTAGCTAAACTGGAAACTGGGAACCCAGTCAGACAGGGCACGCACAGATCCTGCGCAAATTTGTGGGCAACACTGTGTGCACAGCCTACAAGTTGCTTTACTTAGACGTCGATAGACCTTTCTCAACCTGCCTTTCCAGCAGTAATGAATGGCAGGGTAATCAGACACAACAACCTCCGTCTATACGGATGGATCCAAAATGGACATAGGCGTGAGCGCTGGATTCTGGATCTGGATCGATCAGACTCCCAGACCACAGTAGTGTCTTCCAAGCGGAGGTCCTGGCAGTGACAACTACCACGGTATTACATTTTACATTTTACATTTTTCATCGACAGCCAGGCGGAAATAAGGACGATTACTGCCATAGAAATAAAATCGAAGCCTGTTAGTCGCTGTCGCGAAGAGCTACGGGTTCTTGGCAGCGGTAAGCAGCACAAAGAAAATTTCTGCAGGGTCCACGAGATCTCTGTCCACAGGCGTAGAGCTTGGCCTGCCGAGCATACTCACTGGGTATCGTCACCTGGGATGTATCTCTGGTACGTGCAATGCTAAGTCCAAAAACGCTGGAGCTAGTCACTTGAAAATTGGACAGTATACTTTTTTTTTATGGCGTAGTCATAAGGATTTTTGGAAATCTCGTCTCTAAGGAGGACACATCTTTTCAGACAGTCAAGTAGCGATCAGGTCCCTGGAATCAGTCTCTTCAAATTCGTTAGTAGCTCTAGATTGCCGATCATTTCTTATAAAGATGGCGGAGCAGTTCTGTATTCACCTTTATTGGGTGCCGGGGCATAGAGATATTCGAGGGAAGGCTGATGAACTCGCCAAATATGGAACAACCGTACTCGTGCTTACAGAAAGAGACACCCTGGGTATACCGATCGCTGCATGTAAACTTAAACTCAAGCTGGATGCTATCGAGAAAACAAATTCTAGGTGGACAAATGGTATAACGTGTCTAGCGACAAAGCGGATTTGGCCATGGCTGGATCTGAAACGCTCTAAGAATTTAATTTCTCTCAACAGATCGCATGTCAGATCTGTAATAGATGTCATCACGGGACACTGTCTAATAGGCAAGCATGCAATAATGCTTGGCGTCCATTCAAACGATTTCTGTAGAAGCTTCATGGACGAAGAGGAGGAGGAAACGATTCCCCACCTTCTTTGTAACTACCCAGCTCTCTCCCGTAAAAGAAGACTCCATTTAGGGGAATTCTACTTTAACGACTTAGGAGATCTGATAAATACTGTTATCAGAAACCTCCTTCGCTTCATAAGAAGCTCCAATTGGTTCAACGAGTAGGTAAGGAGATCTCTCCAGATTCATGTGGTGTCACAATAGACCTATCACTGGTCTTAGTGTGCTGGCAATAGCTGGCAGCCACTTCAACCTAACTTAACCTAACCTATGGAGGAGCTTTGAAGTTTCTGTGAGGTTACCTGCATATCTCATAAGCCGAACACTAAGATCCTTGGTTTAGTAAATTGGAAGCGGCGTGTCCGGTAGTATTAAGGATGGAAAGCGGCATTAGCTCAGGCTCAGACCCTCCAAGGGCCATTGATCTGATAAGGACGTAAGTATTTGTCTACTTGCAGACCTTCGTAGATAATCTCAAGACTCTGCCAGCAGACAATCCTATAATTAACCTTTCAAACTGTCTGCCATCGGTTTCGAACCCATACTGTTGAAATGGATGTCTTCTTACCTGGAAAACGTTTTTACAGTGTTCGAATTAGGTTCACCCATTCTGCTTCTTTTTTAGCCACCTCTGGTGTTCCAAAAGGCAGCCATCTGGGTCCACTTCTTTTTATACTAACTATTAACGATCTTAAACACTCGTCCGTCCCCCTTTACGCCGACAACGATACAAAATCTTTTCAAAGCTATTTCCTCATCCCAAGACTCTATCCTCCTTCAGCAAGACCTCGATAGTTTTTCGATCTGGTGCCTCAAAAATTGCCTGGAATTAAATATAGCCAAATGCCAATCCATCACCTTTTTTCATAAGCAGCACCGATCTCCTCCCCGACTCTACCTTCTGCACAATCAACCTGTCTCTTCCGTTCAATCTCTTTGCGGGCTCGGCATTTTGTGTGATAGAAAGCTCAATTTCCGCGTACATATGGATGAGATAATCCTTAAGGCCAATTCTGTAAAACGATGGTCCAAAGAATTCACCAACCCATACGTAACCAGGTCTCTCGCTACATTACCTTTGTTCGCTTCCTTCTAGAGTATGCCAGTCAAGTGTGGTCCCCGTATGTCTCAAGAATCGAAAGCATCGAGCGCCGTTTTCTTCGATTTGCTTTCTGAGGTCTGCCCTGGAACGACCCTTTTATTCTCTCTCCCTATCAAAACCACCTCAATCTCACTTCGACTTAAACACCCTTGAGGAATGCAGAGATGCAACCGACATTCTCTTCATTCATCGACTGTTTTCAGGTCTCATTGAATGTGCGTCACTTCACAACTCTGTTTTCTTTAACACTAACCCTCGAAATCTACAAATCCCTCGTCTCTTCTATCTACGAACCCACCATACATCCTATGAACCGATCTCCCGTATGCTACGAAAGATTAACTCGAACCTTACCAGAGCTGTTCACGAGCTCTATGAGCAGAAGAGGATAGACGAGCACCGGCTTCTCAGGAGGAAAAAGAAGGAGCATGAGAAGCGCACGGTCGAGGAAATTGAGAGATTCGGAAGTTTTACCAAAAGGTAAAAACTACATGCCAACGACACAAACTCCGAACGGAAGCATGTAGAGACGAGCAAGGGACTAGTAGTAGAGTCGCAGTCGATGCTGAGGATTTGGAAGGAGTGTTTCTATAGACTGTATAACGGCGATGACGAACCAAATACCGCTGTCAAGTAGAATCAACCTTTCAAGCTGGGCGATGTAGACCAACAATGTCCACCCGATCTGGATGAAGTCATATCTAAGCTGAAGTCCAACAAAACTGCTGGAGCAGATGGCCCAATTGCCGAGCTCTTCAAAGCGGCAGGCGATGATGGTAAGGAGCATACACCAACCCATCTGTCAGAAGAAAACATGCCCGATGAATGGAACCTGAGCATTGGTTGTCCGATCTTCAAGAAAGGAGACCCTCTGAACTGCGCCAACTACAGAGGTATTAGTCTTCTTAACATCGCCTACAAGATCCTATCTGGCGTATTGTGTGAACGTCTGAAGCCGTTCGTCAGCAACCTAATTGGTCCAGATCAGTGTGGCTTTAGGCCAGGAAAGTCCACCATCGACCAAATATTCACACTACAGCAGATCTTGAAGAAAACCCATGAGCTCCAAATCGATACACACCATCTATTCATCGAATTTAAGGCCGCGTATGACAGCATCTATAGAGACGAGCCATACATAGCTTTGTATAGTTTTGACATCCCTGCCAAACTCGTCCGTTTGTGCAGGATGACGATGGAGAATGCACACTGCTCCATCAAGGTCGGTAAAGAACTCATCGAGACCTTTGATGTCAAAAAAGGATTTAGATAAGGCGATGTGCTATTATGCGACTTCTTTAACATCGTTCTTGACAGAATAGTGCAAAACTCACAAGGCACAATCCTTCAAAAGTCCGTCCAATTACTCGCATACGTCAATGATATTGACATAATCGGGAGAAAGCAGCTTGACGTCAGTAGCGCCTTCGTGAGTATTAAGACGGAAGCGCCGAAGATGAGTTTAACGGCCAATGAGGGCAAGACCATCTATATGCTGTCAACAAGAAAGGACACTCAACACCGACGCGACGTCTCAGACACAACGTCTCCCTGGACAGATATAACTTCGAGGTAGTTAAGGACTTTGTCTAGACAACGTTCAGACAACGACACCAACGCTGAGATCAAACGAAGAAGGCAATTGACTAGCAAAGCCCTCTCTCGAACAACAAAAGTGACCCTATATAACCCCTTAATAGTCCCAGTCCTGCTCTACGGCGCTTAGGCATGGACTTTACCAGAAATGGATGAGGGTGCTCTTTGCTGCTTCGAGACGAAAATTCTTCGCGTGATTTTCGGTCCCGTCTGCATAAACGGTGAGAGGAGGAGGAGATACAACGACGAACTGTATGGGCTGTACAGCGACATCGACTTAGCCAGATGAGTGAAGGTCCAACGACTGAGGTGGCTGGGTCATGTAGAGCGGATGGACACCAATGCTCCGGTCAGAAAAATTTTCGGCAATAGAGGAGGACCGCGACTCTGATGGCGCACGCAAGTTGAAGGGGACCTAAACCAACTTTGCATGCGAAAGTGGAGGCAGCTAGCTAAAGATCGAGCTGGCTGGAGACGCTTGTTAGTTGAGGCCCCGGACTGTAGCGCCACCTTTAGTCAGTAAGTTAGATTGCTGTCAAATATTAAATTAGGTACATGCTTTCCTGATAAGAGCTGATCTTGATGCCCTCGTGTCCCTAGTTTTTTGTGAATAAACCCGATTATAGCCTCAATTTGTTGTTTGTTTCTGTGAGTTTGACATCCTTTGTTTGGATAACTAACTCTTGTGGATGAGCTCATGAATTGTGGGATCTTTGTGGAGTAAGGTTTACAGGAAACGTCTAATATATGTGTACAGGGAAAGGCATACATTGCATGTGAGAGTTCCTGAATCCTACTTTCAGTCGCCGGACAAAAATTCATCTCAGTATACAACGAGAAACTGTAGCAACAAATATTTTACGATTAAATCAAACGAAATCATAATTTGTAAAACATCGTCATGGCGGATGACCAAGTGGACGAAAACAGGCTCAGTCTAAAAGCGATATTTGGATTCTGTGGACATGTCCTTTATGGCTTGAAACTTCTCTCGGATGGGTTACACTTTGCCTTTCCGTTCGGTGATAAGGTGGTTGTTAAACATATTATTACAAAAAAACAAAAGTTTTTAACAGGACACACACACACGGTGTCCTGTCTGCATGTTTCACACAGGTTTGATATATTTTGATACAAATTCATGTATAGATTTTTGAAAATGCTTTTTTGTTTTTGTGTCGATAGCGGTAAGTATGTAGCATCTGGACAACTTAATCATATGGGATTTCGGGGTTATGTCATTCTTTGGGACTATGCTCAGATGAAAGAAATAGCAAGGCATGATCTACACAAAGTAAGTCGAAGGAAGAGCTAGTTAAAGATAAAATAAAATCGAAATGATTGTGTTGCCTTCTAGGTTAATTGTGAATCTGTACGCTTTACTGCAGAGGATAGGTACGTTGTAAGTATTGGTGGTATTTATGATGGCTATGTCATTGTTCTAGACGTTGCAATGAGGTAAGAGTGTCCTCTAATCCTTTTTATTTTTTTTTAATTCACAAAATTTTTGTTTTCCAAAATAGAAAGCCAATTTGTCGATCAGTGGCTGTCAACAGTACGTCGGGACATCCAAACAATGTACGCCCGTTAAATAAGGATCCGTCAATCTTTTTAGTTTCTGGAGATCGTAAGTTATTATAAATTTATTCTTTGTTCTTAAAAGGGAACGCTTTTTGGGTCCTTGGACTACTATAGCTTCTAAGTTCTACAACGCATTTCAGATACGGATAGTCTCCGATTTGATTTACTGGTCTATCTTCCGTCTTGATAGCTCTTAAGCGCTATTCAGGATGAACCACGAAGAGATTATTTATCGTTGCATCACAACCGCGTTATAGCTTTATTGGCACGTTTAAAAATCCTTTAAGTCGTGGCATTACGAATGTCCTCCGGTGTTAGGAATTCTTTGTGGAGAAAGCGTTTTCTGACACTGCAGACAGCCACGCACTCACATAGTACGTGTTCCGCTGATTCGTCCTCCTCTAAGCAGAGTCTGCTGATATCTGTGATATCTGAGGCTGCAGTGACCGGTGAGGAAGCTGGCAATTCTTCTGATATCGTCCCTTTTATGATTGAGAATGTTGTTTGTGGATTTGTTCAGGGGTCGGATGGCCCTTTTAGCCTGTCTGAGTCCCTGAGTGTTGTTCCAGTAGGATGAGAGATTTTGTTTTTCCCAGCTGTCCAGACTCATTCCGAACGCGGAGGTAGGGAGTCGCAGAAGGGTTCCGCACCTATGTACCTTTCTGAAGAGCCTTTTCTGGTGAGTTGGTCTGCAATTTCGTTGCCTTCAATGCCTCTGTGTCCTGGTATCCACCAGAGCTTGACTTTATTTCGCTTTGATAGGTCCTGGAGAGTATTGAAGCAGCCTAGAGCGGCATTTGAGTTACAGAAATGGGAACTCAGTGCTTTGAGCACTGCTTGACCGGTATCGATGGCATGTAGTTCCGCTTGAAAGACACTGGGACACATTCCAAGTGCTTTTGAGACTGCGACTAGAGCCATAGATACCGGCACCAACACCGGAGTCCATCTCTGAACCATCAGCATACCACACTAGTCCTTTTATGTTCATCAGCGGGTCTCCGGTTTCCCGGGAGTGACGGTTCGGGATCTCAATCTCGAACTTCCTGCCAAAACAGAGTAACTTGGGCATAAAGTCCGATACCGTGCTGATCATTTCAAGCTCGGGGAAGTCAGATAGGATAGCCATGTGACCTGTAGGTCTGCTTGGCTGGACACCTGTAGAGCGTTGGAGGTTAACTGCACTGCGTATTGCCACTTTTTTCTTACATAGATGTGCAGTAGGGTAAGTCCAATCAGTGCCGCAGGGGCTGCCGTAAGGCAAGTTTGCATAGCCCCGGTGAAGCCGAGACATGCTAATCTTTGAAGAAGCTGTAGCTTTAGGATGGTTGATTTTTCCTTGACTTTTGTCCTCCAAACTACAGAGGCGTAGGTAAGGATGGGTCTCACTACCATGGTGTAAAGCCCATATGTAACCTTGGGCTGTAGACCCCCGGGTTTTACCAAACATTCGGCGACATACCCACATGGCATTGGTCGGTTTGGTAATTTTATTGTTAACGTGTGAGTTCCAGAGGACAGTTCCTTCTTCTAGTAAATGGTACCAGAACTGCTTTGTTGGGGTTAATAGATAAGCCCTCTCTGACACAAGTCAGAGACAAAATGAAGGGCTTTCTGCATACCCTCGCACAATTTGCGTTCATGCTTTCCTGTTGTGGTGATCACAAGATTATCAGAGTAGCCAAGGTTGCTGAGTTTGGTGAGAAGGTCGTCAATGCTGATTGACGATAAGAGAGGCGAGACCACCTTGTGGACAGCCTTAAACTGCTAAAATAGTCACTGAGATCTCTCCAGAGGTGGCTGAGATTCTTCGGCTTTCAAGTTTCGCCCTAACCCACCTGTTAGTTGGGTGATCAATGCCTCTGCGGGTGAGAGCATTGGTAATTGAATCGTAGCCGGTGTTGTCAAAAGCATCTTCAACGTTAAGGAATGCACTGAGGATGATTTCCTTTGAGCAAAAACCTGCCTCTATCTGTGTGACTAGATGGTGCAGGGTGCTTTCAGTGGATCGATCCTTCCGACAAGCATATTGGATGGGATGCAGAGGCGTATTCTTTTCTATAGTACCTCTAGCCTAGCTTGGGGATGAAAACCACAGTAACTTCCTGCCAAGTTAGTGGAATGTATCCTAGGTTAAAGCTGGTCCTAAATAAATATACCAGAGATGGAATGATGTAGTCCAGACTGGGTGAGAGCCGGAAAGACTCCATCACTCCCTCGTGACTTAAATGCCGTCTGCCCATCTAATCTTGTCTTGACTGAAAAGTCTACCAGACAGACTATTGGTTCTGCTGTCGATTCTACGATCGGAAGCAGTGGTGGTGACATCAGAGATGTTTTGCTGTATCTCCGAGCCTGGGAAGTGCACATGGAGCAAAATTTCCAGAGTTTCTAGACTCTCACAGTTTTTCCTCCAAGACAGTCTTTTGGATTTCCTGAGTTCGGAGTTATAGGTGGTTAATGCGGATCTGTATTCATCCGACATTTTGGTGCCTTTAGCTCTATTGAAAAGTGCTCTCACATGTTTTCTAAGCCTTCCGAGTTGATCGTTCCATCACGGTACGCACCGTTTAACCGTGTCGAGTTTAACGACATAACTGCTTTTGAAGGATGATATAAGTGTGTTATAAAGTTGGTAGGCAGCCTCACCTACGTCACTTTCTGACAGTAGAGACTTGGGAAGCGAATCTTCTCTGGCTGCGAGATTAACACGAGAAGAAGCCCAGTTAGTTCGTTTGGGCGCGTACCGTGGACTGGCTTGTTTAACTGCACCTGAAACATTGAATCTGAAATGCTGGTGATCAGATGACGAGGCTTCGTTAGATACATGCCAGTCTAGTCAAGTTAGGTCAAGTACCTCTTCTCGAATGGCATTTATAAAAGTTGGTTTGTTACCCATATTGGCTACAAGCCTGCTTAGTCCAGTCTAGTCGAGGATGCAGGTTTTTTCTTTTGCGTTTGGAGGTGGGAATCTTTTAAAGACGAAACTGGGCCTGTACCCAGTAACAGTGTGGAATTTCCACCCACTAAAACCCACCTCCCCTTTGTTGCCCCTTTTTTCCCACGGTACCGCCACCGTCTTGGCATTTCAACGTGGGGGGGCGAGCAGCTCCACGTGCTCACAATCTTGTTAGGACTTCTTCACTTTGTCGCCTTTTTCGTTCGAGGCGTCTTAGCTGTGCCGTAATCTGTTTTGCACAATGGCTTACAACGTTCCATGTCTCCTGCGATTGGGTCATACATCGTACTAAGTTTTCGGGGGTTAGTGTTTCCCCAAGTTCATTCCTCAACGTTTGTCTCTCGATTTCAAATCGTGGACAGTGGAAGAACACATGTTCCACATCTTCCTGAGCTTTGATGCAATAGGTACGGACAATACGGAGAGTTGTCGTGCTTGAATCTGTATAGATACGCGTGGAAACATCCATGTCCACTTAGTAGCTGCGTTACGTAGAAGTCCACTTCGCCATGCTTGCGGCTTGTCCATGTCTCAATGAGTGGTATAAGTCAGTAGGTCCATCGGCCTTTGCTCGATACGTGCTGCCATTTCGCCATGCTGTTTGCTCTCTCTGATGAGTTTACTTCGCTGCCGGTTGACCCCGGTTCCTGGTTTCTCATTTTATACAGTTGTTCGGCCTCCTTGGTCAGTAAATCAATTGGGAGTGATCCTGCAATTACACAGACTGGATCTTCTGATATTGGACGAAATGCACTGCATACTCTAATTGCGCAGAGTCGGTATGTCGCTTAAATTTTGCGCTTATACGACTTAATTTGCATGGCCTCAGCCCATATTGGTGACCCGTAGAGCAACACAGACGTGACCACCCTGGCCAGGAGTCTCCTTGGACTGTATTTCGGTCCTCCATGATTTGGCATGATGCCCATTAGTGCATTATTCACTCGTGCGGCTTTACCACTGACATACTCCAGATGTTCGTTATACGATAGCCTCGTGTCAATCATGACACCAAGGTATTTTATGTTGTGCCCTCCTATCACAAGGGTGACTGTTTCCCTTTTCTTTCTGCTACTGATTAGTACAGCTTCCGTCTTATGTTCTGCTAGTTTCAAATCCACGGATTCAAGCCAGCGTTAAACAATCCCGATTGTGTCGTTGCTTATTTGGACAACTTCTTCTAAAAGCTTAGCCACCACGACTATCGCAATATCATTCGCAAAGCCTACGATCTTAGCTTCTTCTTGGAATAGGTAGTTTAAGTATCGCGTCGTACATAACATTCCATAGAAGTTGGGCCCAACACCGAACCCTGTGGCACCCCTCCTGTGACCGGATACTCCTTGGGGCCCATCATCTGTGTCATATAGCAGTATCCTTTGTCTGAAGTAATCCATCATTACCTTCATGAGGGCCTCATGTTTCGGAGGGCTACCAATATGTGCTTCCAGTTCGCGGTATTGAATGCGTTCCTTACGTCCAGCGTGATTACATCACAGTACCGTTTCCACCTTCTGCCTTCCATGGCTTTTTTTCGCTGTGTCCACGACCAGTCGGATCGCATCTATCGTTGACCTCACCATTTACCGGGATATCAAAACGACGTGAAACATCCAATCAAGTAGTACACGTGATCCACTCGCCTAAAGTACTTTTCGCGGCTGTTTCGTTTAGGTAAAGGTGTGATGGAATCAGGGAGAGTATAGTATCAAGGTCTGCAGTTGGAGTGGTTCTAATGGCAGCAGTGGTGCCTAGCCTATGCATGTTGGTCGTTGGATCTTGGTTAGTGCTTTGTGGTTAGTTTTATGTCGCTGCCGACCAGGCTAAGTGGCTAGAACTGTCTGAATGGCTGTACGACTTTAAGACGCTTCTTTTTAACGAAGATTTTACTGCACGCGTAAAAGACGATTGAAGTGTTGGGTAAATTCATAAACGTCATACTAACAAAGAACTGCGTTACCTACGTTCAATAATGCAGTTTTATTGCAGAACTGCCGCAGACAAACTGTATTACCTCGTGTTGATAAACGTCAAAATATATCATCGTTGTCGCACAGATTAGTTAGTGAAAAAAAAAGATTTGAAGATGACGTTCAGTAAATGCGTTCAGAAATGCAATTGAACTCACCCGTTCTCTTTTTAAAAAAAAAAAAGGTCATCTTCGTATGTGGACAGTTGACAAAGAGCAGAGAAAACTTAGTGTTCAGGAGGTTGAAACTGGAAGACACCAACGCCAATATACCTCAATGATAATAGACGATGATGATAAAAATGTCTTCATTGGCACTATGACAGGCGATGTGGCTCACTTACGGCTAGCCTATGAAGGAACTGGTCTTACAGCTGTTTTGGTCGGCTTATATGGTAAGCACGATCCGAGAAAACCAATTGGAAAAGATTTCATTAAGTATACTCACGGTATTCGTGATCTTGTACTTGATGGTGATGATGGTCTCATAATTGGCGCCGGTGATGGTACCATCGAACGAGTGAGATTCCGAAAAGAAAGTTTTAGAAATTACCCAAATCCAACATGGCCCAAATTAACGGTGGTAAGGACAATTTATCAATCGTTTTGAAACTGCTTTAAGAAAGACGACTGGTGTATTTTAGCTTCAAACAACAAAAGTCTATGGCGCCATAACAAGTCTTTCAAGAATGACAGGTGGTGGATGTTTGATCGGAACAATCAATAGTGAAATCTTTAAACTTAATGCTGCATCTTTTGAACTGAAACTTATAGTAACTTGCCACAAGGAACCCGTAGCTGACATAACATTTCCTTCGTAAGCTTCTTTCAAGTAATTAACAATAACCCCACGACCATTGTTGTACTTTTGTTCTTTTTAGAAATCTATCTTCAGTATTCGCTACGGGTGGATACGAATCAATCCGCATTTGGTCAATGGAAAGGAGACAAGAGCTCTTGCGTATAATGGTACACAACTTTAGTTGTACGTCAGTTGTCTTTGTACATGACGGATCGGCTATTATATCGGGATGGAATGATGGTGTCATACGTGCCTTTACGCCTATATCTGGCAAATTAATCTATGCCATTCCAAATGCCCATAACAAAGGTGATAATGATCTAGAGATAGTGGTTCAATTCATCAATAATTGTATTTTAGGTTGCAGTGCCTTGGCTATGTCGAATAACAACACGACACTTGTTAGTGCGGGAATTGAGGGTCAAGTTCGTATATGGAAGATTCAACCATTTCGTCAGAGTTTAATTGCAGTTCTAAAGGATCACCACGGATCGATAAGTTCGTTGCATTTCAACAAATTTAACACAGAAGTTATCTCCGCATGTACCGATGGTTCTTGTGTCATCTGGGATGTAATGTAAGTCTTAACGGTTTTATTTCTATAAGAGTAGCCTTGGCAAGGGGGTTTATTTCTCTGTTGAAACCTATTTTGTCATCTGAAGGATTTTGCTTACCGATTTGGTGCACATTGCTTCTTTTTCTTCGCATGACGATGTCTCGCGGTAGGAAGTCTTGCAGACTAAGAGCTCACAACCACATCTTGATGAACGATTTTGAAGTTGTCAGTACTCCGTCAGTAGTTCAAAGTATTTGAAAAGATACAGCGTCTCTTTTCGGTTGAGGTATAGCCAAACCGGTCCAACAAAAGACTATAAGGGCAAGTTGAGCAGAAATTTTGCCTCGGAACGAGAATCTTTATTTTTGAGCCTAGTAGTGTTTAGGTATTCACTACTGTTTCAGTGACAAAAGTCGAAGCTGGGACACTGTGTTCCTTTCGAACTGTATTCCTAGAAGAGGATCAAATCAAAAGAAAAAGCGTGGTTTGGGTTGAACTGCAAAGAGGTTATCAGGAAGAAAGGGCTAAATTTTTGAGACTTATAAAGTCGCCGTGGCTTAGTGGTTAGTGAGTTGGACTGCTAAGCAAGAGACACAGGTTCGATTCCCAAAAACCACCAAAAGTCTTTTCGCGGAACCACCACTTCAAGGCATGACAAACCTGCAAGAGTACAATCTGTCATGAAAAGCTTCTCAAATCACCGTTCGGAGTCGGCATTAAACTGTAGGTCCCTTCCATTCGCGCGAAGAATATAACATGCACAACATGAATGGTTGTGAGAAGCAAGGCCTTGGCTCTCCATGAGCTGTATGTCGTGCCAAATAAACATACATATATACAGTTGCAGGACTTCTTAGAGGACTCAACTTTCACAAATCCTCTTCTCTGGTGATCTTCCACGCTGGCAAAATCACTGCTCAACATTTTCCATCTGTTCTACTCCTCTGGTCTCTCTGCAAATAGATTGTAAACTATATTAGTCCAACTTGTCCCTTTCAAAAGGCGAATCTTCTTCTCCCTCCAACTAATATCCCTCATAAATCGTTGGCTTATGGACAAGGCCTACTGGTGATTTGATGGTATATCTCACCGAGTTAGCATCAAGCTCTTTTGTTAAAAGCGAGTCTTGCTACAATTGCACATCAGTTTATCCTTAAGCTCGACCCAATGGAGCCTTCATAGATGCTGGGAATAGTAAAGCAACGAAGAGAAGAGAACAACATTGCTGGGCATGGTGTGTCAACGGTGTCTCTTGCCGTAATCACCGCGGCGATATCATCTGCATACCCTACCAGGAAGATTTCTTCGGGCATCTCCATACGAAGGATGCCATTGTAGGAAATGTTCCATAGGTCAGACCCCAGGATCAAGCCCTATGCTGCTCCAGCACTGACCTCCTTTTGTTATATAGCAGTTCTTGGTCTTTGAGATAGTCCTTCATCATCCGCAAGAGAGTATCTCTTGGGAATATCAAAAATATTTTCGAGCGCGTTCAACATGCCTTTCCATCTGGCTGAGTTGAAGGCGTTTCGCACATCCAGTGTTGCTAGCAGTACTATCTTTTTTGAATGACGATTGCCGACTTGAACTGTTTGGGCGGTCCTTACCACTTCTTCGATTGCTCCAATCGTGGAATGCCCCTTTCGGAAACCATGCTATCTTCGAGACAGAACTCCTGCACTCTGTACCGCTGCCGTGAGCCTTGGTTTCAGCATTCCCTGCGGTGTCCAGCATACAAAGGAGTGTCTATATACTGATGGAAGATCCGGGTCTCCGTTCCCTTTGCAGATCAGTACCAAACGTTCTTGCAGACAGCTTTTGTACATGTTCAACAGCTGCTGGGGTCGTTTTTGGGCAATTGCTTTAAGCACTTCCGCCGGTATTTCGTCAGGTCCGGGGGCCTTTCGGTTTTGCCGTGAGAATCAGCTTTATCTCGCTGAACATTGGTATTTCTTGTCGTTGGGTCGTAATGGTGTCAATATTGCGCCTGATGGGATGAGTTGGGAAGATCGTGTCCATTATGTGCTTCTGCTTCATGCTCCTAAATTCCGCTAGAATGCCTTCCGCTGGTTCAGTGTGCCTTCTTCCCCTGTTGACTTTCCTCCTAAAATTGAGGCATTTTCTTCGAAGTGCAGCTATATCGTTGTTCCACCAGTTCCCTATTTCTGCTGAAGCTACTCACTCGGGGCATCGAACAATTAATCCAATGGCTGCATTCAGCCAACAACCAATGTCCTGACTTTCTCGCTAGACTTTGACATTCAGTATAAGAATTCTGTGACAACTTATGACGTTTACCGATATGTTGTAAAACTTTCAGTCGAATGATGAGAAAGCAAGTAATTTGCTCCAACACACAATTTACATGTGCTCGGTATTTGCCTGATGGAACTCAAATTCTGACATCTGGCTCTGATGGTCGACTTGGTTATTGGATGGTGAGTTTTAAAACAAAACTTTTTCATTTAGAATATTTTTCAGTTGTTTTATTGTATTTTTGTAGACTTTTAATGGAACCCTTCTTAGAGAATTGGAAGGCTCCCATAAAGAACCAGTTAATGCGATTGCATTTAGTCCTTCTGGTGAATATTTTGCTGCAGTAGCCACGGACCAATATGTTAAGGTATTCTCTAAACTTATTAAGAAAAAATACATTTTAAAAAATCGGTCCTTTTAGCTGTGGGATTTTACGAAAGGCACAGTTGTTGCTTTCGGTCAGCATACATCGTCAGCCACTAGCTGCGTTTTTAGTCCTTGTGGAAAGTATTTTGTTTCAGGAAGTTATACCGGAGCCGTGTCTGTTTGGAATGTACCAGAGGTAATTTGAAAATTCAAATTAATTATTTGTATGTTGATGACTTACGTCTTTGCTAACAGGAATGTTGGCCCAAAACTAATCCAATCGAAGAAAATGAAGTGAAAAATAAGTGTGCGACGAAGCCACGATGCGTTAAAGGGCAAAAGAAGGAAAATATCAGTGGATTAGAGGCCAGTCGCAATAATAAGGATATTCTTTTTGCCGAGTGTCCACCGGTTGACTCCAAGGCTACACCGGATATTAATGAAGATTGTTGTACACCCGATGGCACATAGGTGTACTAAATAGTATTGAGCCTAACACTAGGAAGATTGTTTTGTTTATATTTTTTTTTTGTTTACTGTTTTTATATTTTTATGATATAAATTAATAAAATTATCATAATAAATATTATTTTTTATGGTATAGATCCCTTTTGCGACTCTCACACACAAACAATCTTAACCAATGAGGTGTCAAAAGAAAGAGAATTTCCTGGAACAGTGACGAATTTTGATTTCACCCTTTGCCAGCACAGGCAGCGGCGACAAGACAGGGATGAGCGCTATTGAGAATATATGTATGTGTACCATATGGTTATCGAAGAGAAAAATCTGTCATGCTTTGATTCAATCGAAGTCATTGGGTGCAAAGACCTCTCTCTAATGTCTTCATTGGCTCTTATATAAACAAGATCGTTAACATGGAATGGATAGAGGCTAAAGCTCATTTTGGCTAGAGATAGGGTAAATTCATAAACGTCAAAAATCTGCGCAAGTACAATCGAATTTCTTTTCTTATGCTTTGTTGAACGCACGCACAGGGCAGAATATGTGCGCAATCTGCCCGACGCCGATGATATAATGACGTTTATGAACAGAAGGTACTGCAGTTCGCCTAGGTTAGTTCGACTGAAAATCTGCCTTTATGAACGCAACTAACGCAGTTCTTTGAAAGTCTGACGTTTATGAATTCACCCATATTCTTAGGAGATGCAGATTGAATTCTTTGTATGATATCAGATGTAATTTCTTTATATTCTTAGCATGTTGTAGTGGGTAAGCATAAAGCACTCCTGTCAGCTTCTACAGCTACTTCTTGTTTTTTTTTTTACAGATGCTTGTTGGTCCTTGCTTTGCCATTCTCTGCTGAAAAGAAGATTCAGGAGAATAAATAAATTAATAGAGCAACGCGCTACTTCTTTCTCTTGCCATTTGGCCCTACTTTCGTTGTAGAGCTCCCACCGTTCAGCGGTCTCCTGATATTGTAAGCCTCGCGATGTCAGCATCTGGAGTTGATGGAGAATCTAGAGATGAGCTCGAGGACGAATGCGTATCAGACGTGTTGTTTGTGACTGTCTTTTGTGGTGAAGAATTCGAAACTTTTTAAGAAAAGCAAATTAAATAATTGCCCGGCTGCACCGGGGCTTTTCCCAGCACGCCTGGGCCTGTTCTAGGCGCAATACTCAATTTACCACCCCTTGATGTTTACATCATGGGCGTAACAATCAGAGCCACCTTCCGTTTTAAAAGAAGTGGTTTTTGGTATAACACGCACTGGAGTTTTGAGGACCTTGCGCGAGGAATATCTTTTGACTCAAATCTTATGAATATGCCATCTGACGCAATGGTTCCGGAATTTAGACTACTGTGTAGATTGACGGTCGACTTACCCTGAGCACAGGAGTGGTTTTCATAACACATTCTGAGGCGGATAAGGAATGTAGTCGAATTTTCACAGATGGCTCCAAGACCAGTGAAGGCTCAGGTGCTGGAGTCTTTGTGGAAGACGACAACATTAGACTGGTCTTTCCCCTAGGCACCTGTCTTCAAAGCGGAGATTTTTGCATTACTTATTGCTTCGAACTATATTTTGAAAAACCAGTGCAGGGGAAGGAGTATTTGCGTCTAAGATTTGCTACATCCTTTGACTGGACTCACAATAGCTCGAGAATGCAGGTCTAGTTTGAATTCCGTTGGAAGACTTGCCTTGGTCCCTAGACACAGCGGGATTACCGGAAGGCAAGGCTTATAGGAGAAATTCTCTGGCTCTGAACCCACATAAGGTTTGATGGTTGGGTTTCTAGCAAGCACAACTGTAGATGGCATGATTCGCCAGAATGCACGCAGGTAGGTAGGTAGGTAGAAGTGGTTAAAACTGGTGAGCCTGGCAGAGACACAAGTTGCGCGGATGCGCCGTTTTGATACCACAACTCACGTGACCTGGATGGGCGTAGCTTAGAGTGTATTTTTCATATCCATCCTGTGGAGTTGAGAAAATCGAAAAAGGGTTTTCTGAGAGTGCGCTGTCTGGCTCTGGCAATTGCCGGGCAGTCACAGAGAAAGTGGAATAATGTTTCCTTTTCGTGTGAATTGTCACAACTACGACAGTGGGGGTTGAACGGGATGCCTAACTTGGCAGCGTGCGAACTAATTGGCCAGTGGTCCATGTTAATTGCTCTGATACCTGCTACCTCGATGCGGTTCCTATTGATAAGTTCATTCGTTCTGTTTTTATTGTAGGTGGACCATATCTGTCTAGATATGGCACAAGTTGCAAGACTCTTCCACCTAAAGTTGGCAATAGAGAGAAAGTGTTGGAAAATGTTGATGAGTCCCATCGAGGAGCAGACTGACTCCCCAAGGGAGGCATCCGGGGTAAAATCACATCTGGCTAACGCGTCGGCTGTCTCGTTCCCCTCTGGATGCGGAATGCAGGCAGACTAAACAGATCCTTCCCGACGTCTGTAAGAAATCCGCGGCATTCTCGCTGTCTCTCAATAGAAAAGACGGGGTATGAACTTGGGTTCTCGGAACTATCATTCTACCTACCTAGACCTGAAGTAGTTTAAAAACGAACTAGTTCTCCTTACGTCTTGTACCACATCTATTCAAAAGATTCTCACCAATAGTTTACGAATATCAACAGGCTTAGGGACCTGCCAAAGGAGAAATATATGAAGCACTGCAGAGTTATAAATAATTATTTGCAATAAGTCACAAAACCACAGGCTACAGACAACTCAGAACAGATCGATTTGATCAAAAGCTTAAATTGAAGCACTTTTAGCAGTAGAAAGAGATTTTAGCCTCATTTTTCGGGTAAATAACTTCCAACATTCACACTGTCCTGCTCTAAAGTAATGGTCCTTTGTGAAAGAAAAGTGAAATATAGGAACAGTATTTCTAAAGCCAACTTCCGAAATCGGCATTGCCATCAACATTGATCAAATAAACAGACTCTCCTCTTGTTATCTTATGAAAGCTTGCGTTAGAAATGCTTAAAAATCAATTAGTCTTGCAATTGAGCCCTAAAAATTCCACAGTTTACTCCTCATCTCATGACCAAAAAGAAGAACCTACAAAGACGATAAATTGTTGACAAAAAAAAAAAAAAAAAAGTTGCAGACGATCACAATCATCTCATCACCTTTTTTGAAACCGATTTTCTTGGTGGGCAGGTTATGTAAACCTCTTTGAACAGAGATTTACGGGGTTTTTTTTGTCGCTCCACAATATGGGGATGTGAACAACCCATAAAGGTGTGAGACAGTGGACCGCCCGATAACTTCTTTACCTGGTTCAAGCCTGACTAGGTGATAAGTTTAAAAAAGTTTTATGAATTATAAATGAATAATAAATTAGGGAACATGCTAAATGCGTTCATTTAAGACACAAACCCTATTAAGTTGTCAATAAATCAAAACAAGATTAAATAAAAAAATTCATTAAAATGTTATAAGTTACTAGACAATAAGATAACATACCCTATGCGAGCTGGTAAATGAGGAGGACGGTTCCCCGCTGAAAATAGTGGGAAAACGCTTGCCTTTCTAGAATTGATAAAATCTCGTCTCGATACCGAAGCTTATAACTGGTGGAATAATATCAAGACTAGTCTTTTCACGAGACAGATTTGGCCTAACCTGGATCTGAAGCAAACGGAAAGACTTTTGTCCCTTAATAGGAAATATATAAAAGGAATCCTCACAGGTCATTGCTTGATAGGCAGACACTCCACTAGATAGGGCGTCCCTTCCAACGATTTCTGCAGGAGCTGTAGAGACGAGGAGGAGGAGGAAACGATCACTCACCTTCTTTGAAGCAGCCCTGTGATTTCAATGCTGGGAAGGCAAACTCTAGGAGAATATTTCTAAGAAGACCTTAGCGATCTAGCCAAACTCGACATTTACAAAATAAAGAGCTTTGTCTGTGGGTCTAAATGGTTCTGCACATAGTATGGTACACAAAGGGGTCTTCACCGTAAAGCTATCCATAGCTTCTTCCTTGACAAGGTTGCTGGTGACGGTAATCCTGTATTCTACGTGGTATCACAATGGACCAACACTGTGGTTTAAGTGTGCTCCTACTTAGCGGAAGCAGCCACCTAACCAAACTGAACCTAACCCTCAGACACTGGCAGATATTCTTCAATATGCCCTAAACAAGCTGACTTTGTGGACCAAGAACTGTGGCCTTTTACAACGGTCCTTTTCACTAAGAAAACCAAAATTTCACTCATTAATCACCACCTAAGCTAAAAGAGCTTCCCATCTAGGACGCATTCAAGACAGGAAGCTTTTTTGTCGAACGCGCTCGTGCAAAGAAGCATTAGTTACCAGATGAGGTTGGCGGTACACTGTTGTAGTAAGACCGATCATCCTAACTTATGACAAATTGGTTTGGTGGCCAGTTCTAGATAAACGAACCGGCATAAATGTTTCCGAAAAAGTCAAACGAATGTGTGGCTTGCCTAAGCACTACAGGGACGTTGAGACACTCAATATTTTTGGCGCCATCACGAGATGGTTACGAGAACCTTGACCCTGGCTTTCTACGAGCTGTGTCGCGGCAAATATTTTTTTGTTGTTTGCGAAAAACGTGGGGCATGTCAAAATCTTTTTGATTCACCGAAGTCTTCCTAAATCAAATGACCTACTGCCCACTTTTAGAGTGGGCTTCAAACACAATACTAGACGGAAGCGCCTAGAGTTCTTGATGGGTATAACCCTATCTTTACAGACGGTTCTAAAACAGCCGAAGTCGGTGCCTGTGTCTTTTCAAAAAACCTTAACATTCCCCACTTCTTCAGTCACTTTAGTGGCTTTCAAACCGAAATCACGGTTATCAGTCAGGCCGCCCGCCGATTGGTTAAAGATTAACCCAGTATCAAGCACAGACATTGTCATTTATATCAATAGCCAAGCTGCGGTTGGATCTCTTGTGTCTAACACAACAAAATCTAGGGCAGTAATAGACTACTGTGTGTCTCTAAACAAGATCGCTTACCAGTATAATGTCTGGTTCTGGATAACACCGACATTTCAGGGAACTATGCTGCTGACGAATTAGCCAAGCAAGGCTCCCAAAGTACAGACAGTAGGAACCTCGATCATATCAAAGCCTCTATGTCGTTTGCTAAACCCCTGATTCACACTGATTATCTGTCGAAAGCATATCCTTGACCGCATCATCTTGATTATTGTTACAATGTCAGGCTTATCTGGCGACAGAATTTAAGGGATCAAAAGTGTTAATTTGACTAAAAATAGACAAGCTTTCGAAACTAACTAACTTCGTAACAGGGCACTGCATCCTAGGCAGGCATGCTCAGCATTCAGGTATTGTATGCAAAGATTTCTGCTGGAGCTACAGAGACGAGGAAGAGGAAGAATCTATTGTGCACTTCCCTTGCATATTTCCTGCCCTTGCAATCAATGCAGTCCAATCCTTTCACTTATGGACCTACTTTTGGTCTAAGTGTACCTCTTCTCAAAAGACCACTTCAAACTAAATGCCTAACTTACATCGTCTCTGTTTCTTATTTACTGTCGAAGCCCATATTTTTATTATTGTTAAAACAAAGAGAACATACCATGACTTACACTATAAACTCTCTAGTCACACTCTAGCTGTAACGGGTGAAACAAGCAATTAAAATACCAGGTGCATACGGACATAAATGAGTGCAGATTGTCCGCTAACTTTTTTATAGGAACTTTACTTCTCAACTTTGCTGCTGTTTTTCACGTGTATGGAAAAAAACAAGCGTGCTCATGAGTCATGATCTGGTTCTTCCTATTCATTTGAACTCTGCCAAAGGTGGTCAAGAAAAAGGAGCAGTGGCACTTCAAGTACTTATATAGAAAATTAAGCTAGAAACACATGCCCTCAAACGAAGAAGATCGAAACTGATGTCGTTGATCACTTAGGCAGAAAGATCCTAGAGCTGATCGACTTTATTAAAGGAAAAATCTATGTTCATCATGAGATAAATAGGCTGATAAGCTCTATTCCCTTGACCTACGATGTAAAGCCTAAAAAATGAAGAATTAAATGGCTCTTACGGAGCAGTCTTAGAAATTGAGCTATCATGAGCAGAGTTGAGTTGATGCATAATGAGGAATATCTAAGGAGGAGAGGCACTTTGCCAGGAACTACCACAAAGCCCAGTTTAAAAAACCCATAGCTCCCAGAATTCAAGAAAAAAAGGGCAACGGCACTAAAAACCGATGACTTAACAGGCAAAGATGTAAGGAAACTAAAGAGCCCAGAGTGGGTTAAGCGGTTATGTATGTATATTTGGGAAGACAGCTCATAGAGAGCCAAGTCCTAGCTTCTCACCACCATTCATGTTGTTAAGCGGTTAACGAGGGAAAAACTAAGTATTCGTTGTCAACAAGAAAGGATACACAGTAGGCAGCTATAACTTTGAAGTAGTAAGGGACTTTGTCTACCTTGGCTCTGGCTATCACTTCTGCAAACGACATTAGATGTCAAACGGAGAATAACTCTTGCCAATCGTTGAGAGGGCAATTGAGTAGTACGGCCCCATCCTGAAGAACTAAGGCGGCTCTATATACGACAACATGACCTATATCATCCCAGTCCTACTCTGGATAAAATAGAGGCTAAAGAGCAATCTGAACTAAACATATTACTGTATAAACATTTCAATAAAAAATGGACCCCAAATGGAAGATCCTCAAGGCTGAAGAGGGCGAACCAAAGATGCAGTAGAAACAGTGCGAAAAGTAGCACCTATACGGCAAAGGCGCTATAGGCTTAAGTATTGGTGATCTAGCCATAAGCTTTTCATATGTGTAGGGAAACTTTCTTCTCAATGCAAGCAAAACCACAAGGAGGTATGGAAACAATTCAAAAAGGCAGCCGAGACTTAACCCGTGGACTAGACTGACATACGGAGTGGTTTTAAAGAAACTGAAGCGTCCAACGCCCCACTTGTCCAACCTTCATGAACTAGGAGTCAAGGAGAATGTCCACAGATATGTACAATCAATTCCCGATGTCATCACCTCTGAAGAAGTGATTAAGGGTAGCAAAGCTTAGATAAAATCTTAAATATATCCTCCAAGGCTGCTCTAACAAGGTGCACGGAGCTATTCAAAACGTTGCTAAGAGAAGCCCCAGAGAATCTTATATCTAGCCAATCGATTTTCATGCTAGTCACAACGAGCAAATGTACTTGAGGCTGACGCGCTACACAAGTCGATACGGTACACAAGAAGACGTACAACTGCGCTATCTCTATTCAATATTCATACCCCTAAACGGACTCTGAAGCTCGACGTTACCATACACATTGTTTATAGATCGTCAAAATAGTCAGAGCCGACTATAAGAATAAGAAAAGCATCCAGTTTCGAGTGGATTTCCACAAGGTTCAGTTCTATGCTCTATTCTGTGCTATGGCAGGCTTAAAACTCCGAAAAAAAAACCGATTACCAGTTTCGCTGATGGCAGTTGTTTTAGTCAGATCAACAACGCAGCATTTGGAATCCAATGTTGGCTTACATTTGTTGCCCGCTGGACTGGGAATAAAACCGAAAAGGTCCTCGTCATTCTATACACAACACAGTTCAGAGCTCCAATCAGGGAAAAAGCTTAAAAGAACGCTAAGTCAAGTGACTTAAGCAGCCTTATCCCGACAGTATCACGTTTCGCGACCAACGGTCCCCTTTGAAGTAATCACCATCGACCTATCAGTAGCAGAGCGACGACGGTTATGCTTCAGTGAGGAAATCGTGGGTTAATTAAGGACACAAAAAGAACGGTCCTAGAAGCACCAACATCGGATCACGAACGAACTTTGCTGTCATCAAAGTGAAAGAAGAACGCGACACCTAGAGGCAAACATCGTGTGTACAACGCGTATACACTTACACAGCCAACAGACGTCAGGGAAGAACTGCAGTTCCAAAGACCATTGTAGATTATAAGAGGTACCAGGTAGACTCTTTAGAAAGCTTCAAGAAAAGTGTCCAGGCAGCCGCGTCCCTAGCAAAGGGTGTTCATCAATCGGGAGCATATGGAAAATTCCCTGACAAACCATTGAAATTGGCGGCTATGTCGTGCATAAGGACGATTCCAATCCCAGCGCCAAAAAATAGACGATCACCATCATCCCACAACGGTTGGTTTTATACTCAAACGGAGGCTGTTTGAGAATTCGAATTTCATGGAAACTCTGATATTCGAACGGAGGCAGTTTGAATATCAGAGTAACTCAAGCGCAATTCATAATCGGATATCCCCTAATGGGGCGCAATTACTAATGCCACAATTAAATGGATGTGACCAACCCAACCGTATATTGTGAGAAAGTGGACCGCCCGAAAGACCCCTTTCTTAATTAAGATCTAACCTGGCACCCAATGTAACAAAATTAAATGAATTATAAATTGAAACTTAAATTATAGACTGTACTCATTGGGGCTTATTTAGACACCAACCGATATAGATCGACGGTTTGGTAATATGATACACACATAACCCACAAAAACTATAAGGGAAGAATTAACTGCGTTGGTAAGCCTTTTGGCAACACCCTACCTCTCTTGGGACTGGATGCTGAAGCGGGTAAGTCAGTGTTGACGGTCAGGAGTAGGCAGGAACTTGAATACTCTCGTCATAGATCAGGGAACAAGAAGTCCACTAAAGACAGCACGGGCGTTCGTTTAGGAGGGCAGGAAGAGTAGATCTTTCGAGTGCTGTGCAATTGCTAATAAAGGATGATAAGTACATGCTGTCGACTAAAAATCGGTCCGACGAACACCGCCTAGGACGGAGATTGACAGTCGACAAGTATAATTTTGAGGTAGTGAAGGAGTTCATCTATCTCGAGCCGAACATAAACTCCACAAATGACACCCTGGTGGAGATTCGACAAATAATAATCTTAGGCATGCGCCGCTACTTCCAAACAATTAAGGTCTACACTTCTAACTCGAAGATCCAGAATGATGGTCTACAAAACTCTGATCTTGTCAATCCGACTTTATGGAGCTGAATGGGGGACGGTAAGTAAGACGGCAGAGCATATCGTGATCCTGTTTGCGAGAAGGGTGAATGGGGAAGAAGATATAACAGGGAAATCTACGAGCTGTACAAAGATGTGGATGTAGTCCGGAAAGCAAAAACGCTCCAGCTAAGAGGTTCTTCGAATCCCAGCCACGTGGTTCACGAGGAAAAGGGAGATCAAACCTTCAGTTTAAAGATAAGGTAATCGCGGATGCTAGAAACCTTGGAAGCTGCGTCCCAGGGACTGAAAAGGATAGAAAGTGACATTAGTTCAGGATCAGACCCTCCAACGGTCTAAGTAAGTGAAGGTCAGCTTTGTATACTGTAATACATTGAAGGCACCTTCCATAATATTTAAACGGAAAGGGCACGAAGATTCTTAGTTGATTCGATTGAATGATGGAGGGAAGATACATCAAAACAGAGCCAAGAAAATCTCAAATAAAGGTCTATGAATGTAGTGATTGATGTATGCGTGAACCCTATAAAAACAGAAATCCACTCAGAAAGGACCACTCCTCATATGAAAACCTTTAGGAATTGGAGGGGTTGATCTAACAATGTGGCAACAAGATATCCGGTTGTAGTCATGGATTCCAAACTTGACTGAAGGAGAACATCGAAGATTGTAAAGGGTGGTTAAATTTTAAGGGCCGATGTTGATTTTGAATAAAACACAAATTATTTAGGAAATTATTGTCATTTCTTTTTATTATGATAATATTGGTATGGTTCAATTATGTATGAAACAAAATATCGGCCAAATGGCCGCCGCGACCTCGGCGGCACACCTCCATCCGATGGTCCAAATTTTCGATGACGCTGAGGCATAATTAAGGTTCTATGCCGTTAATGTGCCGAATTATCTCATCCTTTAGCTCTTGAATTGTTGCTGGCTTATCGACGTACACCTTTTCTTTCAAATAACCCCAAAGAAAGAAGTCCAACGGTGTCAAATCGCATGATCGTGGCGGCCAATTAACATCGCCACGACGTGAGATAACACGGCCATTGAATTTCTCCCGCAAAAGAGCCATTGTTTCGTTAGCTGTGTGGCAAGTGGCACCGTCCTGTTGAAACCACATATCGTCCACATCCATATCTTCCAATTCGGGCCATAAAAAAATCGTTATCATCTCACGATAGCGAACACCATTCACAGTAACTGCCTGACCGGCCTCATTTTGGAAAAAATACGGCCCGATGATGCCGCCAGCCCATAAACCGCTGTACGAGCATGCACTGGTGTTTTCACATCTACTACAGACCCGGTTTGCTCAAATTTTTGCACGATTTTTCCGATTGTACGCACATTTGGACGATTAAATTGACCGAAAAAATCACGAAGTGCACGATATGCATTTTGATTTGAACGCCCATTTTCATAATAAGCCTGAATAACTTTAACGCGTTGCTCGATTGTGTATCTTTCCATGATTCAAATTGAGTTAGTCTGAAATTGAGAAATGTCAAATGAAATGCAGGAAAAAACTTGACGTTAAGGTGTGGTTCACATTCAACATCGGCCCTTAAAATTTGACCACCCTTTATTAAAACGATATAGAAGCCACTTTTTACCACTTCTGCCGCGTGTCTCTTAACGAGATCGCTAACCAGCATAACGGCACACTTGGTTGGGTCCCAGGTTAGATCGACATTCGAAAGAACTGTGCGACTGACGAATTAGCCAGACAAGGTTCTCAAGGTACAGACAGTGGGAAGTTCAACCATGTCAACTTGACAACTGTGTTAACCAGTTTGTTGACTCTGGCTACTCTCCGTTTCCCTATGACCAAGGGTCTTGGACCACGACAATCAGGAATCAATTCTTAAGCCTTAAGCCTAACTACAGTTCAATCTGGGCCTGAGCTTAATAATATCACCGCTAGGATATTGGTTTCCAGCAAAACACATTGACATACTTCCAAGTGGTAAAGGGAGCAGCGCATTTATCGGACACGAACGCAGAGTGCCTGTGATACCAGTACTTACTGTTCTTTGGACTCCACTTAGTCTATTGATGTTGTATCCTTTGCTCAAACTAGTTGTCGAGATGTAAGACTAGGTCGTACCACACCTGTGGGGTACATTCATTGGATCATTTTCGGTCGAATTCCCCGTTTTTATCAAAGGTTCTGATCCCGCCATAGGTAGCTATACAGGTCGCATTATTCTCTGCTTTGAATCACGAACAGTGCTTAGGCTCCATTGTTTTGTAGTGAATGGCTTAATTTGTTGAGATCAAAAGCACTAATCACCAAACACCCATGCAGGAGCACTAACCAGGCACTTGAGCAGAAGGTGTTCAGCTTAAACTAGGCGCACACTTGTGATTTTTCCAGCAGCAAGTGCGCCCTTCTAGTGTATATAATCCATTTACCATTGCGACAGTCAAGTCGCCAGAAAAATGGGATAAATCGCAAACTTCTGATGCGTTGTTTGAAAAGTTTAATATGCATGTGATCTCATTAAAGTCTGCGTGTTCCAATTTCCCCTCAAATGCGCTCCTAACCAAATAATCAAGTTGACAGCCAGCAACTTATTTGTTTGTTTATTAGTTTTCTCAGACAATTACCATGGTTCGTGTCCAAATACACTCATCTTGGAAAGCTCTAATAATTTGTCTATTCCTTAGAATTTGTAGAAATTTATTTGATTTAATCCTGAGGCACACTTGAGAACTTCATCATCAAAATCGGGCGGTCCAATATTTCATACCTGAGGTGTTGCTCACATCCCCTAATTGTGGAATAATATAAACGACTAAAATATACGTACGCAAAACCCTCCATGATTTTAGTTCAAAAATCAAAGCTTCGTGAAGTGACCGTGATCGCCCATTTTTTTCGTTCATAAGCTGTGACATGTTCATCTTGTCCCCAGTTCTTGCCTCAGAAAAAGAGCACAACTACAACTGAAATGAATTAAGTTGGAAATTCTTTCTTGTCCGCAGGTGGACACTTCGATGGACTGTGTGCATGTACACAACTGATCCGTTACTGCAAACTTATAGTGTAAGCTAACATTTGTACCTAGTATTGTCGTTCATAGAACTTTTTTTTTTCAGCAACTTATTGTGAAAAGTAGTCGTTCCATCAATTATATGCCCTCGATAAACCGACCTGGCTGGGAACGCTTGTGAGTTGAGATTCAGGTCTTCACCGACCTAAGCGCTACCTTAAGTTAGTAAGACTCACCTCTTATTCGAAAAGAAATCCATTGTTGTGGCAACTGGATGTGAGGTTCCACTGTCCACTGGATATACAGAGTCATCTGTTTGCTGACTTAGAATCACGGACAAGGCTGGAGCAATTTTTTCGTGCATTAAGCCCGAAGCTTACCAGAGATGACTGGGACGTTTTTGAAATGAAAGACTCCATAAAAACGGGCCAACAAAACGGGTGCTTATCCATGACTCAAAATTATAAAAGGTATAAGCTCAGGATCGGTCCAATTTCAGACAAGAAAGGAGACGGATGGGTAGCTCAAATCTTTTGAAATAATTTCACCCAAAAATTTCATCGACAACGGCATGCCTATTAAGGATTGGGAGGAAGCCCTTATGTCCTACAAATTATCCCTCACTTTCCGACTGGGCACAACAGAGCTGGACAAGAGCAAGGTCGGAACAAATCTAAACAATGGTTGTTCATTCAGTTCTCATTGACGTACTAAAATCTCGCGTGAATACAGAAAGATGGAGCTGTGGTCGCAGTACAAGAAAAGGAAAAAAGCATACTTACCAACTACAATCTACTTGTAGCCGTTCCAAAAGCACCTGAGATTTGATCTCTGTAGAGGCTTTGGTTTCATTCCTGTCCTGTCCATTTTTAAGTCTTAGGAGAACCAGAAAATAACCCTCCGTATGGAGACGGATCATCAGTAAACATGATGTGGCGATGCAAGTTCACACAAACTCTTGTAATATGGACAACAATGGATCAGTAGAGATTCATGTAAGGCGGCACAGTGCTAAACTCAACACTCTTTTAGTTAGTTTGATGTGGCCCTCTGAGAAGAGGTCCATTGTGATACCAGTGTGAGTGGTACGGCTTGACCCCAGTCAACTCCTGAAACCATTTAGATTTCCTAACGTAGTATTGGCTGGCAGTGATTAGACTACTTAGAACTTTAAAGAAGTCTAAGGTGGCTTTCCTGATGTTTTTCAAGGGCGGGTGCACAATGGATTCCTCTCTTTCTTATTTCTGCAGTTCCTAACTACAATACCCAAACGCTAAGCATGTCGAATTAACGCGTTCAATCTCTTGCAGGTTAGCCTAGCGCTGTTACAATAATAAAGATGCTGCCATCTATGATTTGCATTCCACAGAGCATCGATGTGAATAAAGTGTTTAAAAAACAACAAACGGACGTATATAGGTGCCTTGACATGGTTGAACTTCCTACTCTCTGTACCTAGAGAGCCTTGTCTGGCAGTCCTTCACTGTCCTAGAATTTGCCCTTTTAAAAACACATTGAAGCATGTCAATACAATCTTCGATGTTCTCCTTCAGTCAAGTTTGGAATCCATGATTACAACCGGATATCTTGTCGCCACATTGTTAGATCAACCCCTCCAATTCCTAAAGGTTTTCGTTTGAGGAGTGGTGCTTTCTTAGTGAATTTCTGTTTTTAAAGGGTTCACGCATACATCACTACATTCATAGACCTTTATTTGAGTTTTTCTTAGCTCTGTTTTGATGTATCTTCCCTTTATCATGCCTTCAATTGGATCAACTAAGAATCTTCGTACCCTTTCCGTTTAAATATTATGGAAGGTTCCTTCAATGTATCACAATATACAAAGCTGACCTTCACTTACTTACTTATCAGACCCTTGGAGAGTCTGAGCCTAAACTAATGTAACTTTCTATCCTTTTCAGTCCCTGGGACGCAGCTTCCAAGGTTTCTAGCATCCGCGATTACCTTATCTTTAAACTGAAGGTTTGATCTCCCTTTTCCTCGTGAACCACGTGGCTGGGATTCGAAGAACCTCTTAGCTGGAGCGTTTTTGCTTTCCGGACTACATCCACATCTTTGTACAGCTCGTAGATTTCCCTGTTATATCTTCTTCCCCATCCTCCTTTATTAGCAATTGCACAGCACTCGAAAGATCTACTCTTCCTGCCCTCCTAAACGAACGCCCGTGCTGTCTTTAGTGGACTTCTTGTTCCCTGATCTATGACGAGAGTATTCAAGTTCCTGCCTACTCCTGACCGTCAACACTGACTTACCCGCTTCAGCATCCAGTCCCAAGAGAGGTAGGGTGTTGCCAAAAGGCTTACCAACGCAGTTAATTCTTCCCTTATAGTTTTTGTGGGTTATGTGTGTATCATATTACCAAACCGTCGATCTATATCGGTTGGTGTCTAAATAAGCCCCAATGAGTACAGTCTATAATTTAAGTTTCAATTTATAATTCATTTAATTTTGTTACATTGGGTGCCAGGTTAGATCTTAATTAAGAAAGGGGTCTTTCGGGCGGTCCACTTTCTCACAATATACGGTTGGGTTGGTCACATCCATTTAATTGTGGCATTAGTAATTGCGCCCCATTAGGGGATATCCGAGTATGAATTGCGCTTGAATTACTCTGATATTCAAACACCCTCCATTCGAATATCAGAGTTTCCCTGAAATTCGAATTCAAACAGCTTCCGTTGTTTGAGTATAAAACCTACCGTTGTGGGATGAAGGTGATCGTCTATTTTTTTGGCGCTGTGCTTGGAACTTTTTTTTTCGAGGCTGAGACCTGGAATCGTCTTTATGCACGACAAAGCCGCCAGTTTCAATGGTTTGTCAGGGAATTTTAATTTTATTTTCCATATATTCACGATTGATGAACACCCTTTGCTAGAGAAGCGGCTGCCTGGACACTTTTCTTGAAGCTCTCTAAAGAGTCTACCTAGTACCCCTTATAATCTACAATGGTCTTTGAAACTGAGGTTCGTCCCTGACGTCTATTGGCTGTGTAAGTGTGTACGCGTTGTACACACGATGTTTGCCTCTAGGTGTCGCGTTCTTCCTTCACTTTGATGACTGAAAAGTTCGTTCATGATCTGATGTTGGTGCTTCTAGGACCGTTCTTTTTATGTCTCTAATTTACCCACGATTTTCTCACTGTAGCATTACCTTCGTAGCTCTGCTCATGATGAATCGATTGAGATCACTTCTGAGGGAACACTGGTCGCGTTATATGGTACTGTCTGGATAGCGCTACTTAAGCCACTCGACTTAGCGTTCTTCTAAGCTTTTTCCCTGATTGGAGCTCTGAACTGTGTTGTGTATAGAACGACGAGGACTTTTTCGGTTTTGTGCCCCGTCCAACGGACGACATTGGATTCCAATGGCTGCGTTGCTGATCTGACTAAAATAACTGCCATCAGCGAAACTGGTAATTGTCGGTTTTTTTCGGAGTTTGAAGCCCGCCATAGCACAGAATAGGGCTTAGAACCGAAACTTGTGAAACTCCAGTCGAGCTAGATACTTTTCTATTCTTGAAGTAGGCTCTGACTATTTTGACGATCTATAAACAATGTGTATAGTTACGTCAAGCTTCAGAGTCCGTTTAGGGGAAAAGAATAGAGATAGCGCAGTTGTAAGTCTTCTTGTGTAGCGCGTCAGCCTCTAGTACATTTACTCGTTGTGACTAGCATGAAGATCGATCGGTTAGATGAAAGATTCTCTGAGCGCTTCTCTTAGCAACGAATTGAATAGCTCAATGAATATCTCCATGCACCCTGTTAGAGCAGCCTTGGAGGATATATTTAAGATGTTGTCTTACCTTTGCTGCCCTTAATCACTTCTTCAAAGGTGATGACATCGGCCATTGATTGTACATATTTGTGGACATTCTTCTTGACTCCTTGTTCATTAATGTTGGACAAGTGGGGCGTTGGACACTTCAGTTTCTTTAGAACTACACCGTTTGTCAGTCATGTCCAACAGGTTAAGTCTCGGGTGCCTTTTTGAATTGTTTCCATACCTCCTTGTGGTTTTGCTTACATTGGAAAGAAAGTTTCCCTACACCTATGAAAAGCTTATGGTTAGATCACCAAAAGCCTATAGCGTCTTTGCCGTATGGGTGCTACTTTTCGCTATTTCCACTTCATCTTTGGTTTGTTCTTTCCAGCCTTGAGAATTTTCCAATTGATGTCCACTGTTTATTGAAATGTTTAAACAGTAACAGTGGTATGTCGAGTCTAGATTGGTCTTTAGCCTTCAATTTATCCATAGAATAGAATTGGGATGATATAGGTCGTGTATAGAACCTCATTAGTTCTTTAGGATGGGGCCTTACTACTCAATTGCCTTCTCAACGATTGGAAAGAGTTATTCTTCGTTTGACATCTAATGTCGTTTGCAGAAGTGATATTCAGAGCCAAGGTAGATAAAGTCCCTTACTATTTCAAAGTTATAGCTCCCTACTCTGACATTCTATCCAATTCGTCAATGTTTAATTTTGCCCTCTTAAACCGCTGAATTCATTTTGGCCGCTTCTGTTTCAATACTTGCAAATGCACCGATGACAGCTCGCTGAATTTTATTAATCAAATGCATCAATATCATTAACGTATGCGAATTGGAACCTATACAGTTAGTCTTGATATTTAACACACACCATCGCACGCACCTTTAAGAACATAAACGATAAAAATGAACTTTGATCGCTGTTTCTGTTTAAAACACATTGCTGTAGCAACAACCCTCGAAAAAACAAAACAAAAACTTTGTCTATAACAGTTCAGACGCAGCTTTTAGATTTAACAATTTTTTATTCGAAAAAAATGAGCGATCACTTCTATCCCACGGCTTATTGTATCAAAATCACATTGATCCCACCTGCTTTCTCTTCTCTCCCGTGGCCATCCCTAATATAAATTCACAATTAAGGGATGTGACAACCTGTAGTGTCCGGGATTCAGGACCGCCCAACAAAATGTTTGGCAATGCCAAACCTCATCTAGGAATGGGCCAAAGAAATGCTGTGAATTTTAAGAAGTAAAATTGTAAAACAGTTTTAATGATGTTGAACTTATTTGGACATGAACCTTTTTTATGTGCAAACAAAAAACAATACAAAAGAACTACGTAATACATCTTGGATGGTAAACACACACCCTATCTTATGCTGAGCTATAGAACGTGGTCAACATCAATTCCCGTTTCATGGGAAACAAATCGAATTGACAATGGAACATGAAGGTCTCAAAAGACTTACTCTTGTCGGGATCGTTTGCGAAGACAAACTGGTGAAACGGGAGAGGCAGGATCAGAGTCCCTAACGACAACAGCTAGCGTGGCATTGAAATGTTGAGCTTATCATAGAAGAGTCCATGCCCAAGTATGAAGAAGACTGCTTGTGGGGGTTGTATCTCTGGTGCCAATCAAGAAGCAGATCTTCTGTTCTATGCCTTCACAAGCGTGGTGAAATAGGTGGACTTGTCTTTAGTTTCTACGAGCATTTGAGATTTTTTACAACACCGAGGATGAACTTCAAAGAAAGGAAATCACTCCAGGAGCAGCTGAATAATGGGACCAGACCTTTGGAATATCTCCTGCTATGGTATTCTTCGTTTGGAGATGTCCGAAAATACCTTTCTGGAGGGGTATGCAGTTGACATCGGAAATGACGCCGAGGATGCACAGAGAACGCTTAGCCAAGTAAAGAGATGCATACCGTCTTGGTTGGAAGACCATGGCTTTAGCTTGCCGGCAGAGAAGACAGGGATAATCCAGCTGAGAAGGAGGTAGAGTTTCTTCGGCTGTGGAGTTTCAAGTAGGCTCGGAGGTAGTAACCAGCAAAAATACAGCGATGTACCGGCGAATTACCCTTAACTCCAAACTCACATTTTGGCAACAGATAACGTTCTAATCGGCTACTACATTACTCAGCAGACTTATGGCAAACGTAGGTGGCTTAACTGCAAGCAGGCGAAGACTTTTAATGTAAATCACGCACGCCATTCTGTGAGACCTTGGCCGATGCACTCAAGCAAGAGAAGTACAGAGAACAGATGGCAGTAGTACAGAGACTTGGAGCCCTCCGAGTAGGAAGCTCTTACCGTGCAATGGCGGAACCAGCTGTTCTCGTAGTCGCGTGAGCACCTCCCATCGATCTCCTAGATTTGTCTATGAACATAGAGCTGAAATAGAGGAGGAATTGCCCTCGGCATAAACGAATGTGCTCACCAAGCAACATTGGCAAGAGCGATGAAGTTCTGAAACAAGAGGAAGGCGTTCGGAGAGACTAATTAGAGACGTTGCTGGATAGGCGGAAAGGAAACATGGCGAAGTAAACTACTACATCACCCTATTTCTAACTGAACATGGAAACTTTAATGTGAACCTCCATAAGATGGAAAAAGTAGGGAGCCCGGCTTACGGCGGTTCTCTAATAGATGGCGTAAACCACCTGTAGTAGATGGGCAGCAAGCTGGAATTAGAGACAGACAGAATGACAGACTGGAGGCAGCTAGCTAAAGATCGAGCTGGCTGGAGACGCTTGTTGGTTGAGTCCTAGATCCACCCCGGACTGTAGACCCACCTTAAGTAAGTAAGTAAGAACGACAGATGGTACCAAATAGGCTCCCTTATCGAGCCAGTGTTGCAAAGGAAAAAGAAAGACAAAGACGAAAACATACCCTCATTAGAGCATGGAAAAAAATCCAATCGGAAGCCTATTTGGTACAAGGAAGACTCCATTTCTACTCCTCATGGAAGCATTTCAATAAAAACCCCCATTAGGTACTACCTCACGGGATAATTGTTGGCAAATCCCTACTTGTCCAAGAATTTCTTTGCATTTTTAGACGAAGAATATCCAAGTCTCACCATATTTCCCGTTTAGCCATGGTTCCACTATCTGAAGCAGCTGATAAGTCCAAACTCCTTCAGCGGTTTGGCTATGCCTCTAGTATGAGAAGATTTCATGCGCGAATTTTTTATTAGGGCTTCTGTCATATAATCACAAAGATGCTGCCAGTTATGTGGTACGGAGAATTCTCGAGTGATCCATGACCGAGCAGTGCATCCTCAATAAACCACTGTTTGGGGCGGTTATTCGAAATATTTCGGAGATGACGCCAGTAATGCAGTAATTGTGAATGACATTGGTTACCGCATCATGATAATTGAGTTTATTTCTAGTTATATCACATCGATATAGACCCTCATAACTTATGGTACCAGCAGGATGGAGTGATCGCTTTCCAGCCCGTGTCATCTCAATTGGACTTCTTTTTTGTGAAATCTCAGATTCATGCTAGGAAACCACAAGAAATTCCTTGGTCGAGATCCAATACGTGATTGTTGAGATTAAGCCGCAACGGCAATGAAATTTTCATCAAAAGATCCTAGAGAGTCATAAAGCACCTTTTTTGGCATAACTAGTCAACTTTAGTGTGACACCCACACCATTTGATCTGTTATCGACTACAAAACAATCGCTCTATAGACTATACCCGTGTTGACGTTGCCGACAAGAACTTCAACTTTGTCAAGAACTTCTCAGCGACTTGAGGGAGTCATGATGGATGCATATTGGCAACAACGGATACCACAACGAACTTATTGGGGAGGAGAGTATACTGCTTACAGTCAAACTCGCCTCGAACCTCATGTCACAGTTTTTTCAGGCAGAAATCTTCGCGATCCAGGTGTCATGGGACACCACATCCAAGGAAAACGCATAGACGTCTTCTCTGACAGCAAAGCAACTGTAGTCCTCCTCGGCAGTCGAAAGAAAGTGCACATCTCATGAATACCAGGCCACATAGGTGTAACAAGAAACGAGAAACTAGAGGAAGGAACAAGGGTGCTTACCACGAACGACGGTACGCAGTCCGAAACCCTAGTTCCTTTCTCTGGTTTCTTGTTCGCATCAATAGTCATGAAAACAGCAATCTACCTGACGACCCCCCTCATCGCCAAACCAAATAATATTCTCCACAAGAAATTGGTGGTGGGATTTTTTACAGGACTTATACATAAATCTCATTAAGCACGCATATACTGGATATACTGGAATCTGCAAAAACTTCGAGGAGTAGAAGGAAAATCTAGAACCCTTCCACTTTCCAGTCACTGCAAGACTTAACCAATGAGTCATAGTCCTGGGATCTATGTGGATACCAGATCTTAAGCAACTAGACAGTGATAGGTGACATCCTGGAGTTTGCCAAAAGCAGAGGAAGATTTGTCCAACCTCACAAAGCAGAAGGAGTCACTCCTAGTTTTCCTACCACCATCACACCCTCCTTACCACAACACAGTCTATTCAAACAGTCAACTGAGGGGAATTACAACCAATATGCCACACCATGGTCTAAGTAAAGAGTTAGCTTACCCTCCACAACCAACTAAGATTTACTAAACAATTGCGAGAGGGATGTTCCTGGCCATAGTTCCTATCAAAATGCTGTACAAAGTTTAGTTTTCTATAAAAGTAGTTCTGTAGTTCTTACAGTGTACTTAAAAAAAATCGCGTTTTAGGAGACTTCTCCACCCTTACCAAAAAATTGAGTTCCAATTTGGAAAAAAGGCGATCACTACACATCTCATCACTCAAATTTGTTTTGAAATCAAATTAGGGTATTTTTTGTTGTTTTGTTTTTTCATTTTTTATTTTATAGTTTTGCTTTCGCTTATAACTCTACTTTTGTTTATGCTTACGCACTCACTTATGATTCCACAATTATAGGAATGCGGTCAACCTGGTAAAGTGTGAGACATCGAACCGCCCGCTGGAATTACGGCTTTATTTCAAACTAGTTACGAGCTTCGGCATAAAAAAATCTATGAATTTTACACGAATGATACATTCGTAGATAAAACTTTCAAGAGTTTATTTAGACTTTAACCGGGTGTGTGTCTTAGCATATATAACAGTTTTTATTGTACTGTAAACACAGAAGCATGAAAATTGAACTTTTTTTCTGCAAACGGAACATTTGGCACACAGTCTGAAACCTTCACATGATGCCAAGAAAACCATTAGAATCCTGAACAACGAAAATGCCCAAATGTGACAAAGGATGCGTTCCAATTTCTAGACCATCTGACTTCTCAAATGAAGAGAGCTTTCTGATTGAGATTTGACAGATGAGTTAGACAACTTTTTTTTTAGGTCCAATCAGAACCCACTCTTCATCCGAAATGTCAGATGGTCTAGAAGTCAGAGAGCACACAAAGTCACTACACTGGGAGAAGATTTGGCTGAAGGCACAAGATTCTGAAGAAACAGATCCGACATCCTTTGGAACTGAACGGAGATTATAAATATTTACTTACTTGTCTTACTTGCAAATGTCACTAACAACTCTCTGACAGTCCTCGATTGCCAACCGTCTTTTAATCTGATTAATCATTCACATCTGTTGGGTGCCTGGAAATAGTAGCATCCCTGGTAACTGCAAAGCCGACGAACTTGCCTTATCTATTACTACGTTAGAGATTCCCTCTCAAGACCAGGGATTTGGGCCTGAAATTGACGACCATAACCCTTAACAGAAATTCGCACCATTATTGGTGTCATCACAGGCCACTGTCTACTGGGACAACACGCCAGGAGATTAGCAGCGCAGAAAGAGTACCGAGCTAGGATACGATCGGAGGAAAAGAAAAATCCGATTAGAATGAAAGGGGCTTACGAAATCTCCCAGCTTGAAGTCAAGCGAAAGAAACAACATCAAGAAGTTTTACTAGGAACTCAAGCAACTCGCTGCTGGGTTCAATCCCAAAAGATAGGACTTTAGAAATAAATAGGGAAATCCAGTCACCTGCTTGGAGGGAAGTAAATGTTTCTTATCACCTACTGAATGGGCAGCAAACAGAGAGAGAGCCACAAGGCAGAAAGAAAAATAATGAACGAGTCCATCCCTGCACAGTTTGAAAGAGATTGGCGTAGTTATTAACAAGCTAAAGAACTATAAAGCCGCTGATCCCGATGACTTGCTATCGGTGCTATTCAAATATGAAGACGATGCTTTAGTAAGGAGCATGCCCAACGATTGAAGTATCAGCTGTGCACATCTACAGGGGCACATCCCTGCTTGATATCGCATATAAGATCCTATGTAGCATCTTAAACTGTTTTGCACCACACGAATCGGCGCGTAACAGGATGACTTCCGGTCCATTTTTACACTAAGAGATATTCTGGAAAATACCAACGAAATTCAGGTCGAGTGTAAGTAAAGCCACATAAGGACAACATTCATCGCGTGAAATTCTACAAAGCAATTCCTGAGTTCGGGATCCCGAAAAAATAGATCAAGCTGTGCCCCGTGAAGCTGGAAAATACGCGGTGTTTAGTGCAATTTGGAAGCACTTCCCCGGAACTATTCCAGAATTGCACCGGATTTCAGCAAAATGTTGCGATGTCTTGGGATAGTCCGTAGGGCTGGTATCAACGATGAAGGCACTATCTTTCATAAATTTATCCAACTGCTGGGATACACAGATATATCATCGCATGATCCCAGCAAGAAAAGGCGAAACAAGTTGGTTTTGAAATTAACCAGAACAATGTTGACAAACAGAAATTGATCTGTACAACCACTAGTTCTATGAACTGTACCAAGATGTGTTTGTGGTTCGAAAAACTAAATCACGTTGACAACATTAGCTTGGACGCATCCAACGAATGGCTCCAGCCAAGAGAGTCTTCGAATAGCGGCATTCAAATGCAGGACGATCAGAAAGGCTATACGAATTGGCCTGACAAACTGGCAGCAACATGCCCACTATCCAAGAGGGTGAAAGGTTGTGGTGTTTCAGGCAGAACATTTTCAATGGTACAAATCCGTTTAAGTCGCTAACTTAGTGAGCTAGGTTAGGTACACAGGTGTCCCGCAGGGTCACTATCACTTCAATGATAGCGCCGATTCGTGTGGTGCAAAACAGTTTAAGATGCTACACAGGATCTTATATGCGATATCAAGCAGGGATGTGCCCCTGTAGATGTGCACAGCTGATACTTCAATCGTTGGGCATGCTCCTTACTAAAGCATCGTCTTCATATTTGAATAGCACCGATAGCAAGTCATCGGGAACAGCGGCTTTATAGTTCTTTAACTTGTTAGTAACTACGCCAATCTCTTTCAAACTGTGTAGGGGTGGACTCGTTCATTATTTTTCTTTCTGCCTTGTGGCTCTCTCTCTGTTTGCTGCCCATTCAGTAGGTGATAAGAAACATTTACTTCCCTCCAAGCAGGTGACTGGGTTTCCCTATTTATTTCTAAATTCCTGTGTTCTGGGATTGAACCGAGCAGCGAGTTGCTTGAGTTCCTAGTAAAACTTCTCGATGTTGTTTCTATCGCTAGACTTCAAGCTGGGAGATTACGTAAGCCCCTTTCATTCTAATCGGAGTTTTCTTTTCCTCCTATCGTATCCTAGCTCGGTACTCTTTCTGCGCTGCTCCGGTCTTGTGCTGCAGCCAGTTTTTGCCATCTTGCGCACTTATCATCATATCATGTGTCCAAAATTACGTGTTCAGAACTTCAAGATGAACTATAAAGAATCTGGACCATTCTACGAGATGGGACCGCACATAGTATGAGTAGAGGGAGGATCTGTAACAGACACGAGCATATTTACCGAAGCCCCACTAAGAATAGGTTTAAGGCATCCGATCTCGAAAGCCAGGAGATATTACAAAATATGTAAGAATTTTCCTTCCTTTAACAAGCCCAATTCTTTGGTATAAACATGTATGTATGTGGTACCTAGGGGGCTGCCTTACTAAAACCGAATGTTGGTTGAGTCTGCTCTTGTAGCTTCATCCTTGTTTTGAACGAAAGTTACTAACTTAAGTCCGATGTCCCTATAAGGGTCTTAGTGCGTCCACCGGTTTCTGGCGAAATACCTAATCTCTCTACATCTTTTTCCCTGCTAGGGTTTTATTGGAGTATTCCTCTATCTTCAATAAGTGGATCTTTCGCGCGATGTGAATGTGACCTATTCATAAGGAGTCACGTCCAAAAAACGACGACAGTCAAAAAGTCGTCAGTGTTTTCGAAGGTTACCCTGAGTTTTGGAAATAGCAACTAAAAGAAAGGGGGGGCGATCACAGGGGACCTCGGCTTTTCCGCTTCTGATTTTCCAAAGCTTCTTATTTCTAAACTTATTTTCTAATAAGTGTGTTTTCTTAATAAAGCAATACTTGTTTCGCTGCCACAATTGAGGAATGTGACCAAAATGTTAAGCGTAAGGTATTGGAGCGCTCATCTACGTGTACTCAGTTGTTTGCTCAATTTAATTTTATTCGGAATGCTCTTCAAAGAGATTCAACAAACTGTAAATAAAGGATAAATATATTTATGACTTTTTATAGATTTATTTGGACTCAAACCACAGATAAAGAATCTTGAAAAATTCCACCTTGCATCTGCTTAAGGCAGCAACAAAGCATTTGCTTCACAACAGCTATATTGGTGATTCTTAACCGGATACCTCCTCGCTGGGCATTTATTCAATTAACCTACTCGGAGCTATTCTAAACGTTCATCAGATTATGACAAGGAGATTGGATGTTCCCTCTCTTGCTGGTATTACTAGAGAACATACTATCTTCGAAAGATATACATATCATCTACAATTCTACATCTACAGTTCCACTAAGACCGAACTACTGATGGAAGCTCTTGGTATCAGTCCACTAACCTAACCTGTTGAATCCTTGAAATGGGAACCAGCTTCTCAGTTTTACCGAAGGGTAAACGAACAAAAAATAAAATAAATATCGAAACGAAGCCTGCAAAGATGAACAAGAGAACATAATAGTCGAGTTGGAGTAGCTGGTGATGGAGTAGTAAGTAGTGTTTTCGCTTGTGACAAGACCTGTGCAATTTCGAGCCCGGTTGGGGAACAGCAACAGCTAGCGCAAATAAAAAGGGAAAACAACCAAAATCTGAATTTTTCCAATCACTACCTGGGAGTACTATGGACCGAAACGAGCCTGAATGCGCCTGAGATTTGTAAATGTCCTCTAAGAAAAAGAGTTGGAGGGAAGTCGTAGTAGAGGAAGACTGCAACTCAGACAGCGTGCAATCGGGATGAACATCAACACACTTGGTTTCAAAACCTGAAAGCAGCTAGATAACATTCTAGCTTGCGGCAGATGCTTGTCAATCAACTGCTTCAAGCCATCTATCGCATCGTAGAGGCGTTCACAGCAATTGACGACCAAAAACGATTTAGTCTTAAAGTCTTTCAAAAAGTCGAGACACTTTGGATAACATACCAATAAGATGTTTGATCCCCAACCCCGCAATTTGCAGCGACAAGGAAGACTGAACCTCCGTTACAAAGGCAAGATGATTGCGGATATCAGATAAAAAAAACTCAAAGAAGGGTGCACAGAATTAGGGTGAAGGGTTTTGATGTCTCAGACAGATGCTCCTTGTCAATGAATACTCATTTCTTTCTCTTAAACATCCTTTCCTGACAAGGTAGAGTACAGGGAACTAGTTCGTTCTCCATGAATTTTATTTGAAAAACAAAAAGCCCCAAGACAAAATTTAAATTCTGAAACAGTTTGAGAGCCACCGTTTCAAATTGTTATACAGCTTTCCATCGAACAGTTTAGGTTGATTTCAAAATGCGAAGCACTCAATTGTTGTTTCGAGTGATTAAACTTAAGCTTCCTCTACAGTAGGACTGTTGTGGTCAAATTTTTTGTTTTTTCTTGGCGCAAATTTACTTGGAGCTTTGACGTAACTAGTTGTATTTTTATTTTTTATTTGTTTATACTGTGCAATTGTCCGCGGAGTAATTTCGTATTTTAATGGTAACAAACAAAGATTCTTAAACAAATACAATTACCTTCTCTTAAACTATATAGTTTGCTGATAATATTTAGCCTGCTACTGATTTGCTAATCTCTTTGTTCTTCTCCATATTAGTGTCATTAACTGCTAACAGATAAGAAATAGCCAACTGTAAATGATGCGTTATTTCATCTGTGCACTGCTAGTTTGTCTAGCAGTTTCCATACATAATTCCGATGGGAGGAGATTATTCTCAAATGGATTTATTGGTGAACCTAGCAAAACTCCACTAGTTCATCGTGGTAAAGAACCAAGGCTGGGATGGTTCAAACAGATTCTTGACCACTCCAATCCAACAAAATACCCACTATGGAAGCAGGTTAGCCCTCAAAGTTTATTCATTTGTACCCCGAAGAGCTGAGAGCAATTCCAATTTACAGAGATATTACGTTAACGCTGAATACTATCAGCCGGGAGGACCGATATTTTTAATGATCGGTGGAGAAGGCAAAGCTACCATCAAATGGATGACAAGTGGCGCTTGGATTAAGTATGCTGCTGAGTTCAATGCCCTGTGTTTCTCGTTGGAACATCGATTCTATGGTGCCAGTCAACCAACTGAGTAAGAATCCAAGTATTACTTTCACAGAATTACTGAATCGTCCCTTTTTGTTTCTCGTTTTCAGAGATATGTCGACGGAAAATCTTCAGTATCTCACATCAGAACAGGCGCTCGCCGATTTAGCCAATTTCGTAGTTCAAATGAAAGCCGAATATAAACTTGACGAGTCTCAAAGGTGGATTGCTTTTGGTGGGTCATATCCTGGTTCTTTGGCTGCTTGGGTGCGGGAGAAATATCCGGAAATTATTTATGGTGCTATAAGCTCTAGTGGACCCTTATTGGCTGAGGTCGATTTTAAGGAGTACTTTGAGGTGGTTCAGAACTCATTGGGTTCCTATTCGGAGGATTGTGTCACGGCGGTGAGAAGGTCATTTGTACAATTGGAGATATTGTTGAAACACATGATTGGACAACGAGAGATCGATGAAAAGTTTCAGTAAGTATTATGAAATTGTGCGTGTACTTTTGTTGGTGTTAACTATGAAATAAGTTTTTCATATTCTTTCCAATTTGCAACGAAAGTGACCTATTTCTCCTGAAGTTGATCCTTTAGTGCTAAATCGGAACACATGATACGTCTTTTCATGATACGCTCCAATGTTGTTGCCATTTTCTCTTTTGGTTCCTGTCGAGTTCGTGTATCAGGATTTCAACATACATATATGGGTTGCAAAATGCACACAATGACTGTATGATTTTACCTTCATGGCTGCAATCCAAATCGAAGCGCTTTGCCTGAGGCGACGTAATCAAAGTTTATCAAAGCTTTCGCATTCTCTCTTCCTCTTTCATGTCAACTTTGGGTGATTCATTTGACCTCACAATCACAAAGCTATCTCTTCATCTGCTAAGTTTCTATAGTCCCACTATCGAACCTATTTGCTGCGTGAACGCTGATGTCACCTCTCTCTCTACAGCTGATGTGGCAGCATTTCCAAATTTCAATCAAATACGCCCTTCTATCTGTTTCTAGGCGTTTGCAGATAGCCATGTTGTGATGTCTATGCTTTTTACCGATTGAATTCAAATTCAAATTGAAAAAATCCATTTCTCCAAGATTGTCATTAAATTGTTGACTTGGTGTACTTGGTGTATGAATCAATACGTAGACGCTTCGGAGCAGGCTCAAGATGGAGATACCGCAGAGTGGGTCTTTGCCTTTTCCGGATATCTTAGCAAATCTTGTAGTCGAAATATCTACAACTTGTGGTAGGTTTTCCGACAGCGTGACTCCAAGGATAAAGCAGTTGGTGTTGCAAATTTCACAAATCGCTCGCCAGGACACGGATCGTTATTAGCTTTGTTTGTGTTTGTACCCGGTTTTGTCGCGTAAGTCCCATTTTGAAGTCGAGTAAACGGTAGGTACCAACGCAACTATGGAAGGTTAACAGAAGCGCACTTTAATGTACAACATTTGGTACACACGCTTCAATTTAACCTGCTCACTGCAAATTTTAACTAACAATTCTTTTCCTTCCTTTCAGGCTCTGTGATCCTGTTGAAAACTCAATCGAAAACAACTTGGATATTTCCAATTTATTTGAAAACATCGCTGGTAATTTTGCTGGTGTTGTCCAATACAACAAGGATAATTCCCCTCACGCCACAAAAACCATCGATGAGGTATGTACATCCGATACTCTAATTAAATACCCTTCAAATTATTGCTTTAGATCTGTGATGTGATGTTAAACACCACAATAGGAACACCAGTCCAACGGCTGGCCGAAGTGAATCGCATAATGTTGGAGGAAAACAAAGAAAAGTGTCTGGACTATAAGTACGACAATATGATTTCTGAAATGCAAAACACAACATGGGACGAGGACAAGGCTATGCGTCAATGGACTTATCAGACATGTAATGAATTTGGTTTTTATCAGACATCAAATGAAAAGAATGATCTTTTTGGCGATCGCTTTCCGGTTGACTTTTTCATCAAACAATGCATGGACATCTACTCGGACAAGTACAGAGTATAAGACAACAATAAACTGTTCATAACGTGGTTTTATTCTTTCTCTCCAGAATGGATTCCAAGTATTTGCAAGCTGTAGTCGGACAGACAAATAACTACTATGGAGCATTGAAACCGAACACAACAAACGTTCTCTATGTTCATGGATCCATTGACCCATGGCATGCTTTGGGATTAACTTCATCTTCTGATTCGAATACACCAACGATTTACATTGAAGGTAGACAATGTTGATATCTTTGTTATAGTTTGATTTGCCACAATTTTCTATTTATAGGAACTGCTCATTGCGCCAATATGTATGAGCCAAGCCCCAATGATCTACCATCACTAACTGAGGCCCGTAAGAAAATTCAAGACTACATCCGCGATTTAGTGCAATAAAATTAAAAATCATCGTCTACATGTGCAGTTGAAATAAACAAATCATTTTATTTTCGCAAGTAATTGTTTTATTTTTGTGGATCACGTGCCAAGTTCAAGTTGTCTCTTTAGAGTGATTACGATTTCCGGGGCTTCAAGATTTGATGACGATTGATTCTGGTAGATATCGGTAAAAATAAAAAGTAAAACTTTGTTTAGAACATCGAAATCTACCAGAATCATTGAATCTTAGTGCCCAGGAAATCGTAATCGTGTCGCCTCATTGATGACCACAAATTTTAGTCTAAAAATGAGATTCAACTGAACTTGAAACGCCCACTTCTTCTATTAGTGAACACCATAATAACCTGAGTGATATTACATTTTGTAAATTAAAGAAATTTTTTTATAAAAGATAACACCTGCAATATTATTGGCCTCTTCTCGCTTCTTGGAGCTTATCATTGAAGGACTTCCAATACGTTTGAACTGCTGGATTTAATACGATTTTGACCTTAAATTTTGCCCATGCCCACTCAGTTATCTTCCAAACCAGATCCCAAACAATCACTGTTAGTTTAAAGAAAATCTTTTCCAATTCAGTTTTCGATGGCAGGCTTGGTTGATTCGATGTATACGATCTGTAGATAGTGGAATTCAAAGTTTTCGAGTTTGGTTGAAAATTTACTGCAATTGCATATAAATTTAAATTAGAAAAATTTCATAAATTTTGTGTTCATTGCACGTACTATCAGTTGCAGCAAATCGATTTGGTTCCCATCCGGCTGAACATGATATAAATTTCGCTGTTGTTATGGATTGCATCAATAGCGGCCGGTATGAGGCGTATCGCAGTTGGGCGAATTTGGCTAGCGATGGGGATATTTTAGCCGACAGCATATTTTTTAAGGAGATTTTGAAAATTTTCACAAAATGGAAACCAATTGAATATTAATTTTCTAGCAGATGCGTTTGTTTAATGTTTTGGTTCACTCGTGTTAATTTTTCCGGATGTTTAGTGAATACTTTTCATCCTGGTCTAGCTGTCGTTGATGTTTCCAAAAGTTTAGCAATTAATTGTGTCAGACGACCCGCGAAAATAGAGTAAAACAACAAAGCTATTCGATTTAACTTTTGTTTCAATGACAGTTGAGCTTTCAAAACTTGAATTGCATCAAAGGCCATCTTGGAAAAATTTTAATTGACACAGTCAGTGTCGAAAGTAAAAGGTCACATAAGGTAGAAATATATTTTAGTTTCGTTTAAAGGGCAAACTTCCCAACTTTCTGTATTTTGGTATTCTGGTCTTGCCTTTTCGAACTTGAGATCTGGAATTTGAGGACTATGGAACGGTTTTGCCAATAATATGTGTTTTTTTTAATGTTTAATTGGAAGCTGATTATTGAAGAAAGGATACAAAAAAAAGTCATCAGTCGCCTTCTATACCTGCAGTAGATTCTTCGGGAAAAATTAGGGATCCCGGCTCCGAATAAACATGTGGATTTACTCATACTTACAACCGGAGGATTGGTCTGGTGGGACGCTACTACCAAAATCAGCAAACTCAAAGAAATGATAAAAAAGTAGAGAACTGGAACAACCAGGGCGATGAGAACAACGCCAATAGCGGTATTGAAAGCAATTCTTTGGCTTCTACCTCTAGATCTCTACATGTAGGAGGCCGCAGCAAATAGCGCTCTCAGAATCAGACAGTGAAAGTATTGGAGACCGAATACATAAGATACTTAGCAACTATTTTAGCGGTAATGTCAACCCGGCTACACTGTCCCATACTTGGATTTCGGAAGACCCTTCTCGTGGGCCTTTCTACTTACTTACTTACTTAAGGTGGCGCTACAGTCCCGGGGTGGAACTGGGACTCAACCAACAAGCATCTCCAGCCAGCTCGATCTTTAGTTAGCTGCCTCCAGTTTCGCAAGCTAACTTGGTTGATGTCCCCTTTAACTGCGTGCGCCACCTGAGTCGCGGTCTTCCTCATCTGCGCCGTCCCTCGTGGGCGGATTCGAAGATTTTTCGGACCGGAGCATTGGTGTCCGTCCGTTCTACAGCCACCTGTTGTTGGACCTTCACTCTACACTACAATTCGTCGTTGTATCTCCTCTTCCACTCACCGCCTATGCAGACGTCTATGCTTCCTCTCGAAGCAGCCTAAAGCACCCTCATCCGTTTTTGATAAAGTACATGGCTCTGCGCTGTAGAACAGGACTGGTATTATTAAGGTCTTATATAGGGTCACTTTGGTTGTTCGAGAGAGGGCCTTTCCAAGCAAAGAAAAAATTAAGTATCTAAGGATTTCAAATCCACACCGATGGATCAAAAATTGATATAGGAATAGGAGCGGGTCTTTTCTCGGAGGAACTTACGGCTAAGCAGCTCTTTAATACTCCCAGACCACAGCGGCGTTTTCCAAGTGGAGGTCCTAGCAGGGACAAAGGCTGTCTAATTGGTGTCAATGCTGACAATATCACAGTAGGATATTGACTGCCAGGCGGCCGTTAAAGTAAAAGCTGCTTCACATCGAAGCTTGTAACGTGTTGCCGGAAAGAACTGAAGGCACAATGTAAAACTCTGTTGGGTCCCTTGTCACAGCGGGATACCAGACAATGAAGCAGCGGATGAATTGGTCAGAAAGGGCTCAGCCCTAGCCAGAGAACAAGCAGATGGTATGGTCAAACCGCCACTCTGTACTCTTAAGGCCAACATTGAACGAGTCATTAATGGAAGCAAATAACAGGTGGAAATCACTAACCAGGCTGTGGCCAGACTACGACAAAACAAAAACCAGAAAACTCCTGCAAAAGGACAGAAAATCGTTGTCAATGCTGATAGGAGTGCTGACGTTTTTTTTTTATAATAAGCGTGCGCTAAAGGGATTATGACTACCCTTAAACTAGAGCACGGGCATTAGGGAAATAAGAGGAGAGACGAAGGAGGTACCGATGCATGTTGGCTTCAAATGCTTGCGGGTGTAGTGATGAGGGAACACACAGCTATGTAGATTATTCCACATGTGATACGGCTAAAGAAAGAATCTCTAAATTTGAGAGTACGTCCGAAAGTAGGCTTGAGGGTAAACTGATGTGCATTCGAAGCATGACGAATATTGCGGGTGAAATGTTGCAGGGGCGGAATGCAGGCTGGCTATTTCGCTCGAGCACTTTTTGTAGAAGAATCGATAAAACAGTGAGAGACAGGAAACATTTCTTCGTTGTTCAAGCGAGTCGATTGACTTTTTGCAATGTTTTTGTCACATATAAGTTGTAGCGCGCGTTTTTGAATTCTATCTAGAATGTGCAGGACGGTTTTAGGCGCACCAGACCAGATGTGAGCGTTGTACTCAAGCTTTGGACGAATAAATGCCTTGTAAATTGAAGCCAGATCAGAAGGGGTGAAGTATTTTTTGCATCGTTTGAGGAAACCCAAATTATTCGCAGCGTTCTTGGCGACATCGATATCACATGAAAAAACTATGCAGCAGATGCTGAGGAGGCTCATCAGGACACGGCCTATTTCCTCTGTCATTGCCCAAACCTCTGCCAACTGAGAAGTAGAATCCTGGGCAAATTTTTCTGGCCGATTTTACTCTTTTGTTTTGTCTTTAGTGTCGTATAGCAATACACTTTCATCAGTTTTTTTTGGTGATATTTCGGCTGTGCGTGACCTCCAATTCAGTTTGAGTTATTTTTGATGGCTTTACAACTTATTCATCATCATCAAACGCAAAGTTGTCTGTGTCTTAACACTTAATACACATTTCAGTTTTTAAAAGCATATCTTTATTTTAATTTACTTTTGTACATTAACCTATAACTTACATTTTAAAAGCACATAATTGTTTTGTATTCATGTTGTTAAACTAAGCATTTTTAAAAATGTATACGTTGTTCCTTGTCGTTGATAAAGCACTTATAAAAAAAAAATATGTAAATATATATTTTTACACATAATACGCGATTGGTCATATGTCGAGAGTTTTTTTTTTTTAAATTTCATTCACTTGAGCTATAAGAATTCGTTTAAGGTAAAATTCATATATAAATCGATTAACTTACGAGTAAATAGAAAGAAAGAAAAAAGTGAAAATAAAAATATTAAATGCTTACACAAGTTTTAATTGCATGGAATTGTATCAAGTGTGGAACGTAATGGTATTGCTATTGAAAATATTTATCCATAACACATTATGCAATACATATGTATATAACTAACAGAAATGTGAAAATAATTGTCAAAAACCAAAGTGTGTTCTTAAGTTGAAAATCGGGCAGAGACAATCATTCTATCAATTCGACAATGGTTTCTACATAGATTGTCAAATTCATGAGCTAAGTTTTAAACACTTATTCCACTAAACTACACCAGAGGATTGTGCGTCAAAAAAATAAAGGCCAACAATAAATACAACAAATAATCTCAAGGAATATGTATTGTTTCGTTTGTTTTTGTTATGGCGTATGTTTTGTGTTGCAAAGTCTCAGTCTTGAAAGCTTGAAGCCATTTCGAATCTGCGTTGCAGATATAGATTTGTTAGATATATAATATAGAAAAAATAGATATCTTATTGACTACAAGGAAAGGCATTTTATAGCAATTGTCACAATCGTTTCGTTTTTCTTTTCTTTTTTCTTCATCTAAGGCATAGAATTATACTTTGTAATCTATTTATGGTGTATACATTATTCTATACAACTAAATACTAGTAATTAGTGTGTGTGTGTGTTTGCGTTAAAAAAATATGTGCGTTTAAATTAAAATTTCTGTGAAATTATTAGTTGAGATGTGATTTAAGTCCCTCTTTTAGCACAAGTAGTATGGAGGAATTGTAAAAAGAAGAAGAAGAAATAGTGATACAGGTCGGGGTTGAGAAAATAAATTAAAATAATCCACAATCTTTAAGATTGTTCTTAATGATAACATCTGTCACTGCATCGAATACGAATTGAATATTATTTGTATCTGTGGCGCAGGTTAAATGCGTGTAAATTTCTTTCTGATCTTTCCGTTTGTTTAGATTTTCAAATTTCATTCTAATATAATTGGAGGCTTCTTCAAAAGTGTTGGAACCTATACAAAAGATACAATTTAATAGAGATTCGGAGGGGGAGAGTACTTTAATTTCTTACCTGTGTATTCGGGGAAACATATCGTCAATGGGGATCTGTTGATTTTCTCTTCGAACAAATCTTTCTTATTCAGGAAAAGTATTATTGATGTCTCCACAAACCATTTGGAATTACAGATGGAATCAAAAAGTTTCAAGGATTCAATCATTCGATTCATCTCCTCATCTTCTGCTAGAACCAAATCGTATCCTGGAAAACAAAACAAATAAAAAATGGGGACTGTGATACCAGCAAGAAGAAAACAGCCTCTTCGCATTGGAAGAAGCCCCATCAAGCTATACCGAGAAAATAGAATAGAATATAATTCGAAGTCTGTTAAATGCATGGACAAAGAGATGAAGAAAATATCCGTGGAACTAGCTAGATTGGGATCGAATATGAGCATAAGTGAAGCAGACATCTCGATACTATTGAAGATAAAGACATTGCATTGTACAATACAATCGAAAACTTGGTGAAAAACGAGACCTACTTCTCCAACTGGATGCGTGTAGAACAAAAAGTACTGCGAGTTCCAGATTGGATCGAGTCATATCTGCCACAGCTGTGGTGACAAGGAGGAAACAGAATCGATCCAACATCTACTACATGTTACTGTGGCTCAGTGGAAAGCGCATTGGACTGCTAAATAGAGAAATAGGTTCGAATCTCAGTAACAGCTTTCGGCAGGCAACAACACGTCACTAACAATAGTTAACTTTTTTTATGAGAAGCTCCACAAGAATGAATGCCTTCGATCGCGAGGCTTCAGATACTTCGAAAGCAAAGTAGAGCTACAAAATCTACCACATGGATCTGAAGAGATTTCCACACCAACTCGTCGAATCAATTGAAGCTATTTACGAAGCGAAGGAGGTTTCTGATATCAGATCGCCTAAGTCGTTAAAGTAGAATTCCCCTAAATGGAGTCTTCTTTTACGGGAGAGAGCTCGGCAGTTACAGAGGTGGGGAATCGTTTCCTCCTTCTCTTCGTCCATGCAGCTTCTGCAGAAATCGTTTGAATGGACGCCAAGCATTGTTGCATACTTGCCTATTAGACAGGGTCCCGTGATGACACCTATTATGGAACTGATATGCGATCTGTTGAGATAAATTAGATTCGTAGAGCGTTTCAGATCCAGTCATGGCTAAATCCGCTTTGTCGCTAGACAGGTTATACCATTTGTCCACCTAAAATTTGTTTTCTCGATAGAATCCAGCTTGAGTTTCAGTTTACATGTAGCAATCGGTATACCCAGGGTGTCTCTTTCTATGAGCACGGGTACGGTTGTTCCATATCTGGCGAGTTCATCAGCCTTGCAGTTCTCTGGAATATCTCTTTGCCCTGGCACCCAAAAAAGGTGAATAAGATCACTTCTATAAAAGATGACCGGCAATCTAGAGTTACTAACGAATTTGAAGAGACTGATTCCAGGGACCTGATCGCTGCTTGACTGTTTGAAAAGATAAGTATATCTTTTTAGCCAATATAAGACCTTTTTGATTGCCAGTATCACCGCCTGGAGCACGCTACGATGATTTGGAAGACGGAAAGAGAGGCTTAGGTTAAGCCTATCGGAAAAAACACCACCACCTACACCCTCATTAGTTTCAGATCCGTCGGTGTAAAAGTGGATCCAACTGTCCTGAAGAAATGTGTCATCCTCCCAGAGTGATCTGGAGAGAATGGTAGCAAGGAAGTTTTTATTGAAATTTAGCTTGGCTATGGTGTAGTGTAGCGGCATTAGTTCAGGCTCAGACCCTCCAAGGGTCGCTGGTCTGATAAGTAAGTATGTAAGTGGTGTAGTCTATGTTTCCAGGGAAGATTTTGAATTTTTTCAAAATGGAGGCGTGGCCAAAGACTTTGGTAGATTTAAGGCGAACAGCCGAGTTAGCAGCCATTTGTCTGCCAAGGATGTCAAGGGATGTTAGATGAAACAAAATGTCCAGTGCTGCGGAGGGTGTCGTACGAAGAGCCCCTCTTATGCACAAACATGCTGATCGCTGGACCTTGCTCATATGATCTCGGTTTATGGCCTCATCTAAGTGATGGGTTAAATAAAAATATATCTAACATAACCGAACGTTTTTGTGAAGATTTGGTGGTTTATGCAAATTTGCGCTCAATAAGCACATCTTACGAACCAATTAATGCTGTCTGTAGCACTGTCAAGTAGCAATCCAACTGAGCTTAACGATTTCAGCTTACAGTTCTCAAAGAAGGCTTAATACTTTACAAAAAACGTACATTAGAAGGACGGGTAGAATTTTCCTAGAGGGAATTCTATAGGCATCACAACAGGCTCTAAGTCAAAGTGAGTCCCATGGGACGCCTATAAACCTAACCTACATTAGAAGGAGATTATTGCTGATCGAATTAGGAAAGGCCTTGTTGCAACTTACTGGCATAAAAAGGTTAAGCGAACTACATGGGGGCTTGTAACCACAAATAATGCATCGGTGGGACCTCTCGGTAGTTGGATTAATTTTTACTTAGTGTGTAGTATAGTACAATATGGTAGACCTTAGTAAGCAAGAAGTGCTAAAAAACCACTGGAAAATATCTAGCGTCCGATCCATTGAATCGCATTCCTTCAAAATATAAGCATTTCCCAAAAAAAGTCACCCTGTTGCTGTACTTTAAGTCGAATTCAGCTGTTCTACCACAGTTAAATAGTGTTGATTCTTGACCAATCATCAACCGTCTGGTAACACTCTGTTTCTGATATCTAACCCATATCAGGGTAATATGAACAAAGCTGACGTCTTAAACAGGCATGTTTCGTCTTACATTACTTTAGTAACTTGAAGGTGGTAATCGATTAGCCTTGGGTCTTTTTTGTGTCGAGCTGGCCTCTCTCGATTGACTGCGTATCACAGTCTGAAATACGCAACTGAGTCACACTATCGAAAGGATCTGGAAATGTGGAGAGTAAGTTCGTATACCGACAACCCAGGGTGCATTTTGGACCTATTCATGTAGAAGGTTCATGAGTCAATCGAAATTACATCCCGCTCTTGTAGGGATCAGTTTTTGGATGGTAAGGTTTATTGCAAGCGTGGTCAGTTCTTACTTTACTTCGTCGGTTGCTCAAATCCGTGGTGCAGCTGGGCCTTTAGATACCGTGATCTAGTTTTTTTTTCCCCCCAATTCGTCTGCATCTTCTCTGTTGTTCCCGTGAGGCAAGATATATTGTCTCCGTGGGACTCGAAAGTAAGGTACTAGTCTTCCTAGTATAAATGATGTTGGGATCTCATAAATTTGGACTGTGGAAAAAGCGATTTAATCATCGGTAAGCTTTATGCAGACAAACAATCATGGAGTGAGAAATGTGGATAGTGTTATCAATGGGACATCGTAGCTTTTTTGTTATCATCTAACGATGGGTTTTCTGGAATATGATACGGCGACATAGTGTGCCAATGAAAAATAAAAGATTTTGTTTGCCATTAGTAGACTAACACAATTGATTAATCTATCTTGATACAACCTAATACGCCTATGCTTTCTAAACTATAATTACGGGAAACCCACAGCGAGCACGTTTTTTTTTAGAAACAATTTGTTAACCATCGGTTTGTGGGATGGGAAATGTCTAATTTTTTCACATATCGACTTACCTGAAAGAGCTACGCAGAAAATAATCGCAGTCACGCCTTCAAAGCAATGAATCCACTTCTTTCTTTCTGATCTCTGGCCACCGACATCAAACATTCTAGAAAGCTAACATTAGTGGAATCCTTTTTTTTGTGATTTGAGTAACTCACTTAAAGTGCAATCCTTTACATGTGAAATGTGTTTCCACAATACCAGTGGTTTTAACCCGTGTACGCAGCACATCCTCCTGCAGTGGAATGTAATTTGGCTGTGAAATCCTATCTAGAGAGTTTAAATAATAAGCCGCCGAATCGTTAAGTTGATATTCACGAGATCTAAAATGAAAACCAATTGTTGAGCTTTCCTCTTAGGATTGTCGGTATTCTTTCAAGTTTACCGTGCAAATGATTGCTGAACTCCGGCATCAGCCCAAAGTTTCTTCATAAGAAGGACAATTTCTGGAATGAGTATACCTTCTTCGGCAGCAGAAGCATATGTGAAAAATTGTCGTGCAATTTCCTAAAAAAAATCGGTAGAGACCATATTAATTCTGTGGAATATGTTAGATTGCTTGTGGACAGTCTTACTGTTTTCGATGGATCAGCGAAATCGATTTTAAGATGTCCCATCGCTCGTATGATTGCCATCAGACTCTGGATTGTGTTGCTATACACTACACGACGATATTGTTCACATTCTTCCTGAGAGTATCCGGTTTCGTGGATGATTTTCATTTGTTTAACAATTGTGGATTTTCCTGATTCACCGGCACCTGCAAAGAAAAGAAAAACAATTTTCTCAATTATTATTAATTGCGATTTTATTGACTAATTAAAGAGGTTCGGGTGTGGAGAGAAAACTTGATGATATGACCTTGGTAGTGAAGTAAACAAAATAATTTTCCATTTGTACACAGTGGGTGGATAAAAAATTGCAAGCATTTCAATTAACCTTTTGCCGAGTTGAAGTTTTTAGTACGAAATTTTTAAATTGATTTGTTGTTGGCCAGTCAATGTTCTAATTAGAGGCGCGTGAGTAAGACTATGTGCGTCTTTCTCTATGAAAGTGAGTTATCTCTGAGATTCTGAGAAGCGTAAAACAACAGAATGATGGTTGTGTGGAGCTCTTTTTACAGTGTTTACAGTTTACAAATCCAATGAACGATCATTCGGACTATTGTATTGATGTATGGATAGCCAATCTAGACCAAACTTGAACAGCAACAAAGAGGGTTGTAGGAGCGCTCAATCGTTCCCTGATTTTTTTATGAAAGGTTGGACTCTGTTCATTAGTTCAGTCAAAGAAACTTTAGTTTCTCACCTTTACTCACAAACAGTCATGAAGCACTCTAAATAGTTCCTCTCACGTATACACTCTGTAGAAGGGACCTAGAGTGGAGCCAATTATTGCAATAGGATGTCCACGATACGTTGACTCAAATCAATTTGGTGTCCCACTCAACAGGGACAGATTCGTCGTTCCCAAATTCTGGTGAGATAATTATCAGAACTGAACTGGCCGAAACGAGGTCGTCGTTAATGAGGTCAGGGTCACGGAAGCGAATGAGGAAGCTGATCAGCAAATAATCTTCAGCTTGAGAGGTAGGTAGGATTAAATTGAAAGACATAACCTCCGAGAGACTGACTGAGACAAGCTCAAAGATTCTAGTTGGAAACGGTGAGTGGGAAAAGTATAGGATCTAACAGACTTCCTAACGTGATGTTGTTAGGTTAGGTTAGGTAGTAGTGGCAGGCCGCATGTTGCAACCTCACTTAGACCAGATAAGGTCCTTTGTGTTACCACATGGATCTGTATTTCACCGGAAATACTACCCGCAGAACCAGCCGGAGCTTGTTATGAAGCGCTGGAGACTACCTTTATTTATGACAGCCAGTTCATTTAGGTTGTAAAAGAAGCTGGCTCCTAAGCATACTCTTCTTCGAGCTGAGAGGGCCGCACATGTACAAAGAAGGTAGGAAATCGTCTCCTCATCCTCTTCGTCCATGCAGCTTCTGTAAAAGTCGTTGTAAATGAGGCCCAGCCTATGGAGTTGTTTGCCAATGGTGCAGTGACCCTTATGACACCGACTAGGGTGCTTATTAGCAATCTTTTCCGCCTGATGAGACAGTGGGAATGTTTGAGATCCAGCTTAGGCCAAATCTGCTTGGTGATAAGACAGGTGCTACCTGCTGTCCATCTATGATTGGCGATGTTGATCGCGTTTCTATTAAGAAGCAGTTTGCAGGTGGCGAGAGGGATGCTTAAATTCCCTTTCTACTAATTCATCAGCCATGCAGTTACCTGGAATGTCTCTGTGCCCCGGCATCCTTTTAAGGTGAATTTTGAATTGCTCAGCCATCTCGTTAAGGGACAAACGACAATTTAGGGCTGTTTTTGAGTTGAAGGCGACAGATTCCAGGGATTTTATCACGGCCTGACTATCAGTAAAAATTGTGATATCCCGAGAAGATAGTACATTATACCTCAGCCACGATAGGACTTCCTTGATTGTCATTATCTCGGATTGAAAGACACTGCAATGGTTAGGCAAACGGAAGGAGATGTTTACGTTCATATCCTTTGAGATTCTGTTTTAGAGCCATCTGTGTAGAAGCAGATGGATCCCTTTCGTTGATGCTCAAAACAATTCTCCCAGTCAAGTCTGGAAAGGATAGTTGTAACGAAATTTGTATCAGTCGGTGTAGTCGGTGCTTTGCGGAAGGAATTCTAGATCGTTCAGAATGGTGGAGTGTCCAACCCGCAGGTTCGACCAATGGTGAAGTTCTTTGATATGTATGGCTGCGCTGGCTGCCACTTGTTTACTGTAAATATCTAGAGGAAGCAGATGGAACAGAGTGTGACGTGATGTAGTAAGGTTAGAAAACATTTTAGGGAGCTAAGTCTAGATAGTGAGGACAACTGCAGATTCCGCAAAAAAGTGGATGAAGTTGCAGAGCACTGACTCCCGTCAGACTATACTGTCTTGGCAACTATTAGATAGTTCATAATGAAAGCCAAACTGGAAGAGGTGCTCTAAACAACATCAGCTATCAAACCGCAGGTTGGACCAATGGCGAAGTTCTTTGATACGTATGGCCTTGGCTGCCTCTTGTTTACTGTAAATATCTAGAGGAAGCAGATGGAACAGAGTGTGACGTGATGTTGTTTGGTTAGAAAACATTTTAAGGAGCTAAGTCTAGAGAGTGAAGGCAACTGCAGATTCTACAGAAAATTGGATGAAGTTTTCCGGAAATTGCAGAGCGCTGACTCCGGTCAGACTAAGCTGTCTTGGCAATTATTAGATAATTCATACTGAAAGCCAAACTGGAAGAGGTGCTCTAAACAACATCAGCTACCACCGAAGGCGGTACAATTCCTAAAGATTTCTTTATTACAAACCGGTTGTTGAGTTCTTAACACCAACAACTGAGTCAATGGACCACAAATCACGTCAATAAATTAGTCATAAACAGTATAATTAAAAGTGATGACAAATCTAGCTGGACATGTAATATTTGTTTACACTAACTTGGGGAAAAGCATAGCTTAGCCACAAAGTGTTCGTAATCAGCAAATAAGACATAACAGTGACAGTGAGTTGTTTCTTTTTTTTTTGAAACACTTGCCATTTAGGGATTCATGTAGTCAACCGCCAACTAATTGACCCACATTCTTCCTCCATAATAAATTCATCACACAACACCAGGGCTCTGATGACTCCGATCATCATTCACAATCCATTTCTCTCTCATTCTCTTGACAAAATAACAAAAATCGAAGCAATAAGGAATCACCAATCAGTATATTCCAAAAATAAATGAAACACTGTCACACCCTAGCTCAGCCTCTGTTAAACGAGTTGACACTGCTGAGGCGGAACCTCTGAATGAATCAGCTGTTGGGTGATGTGCCCCCCTCTCTGGGGTGACATCCATTCACAAGCAGAAGCACTCTCGCCATTCATTTAAATTAATCTCATTCTCGCGTAATTTATTCAGCAAACAAGCGCGGCCTGTTCAGCAACACCATGGGCACACAATAAGGCCCGTATAGTCAATTTTTGTGTGCAAAAAATTCACAAGCACTTGGAAGATTCCCGACGACAAAATTCGAGCGCATTCGAGCACGTAGACCACGATACGGCCAGAGTTTTGAGAAAGTTTTGCGCTGTGCTGTGAACTTGAAAACGGAAAACAAACAAAAGGCGAAAAAAACGAATTTGAAAATAGAACGTGCATCCGGTGAATTTTTCACACACAAATGGCTAACTTATCAACAAATCGCTTTGTTTAACCAACCGCGAGTTTACCGCGTCATAGTGCAAAGAGTAACTCGCGTTCATTCATTCATAAGAGTGGCGGCCGTCTTCCAGCTGTAGTCCCACCAACACCTTATTGTTTAATCGAAAGTGATAACATTGACACAGATTTGGGATTGTTTGCGATGTCAAGATATCTGCTGATGGGGTGAAGAGACTTGCTGGCATCCCCTATTAAACAAGATAGCCTTCTTTTCAACATTTTGTTTGGGACAAATCAATTCTAGCTGCGGTTGAGGGTGTGGTTTCCTTGTCGTGAACGACTACTCCATATCAACGATTTACTAGACTCGAATTGCAAGATGTTTTACATTGTGGGTGACGGACCTGTGATACGTATCACTTCCAGAAACAGTACGACTGCTTGAACTATTGCTTCCAGTGGACAAACAAAGTATTAAATCCAACATGTCCACGCATTGTTTTATGGGTCACGGCCAACTCTGATATAAAATGGGATGACCACATGCTTGGTTAGAGCAACAATTACAGATTGGGCTAGGGCTTATGTATTGTTCACACTTAGAGTTAAGCCCCCAAAAATCATATCTCGTACTAACACTCAATCTGTAACCATTTGGGGGTTTTACTGGACAAGTTGATAGGGCCCATGGTCTTTATGTAAACATCTCTCTTACCAGGATCTTTGACAAACTCCTCCTATTCAAGAGCAACACGAAAAGGCACCTGTAAACATATCAGGCAGCTGTTTCAGCTCCCGTTTATAGGTAAGATAGTGGAAACGTTTTTGATCCTAGTTAGGTTGTGCAAAAGTACCTCCTGAAGCCAGTGAGAAACCAGCGTCTGTAGCGACAGTCAGGCTGCGCTTAAGGCATTGCTCAATCCTCTTATACTAGATCCAAAATAGTTTGAAAATGCAGGTCTAGTTTGTATTTGGTTGGAAGACTGAATTTGCTAAGACTTATCTGGGTCGCTGGACACAGCAGGATTACCGGAAATGAGGTCTCTGATGAGCAAGGTTCAGAGGAGAACTTCTCCGGCCCTGAACCCACGTTAGGTTTGCCCGTATCTTCGGTTAGGGCTTCTATCTATGGTTGGGTTCCTAGCAAACACAACTGTAGATGGGCATGACTCTCCAGGATGCAGGCAGATTAAACAGATCTTTCCCGACGTCTGTAAGAAATCTGCGGCATTCTTGCTGTCTCTCAGCAGAAAAGACTGCAGACAACTTGTTGGCGTTATTACGGGACATTTCTCCTGCGTATGTTGTTTGCGATAAGTAAGCAATTGTTTTTACACGTGACGAACCAACATAAGTCATGCCAAGTGAAAACTCAGTGGGACCAATCCCAAACTACAACTTTCTGCAATGTAAGCCCTTCAGAGCGATGGATACTTATTGCGTAAGCTAATCCTAACCGAAACAGTTTTTTTGTGCAGTTGTTGTACATTATCGTTGTAGTTGTCAAAATTAACGAGAACGCACAGCGGAAGCTCTGGTGGAACCAGGCGATGTGGCGGAGCATCACGAGCTATATCGAATTCTAGGTCGAATTTATAAATTCGGGCTTCGTTACGACGAGAAGACTATGTTCAAAATTTAATGCAAATCGGTCAACCGGTCTCTGAGAAAAGCAGAATGGAAGATTTGCTATTTTAGTCACCGTCAAGAAAGTTTCCAATCGTCCACCAAATTGGTTCCATTTCGAATGACGAAAAGCACTCCTTGAAACATTTCGACTAGCCTCGACTTTTGACTCGAATCACTATCCAGTTGCAGTCAAGGTATGGATGGATACATGACTTTTATGATTCGAAAAGAACGAAAGAACCCCGGCCTTTCAAAAATATGGAGAAGTATGAATCGTAGGCGGTTGAGGAAACGTAGATATGCTATTGCAGGAATGATGTTTGAACGTTTTAGAGCATGGTCATGCTACAGGAGGACACTACAGGGTCAAACAATGAAATCTAATAGTTGAATCGCATTTGATGCTGACGAACACGAACAATATTGCGTTAGGAAATGATGGCCGTGAAAATATCGATATCTGGACTTAACTTTTAAAAAACACTCCGATGCTATCGAACTATTTGGTAAGCACTATCCACCGATCTTCAAAAGCGACACCCTCCAAACGAAGCAGTAACTGAAGCATAACTCTTTTTAAAAAACGCATATCGTTAAAGTCTTTTGTCAACTGATTGATTCATACCAGTGAGATCTTAGGCGATGGTGCAGTGTCCCCTTACGACACCTATTGTGTTACTTATGAGCAGTCTTTTCTGTCTGACGAGACAGTGATAGCGTTTGAGATTCAGCTTTGGCCCAAGTATCATCTGTGATTGGTGATGTCGACCGCGGATGTAGGGTTCTCCGAACTTCGTCCGCTGATGGGGTCTATCAGTCCAGCATAGGGGTTCGCTTCCACTGTGATGTGACAACTGGTGTTAGTCTTGTTGATATTTTCAGTCGCAGGATGGCCAATTGAGTTGGATTCAACCTACCACCGTTAACGACATGTTCACACTACGGGAGATCTTGGTGAAAGCCTAGGTCAAGCCACTCAGAGCTACGTCTAGTTTTGTTTGAAAGGGCTAATGCGCGGTGAAGAAAGATCACACCTACGGAGTCGGGTGCAGTTGCATAGAGACCTCAACTGGTTAAGAATCAAGCCAGCTGCTGAGGAATAGTATTCGACGTTATTGGACGTCGGAATAAAAAGGAGCTCTCTATTACAAGAGCTCCACTTTTACAATGTGGTTGACTGTTACAGTTCAAAACTTAACAGTTTTAGAAGTGACATTACACAGTCAAGGCGAAAGAACGAACGTTGTAGAACTTCCATTTTATGACATATCCACAGGAGATGGTTGATGTATTCGATAAACACTTCTTGCAGTACACCCGTGGGGGAAAATAAGGTTTGGATGGAGGTAAGTTGAAGTTGGTGTCTTGTAAAGCAGTGCTGATGTGCCTTTTTGATACCATAGCTCACGTGACCTGGATGTTGATGAGTGTAACAAAGAGGGAAGAAAGTTTCAAAATTTTAGGTCAGAAATCTCTGTGTGCGATGCCTGGTTCTAGCTATAGTGCCGGGCAGTGACAGAGAAAGTGGAAAAGGGTTTCCTCTTGTGGTTTGTTACAGCTACGGTAAGGGAATGTCTAACTTAGGCGGTGACCAGTGCAACAATTCTGGCTGTCTCGGTGCTTCTAATTGCAGGTTGACCATATCTGTCACAGTTTTCCAGGTTGTTCCACCTAGAATTGGAGCATTCCTCGCTTGATGAGTCCAATCGAAGAGCAGACTAACTCCACAAGTAAACCATCAAAGGCTGAGCCACATCGCCTCTCTTGTTTCCCTCTATGTTGCTATGGCCGGGAACCCAGAAAAAGATGGAAATAATGGAAATTCTTAAGCCGCTTTGAGATTAGATTCCCATGGCTGACATGAACAAGCGAAGTGAAGTTTTACTTCCGGCATTTTGCTTGGATTTAAGTGGATCTTAAGTATAATGGTTGATTAATATTTTTCAAATAATTTGATCAAATCAAAAGTTGTGTTCAAATTCTCCGTTGAAATGCAATTAGCAATGAAATAGAGAACGAGTTTTTTTTTTGCCAAAGATCACGAGCCGAATACTTTAATAATTAACTTCATCCATGTGTTTGTATTTTTTTAAACAAAATGTCAACAAATATACATATGTTCAAGTCGCTTAATTTTAATTTTTTTCGAATAAATTAACACCGGCAACCGTAGTGGAAGTAAATATTTGCATACGATTGTTAAACATTTCAAATAACATTATTATTATTATTAGCAGTGTGGGGCGTTAAAGGTCATCGTAGACCTTCTAATAGAGTGAACTAAAAATAACTTAAGTATTATCACTTGAAGCTCAATGAGCTAGAGGTTTAAGTGAAATTTTGTCTTAAATGCAGATTAAGTAAGAACTTGTGGATCGATCTTGAAGGAGTAGTCATCTATTTATGTTCTTTTGGTAAAAAAAAACAAGTTTACGAATGGTGAACCCTCAGATGGGTTGTCGCCTTGACGTGGCTTGTGGGCTAAGTAGTCGTGAGACAGAAGAGCCACATAAGCAGATGAAGGATGATATCCAATCAATCTTTGTTTGCTTTAAGCCGTTTGGATTTCGAACGTATGAAACCAAGAGCAACTCAACCTTTATTTATGATGCCGGGCCGAGTCAAGGTGTCAATCGAACCGTGTTGAGGTCCTGTATGTCTCTAACTGTGTACTCCGGAAACCAAGCGACCTCCGGTTTTATCTAGCCTTATCCATGCATGTGGGGCTCTGTATGGATAAACCTCTTTTCTCTAGCTACTCGTGGGAACAACATTTCCAACCTAATTCAAAATAACCTTTCTGATGGCGATCTGGCTTGCTCGGATTCCATCTCTCAGCCTATGGCTGAACCTATCTCAATTGCCGGACAGATAGACCATTCCGCAATTAAAAACCACAGAAACACAGACACCAGTTGCCAATTTCCAGCAATAACGCACCCCTGCGTTGGACGGATAGTACGTCACACGTTAGAACGGAGCGATCGAACAGGAACCTGCCGCACTTGATCTTCGTGTCGAATGGATAGAACATCTCGACAGCGACCTTGAATCCGTCGAAACAGCCAGCTCGGCACTCACGGAGGACGCATACAGGAGCTGCTCAGGTGCCCCTGAAACAGAATCGTGAAAGCACTAGACCTAAAATACCTGTCGCTAAACAGACCTCGCCTCACGACGTCTCAGGTGGAGGCGCTGCGAAGGTTGCTAGCGGATGGCCTGCCTTATGCAACCGCGCTGGATGGAGCCATGAAGGCACCAAAAGGCAAAGCAGACACAGCCGGTAAACGGCAACTCGTCTCTACGGAACAGCTTACTGCCATCCACGCCAGAAGATATCAGGAAGTGGATATCATCTAGGAACACTAACGAAGGCACAATAGGATTCGTTAGAAACCGCACTCCTGTGGAGTTGAGAAAATTTGCGACGTTGCAAAATTGTATGTCAGAGATCTCTGATAATTCGTTGAAAAAGACTTTGCCAATTGTAAGATGCCTGGTTCTGGCTAGTGCCGGGCAGTCAAAGAGAAAGTGCAGCTACGGCAATTAGGGTTATAAATAAGAAATGCCTAATATGGGAGCGTATGAGCCAATTGGCCAATTGTTGTTCGAGTAAGGGCTCAGCTCAATGAAAAAGCGATTAACAAGAGGTAGTCTGCTTTTGATCTCAGCGCTGATGTCGTTGTCTGAGTTAATAGCGAAGCCTAGGTAGACAAAGTCCTTAACTACCTCAAAGTTATATCTGTCTAAGGTGACGTTCTGTTTGAGACGTCGGTATTGGGTGTATTTTTTTGTTGAAAGCATTGTACTTTTTGTTTTCCCTTCACAGTTTTCGTCTCAAAACTCAGCTTCTCAACTCAACTCAACTTCTGTACAATTTTGCGAAGAAGTCTTTACCGACCTTGACGGAGCAAAGACCATTTTCTATCGTCATCCTGCACAAACGGACGAGTTTGACAGTGATGCCAAAACTAGACATTGCTCTGTATAGCTCGTCTCTATAAATGCTGTCATACGCGGCCTTAAAAATCGACAAAAAGGTGGTGAGTATCGTTTTGAAATTCCTGGGTTTTTCCAAGTGGGTCACACTGACATGAATCGATCAGGTTGTTGAGATAAGATCTTGAGAAGACTTATGTGGATTTTACAGGGTCTTCTTTCTTGAGGATCAAACAAAAAATGCTGAAGTACCATTCGTTGGGATGATTTCGTCTGACCATATAAAACCAAACAAATGAATACTGAAGTGAAACTAGGGCAAATAAGATCTACAGTCGCAATCGAAACTCAAAGTGTAAGGAAACTCTCTTAAAATCTTTAAGTATCCTCCACAATCCTTTCGTTTTCTTTGTGCAATCTTCAGATTTATTACACTTTCATCGGTGCAAAATGAACCAATCGATCTAGCATGCTTTAGTTGGAGACGTTACCATTTTATCAACGGATATCGAGACGGAGCGGGCCTATAAATTACGCTTCCAGCTTATCTCACGGTGATGGTTAAAAACTATGTTTTTTTTTTCAGCAAGTTATAAACATAGCATGCGATTGAGTCACTTTTGCGGTTATTACGAGCGTACATCCATACACATTTCCATACTTTTTGTTGCCTTCTCTTTCGACATCCATTCAGGGTCTTTGTGTCTTAAAAGAAAAAAAGAAAAAAGGAAAGTAATTGTGCTTTTGTACTGTTTAGAAACTTCACCGTAATGGGACATCCAATTAAGAGGTGAAAACTGAGACATGGTCGTCCATCAAACGATCGTTTAATTACCCCACATAAACGTTTCAGTATAGTTGGTCATTAGGTCGAAATGAGTTCCACAATCCTCAATTGACAATTGACGCAGTATATAAAAAAAGACATATCTCATCAAGTAAAAAATAAGAAAAAAAACCGACAAGGCGGGGCGGGGTGCTAGCTATATTTAACACATTCTCCGGCACTTTGGTTCATTTTATTTTCCTCTTAATAACAATGAGTAATTTTAAACTCCCGAGAAGCGTAGTGTGTGCACAAATTGAGTCAGAGATAGTCTCTGCCGCCAATGGCAAATATCCGACCGACGACGATACTGGCGTCTCACGTCTCTAAAGGGGAATCACCAACAATCACACACCACCATCAACAGTAGCCATGTAAAGAGGCCTCTTTGCGGTTTACTGACTTTCATTTGGATGAGAATGAGGCAGGAAGGGGTGGTCATCGTAAAAGCTAGATCACCTATTACCATGTCGTTGACAGTTTGATTCAAGGTGAATTCATTTAATCGCGTCGCTGTTGGGTGATACCTCTGCTATCTGATAACGAGATTAAAGAGAGCGCGTCTGAGAGAGCGAGAGAGAGAGCTACTTTGATTAATGGATATAATTGCATTAATGTTTATCTGTGGAATTCAAAGGCACATCGGTTGATTGAGTGGAATTATGCAAAATTACAGTAATTAGACTGATAATGTGGTGCCACAGACATAGAGAGACCGACGAATGCCGCACTGTTGGAGGATGGATAGCGAAGCAAAACCTCATGTTCCACAGAGGAACACAATGCATTCGCTTTTTATGCAGCCACTGTCACTCAATTTATTTGATTAACGAGATACATGGAGCATTGTGAGGAGGAACATGCCATCAAGTCTACATACATATGTGGTATGCACGGTGTAGCTGTACAACGGAATTGGGTATATGGGAGTTTTTTTTTCTTTCTTGTGTCCGGGGGTATGGAGAAAGTGTTCGGATTCCAGAGAGTGGGATACGTGTGAGGAAAAAGTAAATTCCACATGAGATTGGGCATAACAAGACAAGTTCCCTGTGGAATTTGAGGATGCATCTGTGCTCGAAACATTTCATTTTAAGACTTGGCAATTAGAATTGGTAGAAGTTAGTGTGTCAGCTGAGGACTATCATTGGAAAAGAGGGGGTTGAAGTACACCATCTAGATTTGGGGGAAGGAAAGCCGGCGCGTTGACCACAAACGATTCGCAAACAGTAACAGTAACATGCTTCGCTTATCCTACATTTGGGGCGTAAGATATGTTAGGTAAGATGGCTGCACACTTAGACTAGAGTGCAGGTCCATTGTGTGTACCGGCCACATAGAGTACCGGATTACCGGCATCGGGAACCTTGCATGATGGATTTCCTTGTTCAAGGAAGAAGCTATGGGTATTTGCACATTGCAGACACATCCCTGTACCGCGCTATTTAAACCCATAGACACAGATATTTATTTTGTTAATATCGAGCTTGGCTAGATCGCTTAGGTCTTTATAGAAAAATTCTCCGAAAGTTTGCCTTCTTAGTCTTGAAAGGGCAGGACAGATGCAAAGAAGGTGGGTTTTCGTTTCTTCCTCTTCCTCGTCTCTATAGCTTCTGCAGAAATCATTGAAAGGGACGCCCAATCTATTGACGTGTCAAGCAATACCCTGTGAGGGGTCCTACTATAATACTTATAGTCGCGGGAACTTGACTTTTCATATTCTGCTTTATCATCAGGAGGAATCCTCAGCCGTGTCCAGGAGAGACATGGGATTTTATCCAACCATCGCATCCTAGTTGGAAGTCGTCCTCCGAGAAGAGGTACACTTGGACCACAAGTAGGTCCATTGCGATAATCCTAGACTTAACTGATGACATGACATTCACGATAGATATTGGAAGCCGGATCCATTCGGGGAAGCAGATAGGTGAGGTTAGGTTGGGAGGTTGTCCGCACTAAGCAGGGACCCACTTAGGCCAGAATGAAGGTCCACTGTAATACCGCGTGTAGAAACCGGAAATCAGCCTCAGAAACCTCATATGCGGAATTTCCTGTAGGACAAAAGGAATAAAAGCTTTGGATAACCGTATCGTTGTAAACCCTATTCTGTGCCGGACTAAGTGCAGAACTAGTTAGACCCACATAAAAACCTGTTAATTCTAGAGATGTCGAATCTGACTAGGTCGTTAAGGTCATTGAAAAAGTACTCTCATTGTGTTTTCCTCCTCAACCTTGATAGAGCAGGGCACGTATAAAGAAGGTGTGCAGAAAAGTAGTTACTCAACATTGAATTTCTCGCGTATTCCAGTCTTTTTGTGGTCTCCCTGTGAGTTTCCAGCAACACTACGAAGATATTGAACTTCGACAGCCTGCATCCTCCATCTAATCCGTTCATTCAATACCCAGATTCCATAACAAAAGGTAAGAGTTGGAACAAATACCGGTAACTTAGCTTTAAGACTAAGTTCGGCCTTCCTTATGACAGATCGACCAAACTGTATCCACCCTGTTCAAAAATTCAAGAGAATTTTGCATTGATCCTTTTATTACTCGTGAATAAGACCCTGAGTAACTTGAACTTCTCCACTTGTTTCAATGCATCCTTCATTCTATCATCACCATAGAGTGCTACAAATATTTCAAGTGCGCACTTAAATTCGGTCTGGGATGAGTGATGACCCAAGGATGACTAAACCTTCTGCGAAAAGATGTCTGATTCTTAAGTCTCCTAGTACGAGTACATAAGATAAAAAGAAGAGGTGACAAAACGCACACCTGGCAGAGTCTAACGCTGACAGTGAAAGGCATTGATTTAGTGCCTCATACCTGAATACAGCTTCTGCCGTTCGTATATAAAGACGCAATGTGTGTTCCTCCGAAAGACCCTAAGGTATGCTTTCCCCCCAAAATCACAAAACAGCTGTAGATAGGTTTGGCATACTGTCAGGCCTTCTCGAACACCATTCTGCAAGTGAATAATTGGTCGACAGTACTGCTGCTGGCACAGCAAAAATCACCTTCCTTAGGCTCAACCACAGCTGTGGGATTTTTCCAACGAAAATTTGGGATAATCTGACACCAGTGATCTGACTGAGTCCTACTATATGACACCGATGATGAAATGAAGGAGCACCACATATTCGGTGGAGTTCCACAAGGTTCGGTGCTAGGTCCGATCTGAAAAACCATCCTCAGAGAAGCGCAAATCATAGGTTGAACAGATGATATAGCCAGTGTAGCAGTTGCAGAACGACTGGTAAGAAACTGGCTAGAATCTGTCGATCTGGATGTAGCTGAACAAAAGGTGGAATCACGATCAGCCACATTAAGAATCAGTAGGCACGACATCGCCTCTCAACTGACCAAAACGTACGTGGGAATAATGATCGACATCATGAGCAGCACGGGTAAATGCTGCTACATCAAGAATATTGCGTCGCATATGAGGACTTAGACAAAGTATAAGATTGCTATTAGTAAGAGTTACCCAGTCACTCATTCTGTATGCTGCGCTAATCTGGGCCAATGTGGGTAACATATGCGAGTACACTAGGGGTGTGCAGCACGTATCGCATGGTATCCGATTAATCCATACTCGTCCCTTCTGTCATAATACTATTGGATATTCTTTGAACATCATTCGTCTTTGGGTGGCAATCGTTGCAAATTTCATCGTAAAGGCAGAAGTGTGTGACCCTTCACATTGAGCGGTGGTACCAGAAGAAGAGAAAAAGACCCGAAACCCACTGATTTCATGTAGCTTGTGTAAATCGACAGCTTGTCGATCGGCAAGGCCCTAAGAAATTGTATTCTCTGTCGTGGTACCTCATCCCCATCTTATGATAGCAACCGCAACCGTTCCAACATTCTTCGCTTAGTGGCCACTTGGTCGAAGGAACCGATGTCATGAGATCTATAAGAAGCTTCGATATATTTTAAGCACAAGATAGGGAGAAGTCTCCAGAATTGACAGCTCTCAAAGGCCGTTAAAGCGTTCAAAGTCGCAGAAGTACAAATACAAATGTTTGGCTTGACAGCCGCTGGTGGGTGATGGCTTCTCGCAACCATACACGAATGGAAGGGACCTTCAGTTTTATTGCAGACTCCGATGGCAGATTATACAGTCAAAAGTTTGTCATTGCTTGAAACTGTGTCAACTCTCTTAGCACTCCGAAGTAGTTCATCGATAACATGACGATGTTTTTGTGGGACAACTACCTATAGTGGAGGCAAATCCAGTTCACAAGGAAAATTGGACAAATCGTTGCCACAGTAGAAGGCCAATAACAAATGGAAAAGTCTGGACCAATGTCAAACACTAAATTGGAACTGCTACCACACACACATGCCCTCTGCACGTGTTTTGCGACCGCTTACATAAGGCAACTTCATCAACTATATGCCTCCTGTGAATAGAACCACTCCGTCTCCAGCAGACGATTTGACAGGAACGTCTTCGTACTGCCATCTGTTCAAAGTCTAGAAAGCGCTTGTGGATTGATGAGCATCTCCAACGATAGTGTCAAACCAGATCTAGGTTAACATAAACAAAAATGTCGTTACCCACTTTGGAAGATCGGTGACACGTACCGTTCGTCAAAATTATTTCAAACACTTTCGCACTTTAGTTGCGAATGATTTTATGACTTCGGAAGGTGCGACGACTTACACTCAAATTCCGGAAATTTTACGACGATGCATGGTTGTGTTTTGCCCAACACTCAGCCGTGTAGACATGAGATATCATTGTGAAACACAATCTGGAACAGCACCGACTATAGGTCGATGAACTTGTCAAGTCGAATTTACCGTATAGAGCATGAAAGGATTGTTAACAAGAACTCAAACGAATTCGATTCACGAAGTATAACTGCGCAGATTCCCTCGCAATTCCAGCATTCTGTACTGAGTACATGTATCTCATGCATGTATTCTCCTATGCCAGGCTACCACAACAATGTGGCATTCATTCAGAGTTTCATGTTTAATTAACCGAACAAATAAGGTGATGTACGATTGAAACGATCGTCCGCCACAGCGATGGGGGGTGACGACGTGACGGGTCTCTTCCACTTTATTGCGAGAGTTAACCCCACGACTTTTCGTTGGATTGATGTATTGGGGTCTGTCATTGTCGCCAGCATTTGGAGCCCATTCATTCATGAGCCATGAATAAAACAATTGAAAGCTCTTTAATTTCGTGTTATAGTGGATCTTAGTCATCCGCGGGCATTGTATAATTGCCAGGAAACGAAAGGTCAGTGTTAGACATGGAAACAATAATGGAGAGTTTAAATTTAATGCATTTGGTGTTTTGAATAGGCTCCTCCGTCAAGGTTTTTGCGGCGAAACTTATCAAGATTTAGCTGCTGCCATTGGGTGCAACAATCAAGACTTAGATGTATACACTCGGTGATTGTTCGTCAATCTTTTGTTGTTCTTAATCGTAACCAAGTGCATTAAAAAGTGCTGACTGCGAATCTGGGAAATTCCAGCTTTAAGTATGAGTCATGTGTGACTTATCATGCTTGTTCTGTAATCTGTTTGTTGTAGACGACTGCAAGCATTATTTTTCAATCTGCGGACCAACATCCCACTTAGGATCAGAATTTCATGTCAAATGAGACCGGCTTAGCACTACGTGGTGCTATCACTCCTGCTTCCCATTGAAGTTCTTAGCGAACATCTATCATAAGAAGACTTCGGATAAAAGTTTGTGATCGGTTTGGACCGACCTTCAGACACTTGTCAACACAAAGCACTGGCTATTCATCAAATGGTAGATCACTTTGGAGAGAAATTATAAAGCTACGATGACTTTGATTGCCATTCTCGGCGTGAGCGCACTAATGAATGTCGATGGATGGGGCTGCGTGTTAGAGTGCGCATTCATGCATGACGGAGGAATTCAGAAATGTTTGAACTCTTTTGCGCATGAATGGCATTCATGAGTGATCGTGGATGACCAACTCAATGCAAAAATGCTGGAAGGAACCCATGCTAAGAGCCCCTCCAAAACGCTATAAACCATGTCATTCCGTCTGCCAATTGATATCTTTGACAAACAACTGGCCACCAACTCAACGCTAAAGGTCAGATCCTTGGCCAATTAACGCCTTGCAGTCTCTCTTCCTCACCTCACCTTCTGATCATTGAAATAGATTCCAACCTAGGCTTAGGACAGTCTTTTGGACAAAGATGTCCATTCAGATGGATTTGGAATGGATTCAAATGGATTGGGACAATGTCGGTACCGGAATCTTCTCGAAAGACTTGGACAGTCATCACATCTTTAACCTCCCGAATAACTTCAGTGTTTTCTAAGCGAACATCACAGCTATTCGTCGTCAACATCACACATCACATCACAGTTATTTTTCAGTGCTGTCGTCGTCATACCCGTCATCTAGTTGAGAATATGTCGTCTGCCAAGTATCTCACCCACAGTAACAAGTTCGACAGAGCTAATCAAGTTTTCTAAGGCAAGTCCAAAACCTTGAAAAGTTAAATAAACTGCTCAAGCACAGGAGAGCAATCATCTCCAGACTTCCAACCCCCACTGCCGCAGTTGCAGGAACGAACTGGGTGAACTGTGTCCCATTTCCTCTGCAAATGTCCGCCGCTTGCAAGAGCCAGAGTGCGTACACTAAACCAACCGTTCTTCTACGACCTTAATACCATCTCGGGTAAAAAGATAAGGGAACTAATCCTGTTTCTTAACGCCACTGGCTGGATCTAGGCACCGACTGTCCCACACACATCATCAACCAGTTCACACGAGTCGTGGTAACAAAAAGGCACACCTAGTGCTACTTGGGTTCATACTGAACCGCCACCTCTACCTACCTACCTACCATCAACCAGACGCTGCACTATTGGCTTACATGTCCAGATACTAGGCATACCCTTTAAGGGACAGAATTCTAGACTTGCTCTTGCGAGAATCAGGGATGCCTACGAGTGTAGCTACTCTGTTACCCATGGCTGCAATGCCAACGATTCCAAGAGTAGACTAGGAGAACTCGTCTATAGATTAACGATTATGATCTCGTTTTACTTTGCCTTTCTAGAAATGAAAAGAGCATAACTACCAGCGCTCCAAGCTGAAGAGTCTTCGAGTTTTACAAAACTGAAGACAGTAAACTGTTTATCAACTTTGGAAAAGAGACTACCATCAAAGAAGCGACAGTCTTAAGCTTTTAATTGGCAAAACCAAACATTCACTGAACAGTTAACTTCTCATTCTTACAGTCCACAGCTGTCTCATAAGGAAGGTACAACTCGAGTAGATCTAGGTCTGATTGTTACGGTAAATTGCAATGATTCGTTCACCTATGTTGCTTTCTTCGACTTGAATGATGCCCACGAACTCGGCTTGAAATACTTTTCCTTGTTTTGGACTTTAAATGATCCTTAGATTCTAACATAAAATGTTGCCAGTCATCCGGCTCTTCTCGTGATCTCGCAAGATTGCTATCGTCGACGTCTAATATTTTTCTCCATGCTCCCTTCAAGAAGAAGGGGTATCATCGGATACAGGATTAAACCCTGGGAAACATTTCATTTCGAAAAGATCTACCTGGTATTTTCTTAAAATTTTTTGAACGTGGCCCCACTTGGGAAAAACCTTGGTCATATCTAGCTCAACTTCTCTGTAAGGGGAGAGATCCCACTACTGAACAGTGAGTATACAGTCAGCCTGCGTAACCTGTCTTTAACGCAAACTGCGCTGATATATCGTCACTGTTCTTCACTTTAGTCAGGATGGCCGCATCACTTTGACATAACAGAACTTGTTGCGAGACCCGATCGATTTCAAATGAAGATCTGTAGACCTCACAGTACAAAGAACGACAATGTCGATAGGCAGCCTAAAAAGATTTTTGGAAAGGTTATTAATCTCTACCATTAGTGCATAGAATTGAAAAAAAATAGGGTCGTGATGACATAACCCAGAAATGAATCGTGACATATTCTTGATAATTTCTAAGATTAAAACAATTTTCTTGATACGACGAAGTACCTAACGACGCTGTTATGCACTTATTTGTTATCTCTAACCTTGTTTCTATAATAAAACATGCGTCAAGATTGATTAGAATAGTGAGGTAGTTATTGAAAAGCATTTATTTAGTTAAGATATCATGATGCCTTCTAAGAAGTATGGAGTACCTCACTTTCAAACTCGAGTGACGCGAGATCTCTTAAGAGTATGCTTCCGACACAACTTTTGCTTGCAAGCATAACCTGTGACAGTCGAAATCTACCATGTAAAAGCATAACAATCGGCCTTTTCAATAAAGTCTAATATCTTGGAGTAATCCAGCTAAAGACTCAGCTGGAACACGCACATCAAAAACACAAATACTAGTCGTCAGAGCGAGAAACGCCACGTGGGTCTATCGATGTACATATGTGAACCTGAACTTGTGGCAAGCCAATAAGAACGTTAAACTAGTTAATGGACGATGACCTATCGCGACTTGTCGTCAGTGGAGCAATGTTCATCTAACCATAGCAACTACGGCAAATATCATGACCTCCAAACATCTGCCACCTTATATGAGCAAAGGCAGAACCATCCGCAGTGTTGTCGTACTCTCCACAAACACCAAAAGTGCCCCGTAACATCGCCAACAAGTTGTCTGCAGTCTTTTCTGCTGAGAGACAGCAAGAATACCGCGGACTTCTTACAAACGTCTGGAGGTATCTGTTTAGTCTGCCTTTATCCCGGAGTCACGCCACCTACAGTTGTGTTTGCTAGAAAACCAACCATCAATGGAAGCCCTAACAAAACATCCTTAGTCCAATGTCCAGACAAGAATGAAACCGCATAACAGAAGCTCAAAGAGCAGAATCTTTACTTCTGAAGACACCACTTCTATACGTCTTAGTCGCACATGACTATGGCGTAGTGGAACAAAAGTGATAGCGCCAATGCCGACGACCCATAATCGGTTCTAAATGAACTGAATAACTAGGCGAGAAGCTCACAATGGAACACACGACCACAATAGAAGCTCTGAATCTAGAAAAATGTCAAAAAACTTGGCTCCGTACTAAACCACAAACGGTCTAGTTGGAATCTATTGGAGAGTAAACACATTTTAAAAGGAATAAAGAATGCAACAGTGGCGGTGGGAGCTAAAACCCGACATAATCCACTGGATGTAAGTAGGTACCTACATGGCCTTCATTATTCTAACACATGTCTGAAGACATTCACAAAAATCCAGCGATTAGCATGCATCAGCACAACCAGTGCCACAAGCACGACCTCAACAGCAGCTCTCGAAACAATACGAAATGGCAGCAAAGGGCGTCCTACTCCGTCATGCATCATACTTCTGGAAAAAAGGGTCAACCTAGGTCAAACTAGTATCGCGCAGTTAACTTTCAAACACTCTTTCCAACGGAAAGTTGAAATGAAAAAAGGGTCATTAAGCCCGACAATACATCTATTGTCGAAGATGTCTCAAAAATGTAGGGTTAGGGCACTGGAATCTACTCAGAAGAGCCTGCCATTGCCTATCAATAAAACTCTCGAACCAAGTTAGTATGTCCCAAGCGGAAGCTTTAGCGGTGTCTGAAGAGAATTATCCTCATTAACAAGCCGTCTCAGTCACCGTACTAAAGTTAAAACTAGTAAAGAGGTGTAGAGATAAAGTTATAAGCTCAAACAAAGCCCAAAATGCTCATTTTATTGGGTAGCGGGGCATAGAGGCGTCGAGGGCAATGAAAAGGTTGACGAACTGACAAGAATGGGATAAAAATTAAAGCAAAGAGTTACTTAGTTCTCTGGAAGCTTGCCGATGATATACCTACCTTTGCAACGCACTCCTTCCATCATACCGCATATAGAAAAGTAAAAAACAAAAAGTGGTTACACAAAAGAAATACTCACGTTTACTTAACACTGGCGATCAGCATCCTCATAGACCACAACCTATTGACGGCCCATCTCAAAAGAATGTAGCTATGGACCTACTGCCGACCTGTGTAGGGTGACACTTCCACTGCGGCTGTTTAAGCCTCAGTAGAACCCTTGGCGCACACATCTCTGATAGTAGATGAGCAAACAACCAGTTCTTAAGTTCCATACAGATACTCATAGGAATCCAACAAGAGGGCAACGCAATGGACCCATGAAGCTGCGCATGAGCTGGCATTTGCATCAGGCTGCCGCTCTTGAAGGCTAAAAAAAACCTTCAGTATAAAACTTTAGGCTGCTCCCTAGTTGTTAGTTAAAGCTAGGCATCCAAGATCACCCATGAATGGCATTTCCGGCGTGAACGCACTCATGAATGCCGGTGGATGAGGCTGGGTGTCAGAGTACGAAGGAAATTCAAACTTTTTTGAAATCACCAACACGCCGGGAATGACATTTATGAGTGTTTAACCAATTTTTAAAACAGAACTCCAGTAGGAAGTTAATTTTTTTTGCAAGCACAAGCACACATAAGCTGCAACACGTCAGTGTTCATAAATTGACGCCTAGAATACGCTAGGCCGGTGATACATACTTGAATCGTCGTTAAAATAAAATGAAAATCACTCCATGATGACTAAGAAAAACGCGCTGAACAGATTCTGTAAGAACACTCATCTTGAGATAAAGTACTACCTTCAACAGTCACATATGTATCCTCTGTTACACTTTCTCCTCCATTTGGCACACCCTCTTTAAGCCCTTGTTCAACATTTCACAATCATATTTGCCAAATGTCCCGATTAGACATCCAAAATTTCTTTGGAACTTTAACGTTAATCACGTTTTCCCATGAAACCGAAATCATACAGGGAACCCCTCTTGATTTGGGGTGTAACGTCGAATGTGAAAAAAAAAAAATGTGCTAATGCATCTGCCGATACACCGGTTCCCATTGCAGCGAAGCCGACCATAGCAAAATGCCCACAAACTGGCCAACATGTAGGGGTATCCTGCCTCGTGAGACTTATTCATCCGTGAACGTTGTAAAATTCAACAATTTTCACAGCGTCGCGCGTTCCAAAAGCAAAAGAAGTTGAATCATAATTTCCTTCCCAAGACCCCGCTAATTAAAACCCGCTCGCTCTGTTGAGTATTCATTTTTTTTTTCTCGTCTGATTGATGTTTAATGACTCCGTCAGGTAATCCAAAGTAATTTTCAAATGTCCAACGGAATCCCAACTCCATGAATGCATTTTGAAATAAATTCTTTTCGAGCAAATAAGGCGAAAACTGAAAACTTATTTTGGAAGGAAGAACAAGTAAGGAAGAAAGAAAAAAATAAAAATAAAAAAAAAGACGCACCCAATAGTAAGAGTTTCACTTCGGAGGCGGCTCTCTCGCCCTCGGCACGCAGTGCTCGATCGATGTTTTTCGATCGTTCAATCGCTTCCTTATCTCTAGCTGTACTGACTGCACAACCCATGTTTTCTTTTTTTGAATTTTAAATTTTCTTTTACAACACTCTCCACTCGATGTGATTGCGTTTGTCGATGCAAATTTCTAATAATCTAACACCAGAGGTTATTTTCAAACACTTGTTGCACCCCGAGGTTTGGATTGAGGAAACCGAAGGGAATAAAATGCGAAAAAAAAAACTAAAAACTAGGGAAAACGAGTAAAATTAAATTTTTTCGTTACAGAAATGAATCACTCAAGCACGAACAGCATCACAAAAAAACTAAACAATGGTATTTTAACGAAGAACGAAGACACTCGGTGGAACTTGACGAAAAAACTGAAGTGTATGCGATGTGAAGTTAGTTGAGGTTTAATTTTTTTTTTGTGTGGAAATGAGTGCGTTTAGTGGTGAATTGGAGTGGAGGTGTTTAGCTATGCTGAAGAAAAAGTAGTTTTAAGATATGTTCACATTTATTTAGGGCACGACAATATTTTGTAATAAAATATTTCTTTCTGACGTCATTTCATTGCTTTATTGATTCTATTCCGTTTGGTAAGGGAATCGATCTAATTTGGGTTTTGTGAGGATGCATAGGTGGGAAGTATTTCCCAGCAATTAAGTTTGAAAGTTTGGTCTTTCGTGTTTTCTCGAATCCGGGGGTTGTGATTCAAAGATCCTCTTCTCAATTAGCTCAATGTGGTCGATGTAGTGTAGTTGAAGTGTTTTTGTGTTTTGGACTTTCTCAACTTCTTGATGGAGTTCATAAAGTTTGCGATTGAATCTTGTCTTCGCATTCGACTAAGAATTTTTCCCTCGAAAGTCCTTACTATCTGCTCTGGATTCCTGAACTGGTAGGATCAGTGTTTTGTAGAGCATGCATTCACCTTCCGGGTTAGTAGTTTCGAATCCATTTGTTTCGCTAACGGTTCCCAAGCTGCTTAATACGTAATCTATTGCCTTCTTCACCGACGAATCTAAATTGAACATTGGCTTAGGTGCAGGAATCTTCTCCGAACAGCTGGGAATAAGCAAATCTGTTCGCCTTCCGAATTACAGCAGTATTTTCCAAGCGGAGGTCTTAGCAGTGACGGCAGCAGCCCGTGAGACTGCAATGAAGGCAATCCCGCGTGACGATATCACCTTTTTCATTGACAGCCAGGCAGCAATAGAATCTTCTGTAGAAGGTTGTGAGGTGCTGTCGAGAAAAGCTCAAGGTTTGCTCTTGGAACACAGCACAAAGTTACTCTGTGCTGGGTTCCAGAACTTGAGGGCATACAAGAGATCGAAAATGCTGATGAATTGGTTCGAAGGGGTTCAGCATTAAGTCCGACTGCTCGGTAATTACCCCGCCTTGCTCATTCAAGCACGAAGCAGGGAGCAAAGCTCTAAAAGAAGCAAACAAGAGATGGTCCCCTCTAGACAGCCTTAAGTCTGGATCAAGCCGACCTCTCGCTGAACATCTCAACGTACTCATTGAAGCTCGAAACAGGGAACAAAGCTTTAAGAGGAGCAAACAAGAGATGGTTCTTTCTAGACACTTGAGTCAATGCAAGGAAGCTATGGCCCTTATTTGACAAAGCTAGGACCGACAGACTCATACGAAAAGTATAGAACATCCCTCTTCACCCTTATAGGTGTGATTAAGGGGCATAACACTCTGCGATACCATTTGAAGAAGCTCCACTTAAGAGGTAAATTCTTTGGACGTCACTTCTTCCAGGATCTCGAGAATCTATCGGACCAACTGGTGAACAACTTGAACAATTTCATCAAATCCACAGGATGGTTTGTATTCACAGACGCAGTAAGTAAGCGGAACAAGATAAAAACGGAGCACATTCTTGCGCTTAACAGATCAAACTTAGCACTCCTCATTGGGAACCTACCTAAGAAGAATGCCCACCTCCAGTGAGCGAAGAAGAATTTATCCTCGACCGTCCTCCAAGTACGAATAAAAGATGTCGACGTAGCTATCAAAGAGCTTAAGAAAAACGAGGCCACCGGCTCTTATAGCTTGCCAGCTGCATACGCTTCATCTACATGAAAGGCGATCATATGTCTCTCGTCAACTATCGAGGCATGTCCCTGCTAAATGTTGCACATCCTATCCAACGTCTGCACACTTATCGGCAAGGCCTGGCAAATCGACGATAGACCAAACCTTCACACTAAGACAATTCCTGGGAGTGATCAAAGAATTTCAAGTCGAGACTCACCGCTTTTTCATCGACTTCAAAGCCGCATATGATAGAGTTCATCGTCTCTACCTCTACAAGGGCGATGGCTGATCCACTTGATGCTGGAAAACACGCGGTGCAATGGGCAATTCGGGAACAGCTTCTCTGAACTTATTGGTCTACGACAAGGAGATGCGCTTTCTTCTGATTTATTCAATCTCGTCCTGAAACAGATAGTACGCACGGCAGCTAATGGGATACACATGACGACATCGAAAGGTTGCTATCAAAGAAGCTTTTACGGCAATCGAGGAACTGGCGAAACAAGTTGGCCTTGAACTACCAAAACGAGGACAAAACTAAGTACTTGCTGTCAACAAACTATGGAGCATCTGTCCACCGCCAAGGACAATATCTTCACTGTTGACAAGAGTACCTAATTCAGAGTAAACATCAACTCTACGAACGATACCCTAGTGGAGATTTGACGAAGACTCACCCTAGGAAACCGGTGCTACTTTGGAAGACGAAATGCATGCTCTCCAAAACACTGATCCTGCTATAAGACGCAGCTCCTCGACAAGACATATGAGCGATGCCCTAAATATGAAGTTGGGCGATTTCAACGCCAAAGTAGGGAAGGAGGACATCTTTGGTAAAACAACTGGCAAGCATAGCCTCCACGACACCACGTCTGGAAACGGACTTAGGCTAATTGACTTCGCGGCTGGGCGGAACGTGAAGTTTCCTCACTTCAATATCCACAAGGGGACGAGGCGGTCTCCTGATCGTCAAACTGTCAAACAAATTGATCACATTGCGATCGACACAAAGCATGCCTCCAGTATTCTTGATGTCCGAACTTTCCGAGTGGCCAACATCGAGTCGGATAACTACCTTGTTGCAGCCAAGGTACGAATGTTGATATCCCGAACGTCACCACAAGGAAGAAATACTTTGAGAAGATATGACGTCGACAGATTGCAATCGCAAGAGACCTCCCGAACCTTTGCCGAACGCGTGACCAGTGACAACTCAACTGCGCCAACTATAGAGGCATCAGTCTTGGACCTGATTGGACCCTATCAGTGTGATTTCGGGCCAGGAAAGTCCACAATTGATCAAATTTTCACACTTCGGCAGATCCTGGAGAAATCCCAAGAAGTCCAAATGGATACACACCACCTACATATATATCGATTTTTAAGGCCGCCTATGACAGTATTTATAGGGACGAGCTATACAAAGCCATGTCAATTTTTGGCATCCCTGCCAAACTCGTACGTTGGAGAATGCTCGCTGCTCCATCAAAGTCGGTCACGATCTCACCGAAACCTTTGATGTCAAAAAAGGATTTAGACAAGGTGATGCGCTGTCATGCGACTTCTTCAACATCATACTTGAACGACCCAACAACAGCGGCACAAATGGGATAAGCGATCAACGAGGGACACTCAACATCGACTAATCGGGCAAAACGTGCCTATAGACAGCCATAACTTTGAGGTAGTAAGGGACTTTGTCTACCTTGGCTCCGCTTTCACTTCTGGAAACGACATCTCATCAGAAACGAAGAATAGTTCTTGCTTATCGCTATTTCTTTGGGCCGAGAGGGTCCTATCCCGAAGAACTAAGGAAACTCTGCACAAGACCTTAATCATCACAGTCCTGCTCTATGGCGCTGAAGCATGGTACCCTTGGTCGCTTCGAGTGCAAAAATTCTTCGTAAGATATTTGGTCCCGTTCGCGTTGACGGGTTATGGAGGAGGAGGTTCAACGACGAATTATACATCGACTAAATCAACAAAACTACACATTGGAATGGACACCAACGCTCCGGCCAGAAGAGTCTTCAAATCCAACGCGGAGGGACAACGCAGTAGAGGAAGACCTCGCCTAAGGTGGCGCGCACAAGTAAAAGGGGACCTCAACCAACTTGGAGTGCATAACTGGAGGCGGTTAGCTAAGGACCGGCCTAATTGGAGAAGCTTTTTGGTTGAGGCTCAGGTTCATCCCGAACTGTAGCGCCACCTAAGGAAGTAAGACCTCGGGCTGTAATTCCCAGGTTTTGCCATACATTCGGCGATATACCGACTTTTGCTACTAATGGATGAGTTGAAGGCAAAAATCCGTCGACTGCAATGGCTCGGCCACATCGAGCGAATGGACGAGGAAGCCTCCAGCTAAGAGGATCTTCGAATCCCAGCTACCTGGTTCATGAAGAAGAGGAAGACCGAACCTGCGGTTTAAAGATCAGGCAATCGCGGACGCCAGAAGCCTTGGTCTAGTAAATTGGAAGCAGCGTGCCCGGGACCGTAAAGGATGGAAAGCGGCATTAGTTCAGGCTCAGACCCTCCAAAGGTCGCTGGCCTGATAAGTAAGTAAGAAGGATGAGTTGAAGTTCCTTATTTAGGACAATTCCTAATGAATGTGGCAAGGGATACCAAGGATTCAAAGAGAACAACCGGCTCTTCTACCACCACAATTCCTCGATTACAATGTTTTTGCTTTCCGACATTCTGAACAAAATGCCCCAAAAGTTGTTCACCCAATTCACAAGAAATATTGTTTTTTCCTCCTTTAAAAATAGCGCATCCCAACACACTTTAGATATTTCACTCGTGGTTATCCTAAATTAAGAAACTAACGATGAAGAACTGCAATTTATCATCGTAATCACGTAAATATTTACATTATCCCGAAAAATTATGATTTCCCCTCCACGAATAACGTATCCTCATTCCGTATCCCACCAGTCAGTACCGACGACCGGAAGGATGATGCACCACAACGCAATTGCAACTGCAAACCAAATTCGAAAAAAATCTGGAACCAGATGAACACAATAGAAATCTACCTAGTGGATGGTATCTATCACAAAGATAATCATCAAATTGATCCCAATGAGTCGGGAGATACTTATACTTGTACTGGTATGCTGCAGCGATCACTTAAATTAGCCGCGGGCGATATGTCCGCGTTTCGGATTTGTTTATTGTTCTACGAATCTTTTTTTGTTTTGTTTTTTCGTCATGGTTCGTCTTCTTGGGATTGTTATAAATGTCTCAAGTGTAAATAAACACGGTCCCGCACACTGATCTTCGACATTTGTGCGTGTGTCAAAAGAGTTGAAGACCTTCAACCATATGGAAGGAGTGCGACTCGAAAAAGATACAAATTGTACAAACAAATGGTTATTGTTGTTGGTTTTGCAACAGACTTGAGTTGGGTTCTTAATTTGGAACTTAATGGTCAAAGCGGAGTCCACTGTGACCACGAAAATACCGCTAAGCGTCATAAATTCCAACACCATCAAGTTTACTACCGTGTACAACCAGACAATTGACTTGATTTGATAAATGATCTCACTAAAACCATATCATCCACATGGCATCCACAGCCTGGCGCCGAGGTCTGTGTCAGTTTTTTTTTTCCACAAAAATGTCAAAATATCGAACCCATCTCCCATTTGACACACATTTAGTGTTCAATTGGCCGCTTAACGAGTCGAAATTTGACACACGACACATACACACGTGAAATTCGATACCGAATATGATCATGATCCCTTTTCACATTCAAGGATCCTACACGGACACTTGAGAAAGAAAAAAACAAATTACAGAGATTCTCCAACCAATTGTCAATCGTTTTTTTTTATTTTTTCAATTGAAACGCTTTGATTCGAACTTGAAGAGAACGGGGACGTCTTCAATTGACCGTAAGTCGCACACACATATCGACAATCAATCAAGGAGTCTCCTCTAAAAACGCGATCCACAAAGGCACCACTTTAAGTTGTCAATAAATTAAACCGTCCCGCTGATGGAGGAGGCCTTGAACTCGGATTCTCGCGCACATGTTCTGTCCATGCTGTCATCGCCCATCGATATTGAAACTCTGTCATCATTAGCTGAGGAGCTATCAATTTCATCAGGTCGTCTATGGAATCGTTAAGAGATTATAGAGTCACCGATGCTCTATTTTGGGGGAACGTCGTCGAATGATCGACTCTTATGGCACGAAACTAGCTGTGGATAGACATCTAACTAATCGTCGCCCATCGCCGCACTAAACAGATTGAAAATTAATAGCCAACCTGTCATCTGGATCTTTTGAGCTCCAACCGCAACGTCAAACGTAAACAATTTTGTAATTGAGGTTATTTTCGATATTGACGCGAGATTTGGCTTGTTAATCGTGCTTTTGAGTCGACACATCGTGATACATTCATGGGTTAGAAGTCTATATAGGTGGACTATGAGGCTACAATTTGACACAAAGAAAGATGTGGTCATCTTCCATTAGCAGTCGCTCCATAATACTCGAGTAGACACTAACATTTTTGTGGAACCACTTGTGATTAACCTTGAAGACAAAAACTCGTTAAAAGAGCCCGCTATGCCCCTTCCATTCATGCGAAATTGGTGCTAGAACTTCTGTAGCCTTGTGTCTATATGGCATGTTGCCTTAAAACTTCTTCAACCTTGAATAGCTTAGTAATTATTCATCCAAGGGATGCCTGGAGAAACCATAGATCCATCGAAACACGAGCCTGTTTTATGCATCTTTGTAAGTCTGCGTTCATTTTAACGGGGTACATGTCCCTTCGTAAAGTTTGTGACAACAATGTTTCACTCCACCACCCGAAACCATGTTCATCTTCTCTGATAGCCCATTTGCTCTTAAAGTGCTTGGATCAGGCGGCATACATTCAGAACTAGTCTTTGGGACTATGTTGGAGCTCTAGGATCTTGCAAAGACTTACTCGCTAGGTTGTTCGATTTTTCCCGACCACCGTCACCCTAAACATCTGAGCTAAGAGATGTAACCTGAACGTTAACCCACATCATACAGAGGTAGTTCTATTCATCAAGAATCATTCCAGCGTTTGGGCCTTTAAGACTTAATGGAATCCATCTGAAAGCCTGAGGAAAGGTGAGATACCTAAAAAATGTCCTAGAGCCGCTATCATCCACTGGATGTATACAGTCATTGTTAGGTCCATTCGGATAGGTCCAGCCACCTAGTCTTGTGAGCAGCAGTATAAAAACCCAGAAAAAAACACTTACCAAGATCCAACAACAAGCATGCATAGGCTCCACTGGCGCCATTAGAACCACTCCAACTGCAACCCTTGAAACTATTCTCGATTTGATTCCAATAGATCTGTTCCTTAGGGAAATAGCCGCGCAAAAGTGTTCTGCGTTTAAAACTATCTAACTTCTGGAAAGCTGGCGATATGTCTCTCATTTTCCGACCCTCTCTCACCCTAAGACCCGCTCTCAACATAATGACATTCCACCGGTCGTTGCGATGCGATCACCTCGACGGCCATCTTGAGACAAAAACAAATTAAGTTCCTCGATATGAAATCCATCTGCCTTGTGTCACTTTCGACGGATATCTGAGGACGGGAGGGAGTTTCCATCGAGTTTGAAGCTTCATTCTACCGTTAGAGGATTCAAGCATGTTCCAGATGATCGAAGCACCAAACAAATCGACGAACATGCGACGAACACATCATGCACATTCAGAGAAGCTAATGCCTAGTCTGATCTGACCATTATGTCGTCGGAGCTCGACTGTCCAACGAAAAGAAGTTGTTAAGCTCCTTAGCTCACGTGAAATAGCAAAAGACCAAAAAGAGCAAGAGAATGAGAGACGCCAACACACAGTGGACATCAGTTAAGAGGTCGCTGAATCCACCTTGGAATACCAGCCATTACCGATGGGTGGCCAAAAATTTGCTCGATGGCTGGAATATCCAACTTCCTGTGTGAACGTCTGAAGCCCCTTTGCAGCAGACTAATCGACCTCCGCCAGCCTGGTAGATCGACGACAGATCAGATCTTCACAATAAGGCAAATCATGGAAAAGGCCAATGAACTTCAAGTCGAGATGTCCGACCTTTTTATCGACTTCAAAGCCGCATACATATAACGATAGTCTTGGGCCCTAAAGGGACAAATTGATCCAGCTGTGCCGCATGACGCTGAAACAGAGAGTGCTTAGGTCAGATGTTAACATGGATCTCCCTTCAACAAATCTGTCCAGTTGCTTGAATACACAGACCACATTGACATTTACTTCCAGCGTGCGTCGTAGAAGGTTTAATGGCAAAGAACAGGCTAAACGAGTGTTAGCCTTGAAGTAAAACTAAACCAAGTTCATGTGGTCAACAAACAAAGAAACATCTGTCCACCGAAGTAGTTAAGGAGTTTCCCTGCCTCTGAATAAAATCCAACTCCACGAACTCCAACTCCAAACCCCTACTGGAGATTCGACCAAGACTTTCCTGCTATTTGAGTTCAAACTCCTAACCCGGAGGAGGAAAGGCATGCTCTACAAAGCACTGATCCTGCCAGTTCTGTTGTATGAACAGTCCGCTATGCGAGGAGGACGAATGGAGAAGTAGATGCAATCACCAACTCTATAAACTGTATCAAGGTGTGGATGTAGTTAAAAAGTCCAAAACATGTCGACTACACTGGTTCGGCGAATGGACAATAATGCTCCATCCAAGAGGATCTTCGAATCCAGGAAGACTGAACCTTCGTTTTAAGCAACAAGCTATAGTGGATGAACTGGAAATAGCGTGCCCGTGCTGCCGTGTTTCAGACACCGACCCGAGAAGGGTCAGAAGCCCATGAGTTCGACTTTGTCAGAAGAGTTCAGCTACAGAGACTTAAATAGCTGGGACATGGAGAGTTTTTGAGTTCATACTCGTGGGATAGGGCAATCGGAAGACTTCGCCTCAGTTGGCGTGCAAGTGAAAGAGGAACTCTACAGTTCATCGTTGTTTATGTGTCTTCTCCTCCACTCTCTGCAGACGGAATCTAAGATAAACCTCAGAATTTGTCCTTTTTGTTGACAGCCTCTACATAGTTTGTTTCGCACCCGTTCCTACTCACTAAAAAACAACCTTTAACCCCTTTTCACTTTGACACCATCCACTCCGGGACCATTTTCGCATTACTTCAGGTAGGGAGGTAGAGGTGGCGGTTCAACAGAATCCAAACACCACTTGGATGCGCCTTCTTGTTACCACGACTTGGGTGACCTGGATGATGATGTGTGAGACAGTCGGTGCCTAGATCCAGCCTTTGGAGTTTAGAAAACGGATTACATCTCGCATCCCTTTATCGGAGATGTCGTTTAGGTCGTCGTCTGGGTCTTCCTAGTGCTGGACATTTGCAGAGGAACTGGGTGAGAGTTTCCTTCTCGTTTTCGTTTTCGCAGCTACGGCAGTGAGGCCTGTCAGGAATACCTAGTTTGGCCGCATGGTCTCCAATTGGTGCCGTTATTCTGGCGATATTTGGACGGGTTCTGTTTAGAAGGTCTTTTGTTCTAATCTTATCGTAGGTCGTCCATACTTTCGTTGACATGGCGCAGTTGGTTGGCCCTCTGCAGGAAGAGTGAGTGGATTTGTCCTTCAAACGCTCCCAGCGGAATGTGGGCCCTTGCCGTGAGTGAGTCGTGTAGAGCTGAGCCCTGCTTGGCCGGATCATGGGCAAACTTGTTTCCTTTTATGTAGCTGTGCCCTGAAACCCAGAGCAGTGTGGCCTTGAAGCGTTCGCCCAAGGGGAGGATATGGCAGCCGGGTCAATAGCTTTGATGGCGGCTTAGCTATCTATGAGGATAGCAATGTTCTGTTTGTGTGCGCGCGAGTTGCGTGCAAGCTTCTCGGATTGCTAGTAGTTCCACCTGGCAGACGCTGGCAAAATCCGGCAGACGGTATGATCTTGATATTTTCAGTGATTCCAAGTAGACACCGGCCACCACACCACAGTTCATCTTCGATCCGTCGGTGTAGATGATCGTGTCGAAGTCCTTTAGTACTTCGCCTTTCTTCCAATGAGCTCTGGTGAGGAATCCTACGTGTAGTCGGTTGGAAACTTCACCATGCCGTTTGGTAACGAATTCAGGATATTGCTGAGGCGGTAGAGCTGTGGAATCACTGGCAAGCTGGACTACTTATTTTGCCCATCTTGTGGAGGTATGCCGTTGAAGAGCCCATGTTCGGTTAGAAACTGGGTGACGTAATAGTTTACCTCACCGTGTTTCCGTTCCTTCCATTCAGCAACGTTTTGGATTAGCCTCGCATTCTCTGTCCATCATCCTCTGTTTCCTGAGCTCCATCTCTCTTGTTACTGCTGTTTGGTGAGCCCTATTGCCGCCTCTACTCCAATTTTCGTCTTTTTGTCGTAGACGTACTTTCTCTCTGCCGCCAGGAGGTCCTGTGATTCCGAGACCGTATGGTAGGTAGGTAGGTAGGTTGAAGAGGTGGCTGCATCGCGTGATGCACTCGGTTCTCTAACGGATCCATTGTGTTCCTCTGACGTGGAATGTCCGGTAAGAACTTGCGACTCGTAGGGCTCCGCGTCTCTCCATTGCCGTTATATGCTTCTTGTTGTGCATCAGCCTCTATCTCCCACCCAAACAGGAGGATGGCGTGACAAATTGTTATTAGAAGCCTTCAGCTGTGGGACCACCTACGTTGGCCATTAATCTGCTCAACGACATTGTGACCTTAGCAGCTCCGTCCCTTGCTTTATAAATGAATTACTGATGTCGGCGGACTTCAATCGGGATGCGAGAACGTTCATCTCTGGATCGGGATCTGGATCTGTGCTGATTTTTTAGTGGAAAGCGTTATCCTTCAGAACAGACCTTATCCGTAGCCAGAAAGTGAGCTTCCTATTAATAGCCAGCCCCAGGTACTTAACTGCTTCCTCGCTGGTTATCACCTCAGACTCAGAGCCAACTTGAAAGTCGACGATAGTCGGGATCCCCTTCCAAATCAAAAGGACTATCTCCGTCTTTTCTGTGGCCAGACGTAGACCATGTTCTTCCATCCAGAGATGTACTCGTCTCAAGACCTGGTTGAGTTCACTTTACGCACTAACGGTGTCTCTTGTCGTAATCATCGCGCCGATATCAGCTGCAAACCCTACCAAGAAAGTAGGTTAGGTTGTAGGGGTGGCTGCACTTAAGTACAGCTTCACTCGGATCTCAACGGATCCATTGTGTTCCCCAGGAAAGAAGTATCTTCGGGCAGCTTCATGCGAAGAATGCCGTCATAGGAAATGTTCCAAAGGTCGGGTCTCAGGATCGAGTCCTGTGCTTCCTTTCTTTCCGTGTTATATGGCAGTTCTCGGTCTTTGAGATAGTCCTTCACGACCTTGGGATCCTTCGATGATATGAGTCTCCTTTGTGCTACGAAGGCATCATTCAATTTCGATGTCTGCTTGAGACATTCAAAGAAGTGCTTGACCAAATCGATGCTTCGCCGTTTGAAACTGTCAGACAGCTTCAAAGACTCTGAAGACTACAATCCCATCCCCCCATCATCTCCTCCAAATGGAATCTTAATGAAGTTACTACATATTATCACTTCATATAAACAACTTACAGACTTCACACATGTGTGCTGCGACACCAATCCAGCAACCTGATCAAATATACTTGTATCCCTTGTTCCAGTAGCACCAAGGGAAGAACTGCATTTTTAACTCTCATGCAGGCGCACTTAAAAGTCCAATAAAAATCCTTTTTTTTACGATCCCTTCTGGTTTCGCATGGCTGCAGCAATTGTAATTCCTCATTCCGTTTACAGAACGTTTTACATTTTATGTTCCTCCTCCCAGAGGCTAGACAGAGTCGTCTACACACATGTGTTTCCCAATAAAAACGAAAAAAAAAAAAAAAAAAAACGGAGGCCCTACCCAAGGTACAATCAAAAAATATCTCAAGATCGAGATCATCCCTACACTGCTGCTGGGTGGAAGAGTGTGAATCTATGTGGAACAAAGCTAGAACATGTGTTTGCCTATCACTGTTCTAAAGGAGAACGCTTTCCACTAAAAATTCAGCATAGATCCCGATCCCGATCCCGATCCAGAGATGAACACGATTGAAGTCCGCCGACATCAGTAATCCATCTATCAAGCAAGGGACCACCCAAGATCGCTTATGCTCCTCCATTGCCACGTCATATCGCGCATAAACATATGTAAATCATGCGTGTGCGATCGGCAGCATAAACTGTTTGTAGCTTTGCTGATCGTGTGGCGGTTAACGCGGTGACGAAGCCTCCGACCACAGACATACAGATGATCACAGCACCGATCTTGATTCACAGCAAAGATTCATCACACCAGGAAGGAACACACATTCCTCTTCAACTTGTTCGTCTGAGATGCTGAGCTATCTGTCGAGCTATCAACGCGATCCGATACCGATCACACGCCGATGAAATATTGAAAAAAAAAAATTCGGTTATGTTTGGGGTAATGATTCTAAAATTAACGGGAAAGGAGGGAAATTGTGTTTTCGGAAAATCACTTTCAATCTTCAAGCCACCAGAGCACCGCCGAGATCGTTTTGTTTACACTATCACGCGTCTACATACACATGTTTGTTCGGATTTCCTGAGATGTCGTGCTCTCCGACTTCTGGCTCTGCCAGTCCCAGCATCAGCATCAACGTCTTTTAGTTTTTAACAATCTGTTTGTGGTTGTCCCGCATGTCGAACTAGTGTTCTCTTCTCTGTACCGAGTGAGATATGTTTTCCGGCAATCGGTAGAGGGGAAGAGGAGGAGGAAAAAATATCCCGAAAATATATATCGATCCCACAAGCACTTGAGATCTTCTTCTTCTTCACGTGTACGTTGGAAGGCCATGGATTCCTCTTTTTTGTATTTGAAGCACCTGTGAATGACACACACCAGATATTGGGAGGGAGGTTTGTGTTTACATCCAGGATCACCTATTTAATGTCGTTTGGATGCAACGACTTTTTGTTTATGCCTTGCAGGTAGGGAAAAACTGCCGTTTAAAGACCCAACTAATTGGATAAATCGATTGGCAATTGAGAGGGAAAAATTATTAGGGCTGCTCTCGACGGGAGATGACACGTGATTGGTGCTGAATGATTGGGGGTAATTTGTGAGCGGATTGGTGGAACTAAGCGATGAATTTGTATTTTTAGATACGACGTACAGTCTTTTGAAGTTTTTTTTCTTGAAAACGACGCAGATACACATGTGAATTGAGAAATATTTTATGGCCTAGAGGGGGGTTGGAGGTGATTTTTTTTGTAATTCTTTGGGAGTCATGGTCACTTGAAGGGGGGCCATGAGTCGGACAAGGATTTTAGACCCATTAGCCTTAGATTTTTCATACTCAAATCCTTAGAACGTATTTTGGACGTGCATAACTGGGATTACCTCAGAAGATCTCCTCTATCGAAGTCCCAACCTTGAAGGTAAGTCCACGGAGATGAGGATGGTGCAGATGATGCACTATAATCAGTATACGTCAGCCATCTTCCTAGACATAGAAGGTGTCTTCAATAATTTGCGCACTGAATCCATTCTAGAACCTCTGACCAAGCTTGGCACCGAAGACTTTGTCAGCAACTGGATCCATGCTAGAACCAGAATCGTTCAGTCACCGCTCTCATAACAAAATCCGTCGATAGAAGTACCCCGCAGGTCGAAGTTATCTCGCCTCTGCTATGGCTCCTGGTCATCAACATTGGAATCAAGGCAGTTGCGTACGCTGACGACGTTGTTATTTCAGTATCAGGGATCTCAGAGAGAGATATCTGACTAAGGTAAGCGTTTGGAACTTGGCGGAAATGAACTAACCACCACCAAGTACAAAATACACGACTTTAAAGCTTCCACGTCTTACCAATCAAACACTCACTCTATCCTCCAATGGAAGGTACCTTTGCATCATCCTTGCCTCCAAGCTCAACTGGAAATCAAACATAGGACACAGGGTTAAGAGCAAGACCTTTGACAAAAGGTGGAAACTTCAGCCTAAGATGGTACACTGCCGATGTTCGTCTGGTGGCCCGCCTTAAACAAAGCCTACAACACATCACAAAACTTAACAGAGTCCAACGAACAGCCGGTATTGGAACCACAGAAGCGCTACGATTCAGCTCTTAATGTGGTTCTCCACATCCTGCCCCTGGAATTGCATATCATATACATCGTTTCGTGTAGTGCTATCAGACTCAGAGAATCTGGGTTTTGGTCCCCCAAACCCTATGGCCATAGTAAAGCTCTTGTTTTGTTGCCTAAGGATCTGGCCTCGACCGTAACTGACTAAATTTTCTGAGCTGACTTCTACGTCGATCTTCACCGACAGCTTCAGGATGTCTTCTCAGCGGAACTGAACGTATCCAAAGCGTACTTCCAGATTCCTCGAATGTTTTTCAGGCGAAGACAAGATACTTAGCCTAAGTCCTACTACCTCAAACAGCACAGGGATCTTTATTGACAGCCAAGCTGCCTTTAAAGCGCTCCATTCACTTACTGCGTCCTCTAAGCTCGAAGAACAATGTAAGAAACTGACTACCCAAGCCTTCGACCTTAGTAACATAGAAGCGAATGAGAGAGCTGACACGCTAGTCAGATTCAATCTTTAATGCCTCTCTTGCAGAGTCAGTCTGCTCACCGATGGGACTCTTCAAGGGTAGAATTCTTCAACACTTTCTCTCTATTGCCAACTCGAGGTGGAACAATCTAGAAGCCGGTGTCCATATCCTGACAGATATGTCCCTCCTACAATAACAACAGGACGAATGACTTAATGAACAGAACCGCACTGAGACAGCAAGAATTGTTGCAATTAGTACGGGCCTATGTCCAATAGGCTCATACGCTGCCAAGTTAGACGTTCAACCCCCAAAAACAACGGCAGAAAAGAATGAAATTGAACAGTTTCTACTGCCCAGACGAATCAGTTTGAGGAAGATTTGAAATTTGGACAAAAAGTTGGTATTCCTATTCTCAGAAGCTCCCGAGAGGCTTTGAAAAACATTGCAAGTCTGCTAAAATCATTGAAAACGTCCTAAGGCGCATGCGCACATCACTGTGCAGTAGAGCAAAACAGAGCTTCGTTAACTGTTACAACTTTTAAGTTTTGTGTTCCTTTAAGAACACCATGGATCCTTTGACATCCGTGTGAGGCTGTACATAAGGTGTAGTCTACAACCTTTCCTAACCTAAGCTGTCGGACGTGATGGAAATAATGAAGATTTTTTCAGGGAGGTTCTTCTAAAATTATTTAGACTTCTGACAGCTTTTCAAGTTTAACAAGATGAAGTCTGTCCCTTCAAGGGGGCAATTAAGCATGGTTTTGTGGTTCCTTCTAGCCTCCAATGGGAGGTCGAAATCCTTCGTCTTTGGAAGCTTGTTGGAAGCTTGTTTCATGTTTTGAAATAACCCTTGAGTAGAAACCTTGAGCAGTGACAGAAGAAGTGACAGCTGTCACTTTTGCTGAATGTTTTATTCGGTCGTCATACGCTTACAACAATGGGGAGACATTTTCTGTCTTTCTGTAGTGTCTGTCAATCTTGGCTTTGTTGTAAAACAGGTGTCCTATCCTTGCTTCAAACTAAACTTTCAAGGCGGGGCTCTGATTGAGTGCTCACATTGTTTTGTGTCCGTTGGTATCCCCTAAGCAGCATGGATTCCTAAAAGGCACACAACCACCAACCTTACTGAACTTATTTCAAACACACTGGATGTCTTGGAGAATGGTTAAGAAGTAGATGTCGTAGCTGCCAACTTCAGCAAAGGATTTGATAAAATCTCTCACTAGATGGTGCTCCCTAAACTTAAAGTTCTAGGTTTTCCGCCATTTTTTGTTTAATGGGCCAAATGTTATCTAGAAGATCGCCAGTATAGTATCAAATCCAATCAAGGCGACGTCAGGAAGTCCACAAAGTAGCCACATACGACCTCTGATTTTCGTATTGACTGTAAAAGATGTAGAGTTTGTCATTACGCAGTCTAACCTTGAAATCTTCCATTTACACTCTTGATGATTTGAGCCATTATTTGTTACAACCTTTTGTTAAACCAAATTCTAAGTCCGATGTCAGGAATTATGGTACTCAAGGGCCATGAACCGATGTACTGCCGACATAAGGATCTTTTGTCAAATTTCATGTAGGTATTGCTGATTCCCATTCGCTCCAGGCTCAACTAAACACATTCTTCTTGACACCAGAATGAGCTTAATATGAAAAAATGTAATTTTAAGCGTCCTCCCCTGCCTCAAAGGACCTACTTCGCTTCGCCCACCTATAATTTGCGAAGTTACACTTTAATAACCAAAACAAGCCTATACCGTGGCCCGATGTACAGCCACTCTGTGGGCAAAACTTGAAGTTGATTGGTTCCGTAGTTTTCGTGTTACAGAGGAACAAACAAACAAACGGACAACGTTTCACTTTTATAATATTAGTAGGATAGGATAGTAGGATGAGCTAGTTTCCATTGTAACCTCAATGTGCGATCTGGGCATCATCTGTGACACTGAACTTTACCTCCGTTCTCACATTGACTCGGCTTTGTCAAACTTTGGTCGACTTTTTAACCCTTATGTCACCAAATCTATATACATGACCTTTGTCGGACCGCTCCTTGAATATGCCAGTCAGGTCTGGTCACTCAACCATCAAGTCCACATTCAGAGAATCGAAGCGTAGATTCATACGTTTAGCTTTGAATGCTTTGGGCTGGGATAACAATTTGAATCTACAGCCTTCGGGAACCGACTCAAATTGTTAGGCCTGCAGTCCATGTTAGGCTGAGGTACTGTTTGTACATCAGTTATTAACTGGAATCATTGATTGCCCTCATCTTCTCCAACAGATCGCCCTTAACATTAATCTTCACCGTTAGGTTAGGTTAGGTAGGTGTGGCAGGCTGCAATTGCAACCTCACTTAGACCAGATAAGGTCCATTGTGTTGCCACCATGATCTGTATTTCGCCAGGATTACAACCCGCAGAACCAGCCGGAGCTTGCAATGAGGCGCTGGAGACTGCCTATGTTGATGTCAGCCAGTTCACTAAGGTTGTTGAAGAAGCTGGCTCCTAAGTATGCTCTTCTCCGAGCTGAAAGGGCCGGGCATGTACAGAGAAGGTGGCGGATCGTCTCCTCCTCCTCCTCCTCATCCATGCAGCTTCTGCAGAAGTCGTTATAAAGGAGGCCCAGCCTATAGGCATGCTTGCAGATGGTGCAGTGTCCTGTAATGACAACCTCACCGTTAACGATCAGTCCTTCTGTTCTGCCTTCCCTACCACCGCATGGAGTATGGTCAGCATGAACCTCTAACAAGAATGCTATAAGTTACGCAAATAAGTTCCCTCTTAGACCTGCATTTTAGGCAATCCTCTCTAAGACATTCCCTGCGTAACTTACCTTCTTAAAAAGAAGCACTCTTTGTCACGGTTGCGTTCTCTATCCTACGTTTATAGTTACGATTTAAGTTGTTCTCTTCGCTAGGAAGAGGAAGCTGACTGGACTGACTCTACCAGTGCTCAAAGGCATCAGAATCCCATTCGCCAACGAAGCGAAATATCTAGAAGTAATCTTGGATAGGAAACTTCTTTGGTCGAAACATGACGAGTCTAAAGCGGATCAAGCATTATCAGCTTTCTGGAAATGTAAGGGCGCTTTTGGCAAGACAAGGGGTGTCTATCACCGAAAAGACTCCTATGGCTCTATAAAGCGATTTTAAGACCTTCCTTAGCATATGCATCGGTTGTATGGTGGAATAAGCTTTCACGCAAAAACGTGACTGCTATTTTCACTAAACTCCAAAGAACGGTTTGTCTCGGTTGCACCGGGGCTTTTTCCAGCACGCCTGGCTCTGCTTCCGTTTAAAAAGAAGTGGTTTTTGGTTTAACCCGCACTGGAGGTTTGATGACCTTGCGCGAGGAATATCTTTTGACTCAAATCTTATGGATATGCCATCTGACGCAATGGTTCCGGAATCAAGACTACTGTGTAGATTTACGGTCAACTTATCCTGAGCACAAGAGTGGTTTTCATCACACATTCCGAGCAGGGTAAGGAATTTAGTCGAATCTTCACAGATGGCTCCAAGACCAGTGAAGCTCAGTTGCTGAAGTCTTTATAAAGAGCGACCACATTAGACTGCACTTCCAAGCGGAGATTTTTGCAATACTTATGTCTGCGAACTATATTGTGAAAAACCAGTGGAGGGGACGGACTATCTGCGTCTGTAACGACAGTCAGGTTGTGCTTAAGGCCTTGCTTAATCCTCTAACTAGATCCAAAATAGCAGGTCTAGTTTGAATTCGGTTGGAAGACTTGCCTGGGTCCCTGGACACAGCGGGATAACCGGAAATGAGGTCTCCGATGGGGTTGCCAGGCAAGGTTCAGAGGAGAACTTCTCCGGCCCTGAATCCACGTTAGGTTTGTATCTTCGGTTAGGACTTCTATCGATGGTTGGCTTTCTAGCAAACACAACTGTAGATGGCATGACTCTCCAGGATGCCCGGCAGACTAAACAGATCCTTCCCGACGTCTGTAAGAAATCCTCGGCATTCTTGCTGTCTCTCAGCAGAAAAGACTGCAGACAACTTATTGGGGACACTTCTCCTTTGTCAAAGATCTCAACGTGTTGCGTTCACGTGACACCACTGTCTGTAAAGCTTGTGGAGAGGGCGACGACACTGCGGAACACTTCCTATGTGATTGTCCTGCCTTTGCTCGTATCAGGTGGCAGATTTTTGGGGCTGGTAACCTAAGCTCCTTATAACTGAAGCTCTTACTCGACTTTCTTAGAAAGACGAAGAAAACACAGTAAAAGGGTTGTTCCTGCTGGTAGTACAATGGACCACATTTTGTGTCTGAGTGCTTCAGCGTGGTGTTCCAACACCCTGACAGAAAAAAACCAAAAAAAAACCTACTAATTTTGTATCAAAATGTTTCACCAAGTTGCGCATTGTTGCACCAAGATCATCTATTTTTCTCACCCTTCCTTGAGAAGATCCATGAAATGTGTTTTTTTTTTTCATTCATTCCAGCCAGCTTCCCCATGAATTCATCATTAAAATAGTGATCATCGTAAATCGTTTCGTGGAAACGTGGGTTATTACACGAGCAACGTGTATGATCACTGATCACCTTTGGTGGTGTAAATCCCCCGACTTCGTCGCCTTCCAACCCCTATGAGTAGTTTTTATGTCTTTTGATTTGTATTTCCTCCCCCCCTACCCTCTCTCACAGTTTTTTTCTCATTTTGAATTAAATTTTATTATTTTGCAAGGAAAATGTCTTACTGATCCGCCCACCACCAGGGAACGCATTCTTTTTTTTCTTTTCGAGGATTGAAATTCCCTAGCCGAGTCGTCATGTGCCACGCTATGCCGTCAGCCAATCGTATGTACGCAGACAACATTCTTCTTTCCCCTCAAACGAAAAAAAAAAAAAAAACAAGTTCTCCGGGTTCATGCGGTAATTTTCACTTGCGGAGCAGATAAATCAGTCCGGCCCGTTCGGATAGCTATTTTTAGTCGACGTTAGCATACGGCGAGGCAGCCGATTGAAACGATCCAGATACGCTTTTTGGCTGCGGCAATAAAGTCGACAACTCAATAGCTCTGCTGTACCAGTTTTAAAATTCATAACAGATTGCCTTGGTGTGCCGCAATGACTGTAACCCCATCGGATTGGTCCTCTTTCATGAAGATAATTTCTGGGAACAGACCGTTGTTTTGCTTCTTTGTAGCCAAAAGGTACATGATCGCCAGGCTAATTGTAAAAAAACGGAGCCGAATCTGAAATAAATTCGTTTCTTTTCACGGAAATTTCATTTCCTTTAGGAAAAACCCAAAAAAAAACCGTTGGTTCCTTGCAAAATGAGAGAGCTCCGCCATGTTTATGGGATTTTGGGAATTTTTCCTGAATTCACCATGTTTTCATTGGAATCAGCCTGTGACTCATGATTGCTCATCAATTTTGTGTTCTTTTGGTAGAGAGAGTCTCCCTGCAGTAATTTTCCGGAGGTGGAGGCACGTGTGAAATATGTTCCACGTTCAAGCTTAGAAAAGTCAAGATTTCCTCTGAGTTTTTGAAAAAACAAAAGGGACTCTTGTAGATGCACAATGGACGCATCCCCCTGCTATTAAAAACTAGAGGCGGTCTGACAATCCCTTTTACTCCATCACCACCTGAAGAATAGCTTGACAATCCTTCAAAAACTCTTCCAGAACTTGCTCCTTTTTTGCGAACCTATCCAAGTGTAACATTCGTTTGCCAAGTCCGCAGTAGATAAGTTGGACAACGTTATGAATTTTGCTCTTAACGAAACACTTACTAGATCTTACCACGTTGTTTTATCAAACTGAGACAAATAAGGTGTCCATCTTGGAATAATTGTGATTTTCCAGCTCTTCACACACATTCAGAGAAATCTCCAAGACGAGCCTGCAACTCTGTAAAGAGAAGGTAAGGAGAGTCTAAAGAAGCTCCTGACGTATTTTTTGTGAGAAATCACCACGACATCAGACTACACACAGTCCTTAGGTTGAAGTGGCTGCCAGCTAAAGCCAGAACCCTTAAAACAGTGATGGATCCATTGTGATACCACATGGATCTGGAGAGATCTCCTTAGCTACTCGCTAAACTATTTGTCAGGAAGTTTCTGACTTTTGGTGCTAATCAGATCGTTTAAATCGTGGAATTCTCCTAAGTGGAGCCTTCTTTTTTGGGGGAGAGCTAGTCAGCTACAAAGAAGGTGGGAAACAGTTTCCTCCTCCTCTGCGTCGACACAGCTTGTTGCATGCTTGCCTATTAGACGGTGTCCCGTGATGACACCAATTACGGTTCTGATATGCGAGCATCTTTGGCCAAATCCATACCACTCGTCCACCTAGAATTGGCAGAATTTTTGATAGCATCCAGCTAGAAGCACTTCACCCAATAGTGGTTCCATATCTGGCGAGTTCGTCTGCCTTAGAGTTCCCTGGAATATCTGGCACTCAACAAACGTGAATATTGAACTGCTTCACCATCTCTATGAGAGATGATCGGTAATCTGGCAATTTAGAGGCACTGACAGTCCTTCCTAAAACCCAATAAAATGGCATGGGTCCTTATGAACCTGATTCAGAAGAAAGTCACTGAACACACCCCTGTTCGGCTGGTTGCCTATCAAAGACAGCCATCTTGTTTTCGAAAGCGCATATCAGAAAACTCTTCGAATCTTACCGGAGGAACAACGTAATAAGAAGAAGGGGGTCTCAACTTACTTGTAGCGCGCAGCTGGATGTGATTAGTTAAGGACCGGTCTAGGCAGATAAGTTGAAGAGGTGGATTGGATACATCGCGTGATGCGGCCTTCCCTCGGATCTCTGCGGATCCATTGTGTTCTTGTGACGTGGAATGTCAAGTCTGAAAGAAGGCAATAGATCAATTGTTTGACCGTCCATCTTGTTGAAACCACCACGTATCACTGATGTCAAATCCATCCAACATGGCATGATAGCGAAGTCCATCGACGAAAAAATACGGTCCAAACACACCCCCAACATGAAATCCACACCACACGGTGACTTTTTGTGGATGCATTTGAGTCTCTTGAAGCCCATGTGGGTTTGTTGTTGTCCACTTACGCATATTTTGCTAATTAAACCAACAAGGAGCTTCATTTAGGATTTTCTTCAAACTTTTGCCCAAATCGGAGAAGTTTCCGCGCTTCAAATGATCAGGAGGCTTCAGTTCTTGAGTTAGTTGTAAGGGTGTAGGCCAAGATCTTTAAGCAAAAATTCGCCACAATGTGGACTGAGAGATTCCCAATTCCTGTGAACGTTCGTGGAATTGACTGATTCGGCTTATTTTGAACTGAAGCACTTACGGCTGAGATATTTTCAGTACTTCGACGGCTAAGATGTCTCATTGGCACAGGAACTCGAATTTATCCCCTATAGCACGCACAGTCTGTCTGGTGGTACGATTATTACGACAAAAAGTAGAGGAAGCGCTCTTAAAGTTGCAACCACCGACTCAGCAGTTTGGTAGTAATTTTTAGTGATTTCCAAACGTTGCTCGTTCGTGGGCTTCACTACGTCTCGACTGACGTTTTGACATTAACAGATCATAAAATAAGTTTAAGGGTGCGTCTGTATTAAAATACAAAATTGTTATGTCCTTATTGAAAAACCCTTAAAGCAAATGGCCGATCCGTTTGACATTCGAAAACCTTAAAAGATGGGAACGTCGCGTTTTGACGAAATTGTGAAACTTCTGATGTCACGCTTGTGTCACGTTTGCAATGCTTTTATATACGAATCCACCCGAACTATTAGGAAAACGGCTGTGAACTGTCACGATGCAGGTAAAAGTTCAAACCAATCGAACTTTTTCGAGAGAACATGCGTTGGATACGTAATACGTAGCTGTCATGAGTAACAAACGTTATGTCGCGGTACTATGATTGCGTCCATTAGACTCCGTCGGTTGAACATCAGACGTCATGCAACGCTCACATTACCGCAGTGTTGTGCCTTAAGTTTGCATTTAAAAAAAATAAAATAAGAGCGTCACGAAAAGTGAAACACCCGTGTGTTTGTGTGTGTTTGGAGCGCGGAAGTTGTTACAATTTGGAGTGATGAGATAGAGAGCTCATTAGTTGATGGAAGAAGCAAGCGATAGACTAGTTTTTACACGCATGCGTGCTTTAGCGAAGAAAGAGAAGAAGTTTGTGCCGAAAGAGTTGGGTAAAGAAAAGAGAGAATGATATACTAGTAGAACTCAAACTTAACAGGCAAACCATGGGATTATATGGTGTGTCACTGTGTGAGTGTCATGAATGTCCTTTTTCTCAACTAAAACCTCTTAAGTCGATTTGGGAGTAACGATTCTAGTCCAACATGGAAAAATGAAGCGATTTTATCTGTCACAAGGCAATGAAAAGTTCCACTTTCTGTGTTACACGTTTGTTGAGTTACCGACATAAGCATCAATGGACGTGGACGTCAAGTCTTCCTCCGGGATTAAGTTGGGGCAATTGGTATGAAGATAGTCTCTCTAGAAGGTGAAGATAGTTAAGAAGGTGTAGATTGAAAAACTGAGCTTAGATCCATGGTAGAGTGTAGGTTGGTTAAAGAGGTGACTGCATCTCGTGATGCCTTCACTTGGATCTCTGCAGATTCATTGTATCCCTCCAATGTGGAATGTCCAGTCTAAAAGAAGGCAAAAGACACAAAGACAAGAAAGGTCTGAGTTAGTATGATTATGATCGTTCAGTCTTTCTTGCGGCAGAGTGCGTAAGTTAAGGGCTGCTAGAGATTCCCTACCAAGTTCGATAATATTTTCCCGCCACAAAAGTTGTATGTCTACCTAGAACGATTCTGTTTGGTTAGAGGGCAAGTTTTACAGAGTTGCAGCCAGAAAGAAAGGAGCAGCATCTTCCGCTGTTTCGACCGCCCTGACCACAGTCTCCCTCTAGACGTCATTTGGTGCCAAGTTATGCACGTTCCAAAAGACTGCTATCGTATCGAATGGCCGACTACTGTAGTGTCTTTCAAGACGAGATTCATGTGATTTAACAGAGCAGCGCAGACTTTCCTTGCATTGGAACCACTAGCGATTGAAATAACGGTGTGTGTGGACATTCAAACAGCACGGTGGACACCTATCTTTCTAAATCATGAATGGCAAACAGCTGACAGCTCATCGAAAGCCAAGGCCTAGCTTCTCACAACCACGAATGGAAGGGGGACCTACAGTTTTATTCCCGACTCCGAATGGTGGTTTGAGAAGTTTTTTCATGGCAGATTATACTCTTGTAGGTTTGTCATGCCTGCGAAGAGGTGATGCCGCGAAAAAACGTGAGAATAGGACCTGTGTCTCTCGCTTAGCAGAGACACTAATCACTAAACCACGGCGACCACAACCACAGTAGAAGTTCGTTTACTACCAGGTTTCAGATAGGACTCCGTCCTCTACGACTTTTACGGTCCACAAAACTCCATGGAATGACCGACCGACCACTTATTGAAACATCATACACTCGTAGTAAACAATTAAAGTTCAATTTCTGTATATTTAACGGTCTAGGTCATGGCAAACTGCTTTGCTTAGTAAACACAATTTGACTATAGCTTGTGATTATGATCCACATAAACACTGGATCCGGGTCATTATCCCAACAACAACAGCCGACGAACGGTACTTATTGTATTTTAAACAATTTTTCCAAATATTATTACTAAAAACTAGTCTCAACACTTGTTGTACACTCGGTAGCAACCTGTGCTGATGGTCGTGTTTACAAATAAACAAGAGAGACTACGGGTAAACTATTGTGTGAACCACACTCTCACTCTCATTCCCGGTTAACAATTTACAGTTCCCAGCCTTAGGAGGCGTTACACCACACACGGCAAAAGTATCTATATAAGTAAATATTTGATTTTGCTCCGCGGCACTCCGATTATAAACAATTTATCGATGGCAAACGTTTTATCACAACTGACGTCAGAGAGAGAGCAAGTCGGTCGGTCACGTGCTCGGCCCGGCATCAAATGATCTCTCGCCCCATCACTATCATCATCCCGCCAGAAACGTTATGATCGCGAGTTGTTAGACTTATTGACCATAGTTTACTATAAGCGCATTATAGTAAACCAAACGGGAATGGGAATGTTTGTATACCTACTCGGGAAGATATCAACAAAAGATCGGAGCAGCCGATCCGGAGAGTGTGGGAGATGAGGATCTAAACTTTATACTAAGGCGTTTGCCTGCTTAAGATGGATGTATCTCTCTCTCTCTGTCTCTCTCGCCGTCTAATTGCACGATCTGTCATCTGAGGTTGGTACTTGGTTGAGTGGCCTAATCAATTTCACCCCAAAGAAAAACACTCACCACACAGCTAACAACGCATATCGTGTGGTGAATTGTAAATATTTACAATCAAAATTATTTTTTTGTTGAAATTTAGTTGAAATTATGTTGTATCTGGCGGATACTCTGGCCATTTGTAAATATTTAAAAGTGCGCCGATGGATGTAAATATTTTGGTAACAAAAAAGCTACTGACACTGGTGATGGGTTATGAATTGGCTTTTGAGAGATTCACTGAATGAAAAAGAACGTGCCCCTATTGTGTTTTTTTTTTTTTTTGAAATTTATTCTTGGAATAGGTCAGTTTGAGGAGCTTGTCGTGTGTTTATGAAACTTAGGAAGGGGTAATCAATTGAGATTTGATTATAAACAGAGTCGACGATGTATTTAGCTATGGTTACGCGGTGTCTATAAGCGGTTTTGAGTAAAGCGAGAGCGGGTAGGGCAGTTGCAATGCAGTAACGAAGTTTAGGAGCCCTTACGGGCTAAATTGACAGGCATTGCCATCAGAATTGGTGTCCCTTTTAACAATTTTTGTAGAAGCTGCAGAGACGTGGAGGAAGAAGAAACGACTACACACCTTCTTTGCACATGCCCTCAACGCGATCAATACCGCCAATCATAGATGGACAGTAGGAAGCACCTGTCTCATTCCCAAGCAGATTTGGCCCAAGCTGGATCTCAAACGCTCCCACTGTCTCATTACGGGACACTGCACCATCGGCAAGCATGCATATAGGCTGGGCCTCCTTTACACTTCTGCAGAAGCTGCATGGACGAAGAGGAGGAGGAGACGATTTCCCACCTTCTCTGTACTTGCCCGGCCCTTTCAGCTCGAAGAAGAGCATACTTAGGAGCGAGCTTCTTTAACAACCTAAGTGAACTGGCTGACATCAACATAGGCAGTCTCCAGCGCTTCAAAGCAAGTTCCGGTTGGTTCTGCGGGTAGTATTTCTGGTGAAATACAAATCCCGGTGGTAACACAAAGGACCTTATCTGGTCTAAGTGAGGTTGCACCTGAGGCTTGCCACTCCTACTTAACCTAACCCAACCTTGCACATGCCTTGCTCTATCAAGGCTGAGGAGGAAAACACTAGGTGAGTACTTCTTCAATGATCTCAACGGCCTAGCTAGGCCGTATGTGGGTCTTACGAGTTCTGCACTAAGCCCGGCACAGGATAGGCATTACCGAGAGATACATGTGAAGTTTCTGAGGCTGGTTTCCGGTTTCTGCACGTGGTATCGCAATGGGCCTTCACTCTGGCCTAAATGGGTCCCCGCTCATTAGTTCGGTCCTTAGCTTACTGCCTTCAGTTCCGCACTCCAAGTTGGTTAAAGTCCCCTTCAACTTTTCCGCGCCACCTTAGGCGAGGACGACTTAACTGTCGAGGAAAAACCTCGATTTAGCGCTTTTAAGGCCGTGAGCTACGTAGAGGAATGTCCAGTCTTGGCTTCCCTACCAAACGGAGGATGGGCGCTGCTCCATCAAGGTCGATAAATACCTTACAGTGACTTTCGATGTCAAAAAAGGATTCAGACAAGGCGAAAAGTTGTATTGGGATTTCTTCAACATTGTTCTTGGCGCGTAAGCAGTCTTAGCTAAGCCTAGGTTAAGGCTTTAATTCGTTGAAAATCCACTTCATGGATCTCCTCGTGACCAAAGGGCAGACATTTGAGGCTATAAAACCGAGTTCAAATGTTTCACAAGAGCAAATGGCCACAAAAATTGAAGAAAGATCAACTGGTCGCGCTCAACTCACAGGATGATGGACCGGTGCAATGGGATACATGTCGAAATGCCTATCCAAGAGTGAACATGTATCCACATGTAGAGGTTCAATTGGTTTCTCGATTCCTCATTGTGCCTTGGTATCCAGTACGATGCTCCAGGTCAACATCTTTGTTTGTGACACTGAAAGTTCCAGGTTCGACTCCTGATGTCCAGAAAGTCAAGCAGTCGCGAAAAGTTGGGTTACGATGATGACATCAGAAAGTTGGAAAAAAATTCTGTGAATCATATATTAAGCCGTGACAACAACACCAACAAATTCTACCCAATTCCACAACCAAAAACAACAGAGGAATCTTTATTGACAGTCAGGCTGCCATCAAAACGCTCCATTCACACTCTTGGTTTTCCCCAAGGTGTGAGAGGACTAATGGAGTCTCACACACTGATTGATGGCTAAGACCTCTGCTTGGAGTAAGGACGTGAATTCACCAAGGCTGACTGAGAAGTTCGCACACATGATGATTCTCCAAAGATTTCGGGACCATTTCCTTTTTCCATTTTGGATCCGTCCTCATACCAGACGAGATCGCAAGGTAATAGTTGGGCTTTGTTGTTCTCCCAGTCCGGGATAGCTATTGAGAAGTTTTTGTTGAAACAGTATTCGGGTGGCATGTCGTCTAGGGGCTTGCTGAAGATCGTGTCCTGCTCCAGTTTTTCAAGTAGGGATAAGTGTCCTCCTGTATAGGACTGTGAGTCGAAGTTGCTTGAGTGAAAAAGTCGATGGATGCCTAGTTTGGCTTTCTTCCATTCGTATAAAGTTTTGTAGTGGTCTGGTCGTAAACCCAAGATGACATCCTGACATACAGGTTTCGGCTGGGAGTTGGATACGTTCTAATTTCGTAACTGGTGGTAGTTTTTGGCCACCAGACTACGCTTGCGTACGAGATCATCGGTCTGACGATCAGTTTATAAAGCCAGAGTATCTTCTTGGGTTGTACTCCCCAGTTTTTCCCGCAGATTCGATGAGAAGTCCATAGTGATATGGTAGCTCTGCTGGTGACTCTTTTAATCTGTGGGTTCCTGGACAGCAAAAGTCCAGGATGATTCCCAAATATTTAGCTTCTTGTGAGAATGGGATTACTGTATTTTTAGGGTTTACAGAGAGGCCTTCACTAATGCACCATCTCTGTACTTCGGATAGTGCGTATTGTAGTGCTTCTGAAACGGGACTTTTAAATTTACCTCTGACAATGATAGCTATATCAACAGCGTAGTCCACGGCCTCAAGGCCCTGAGATTTTAGAGACCGAAGGAGGCTGTTGACCACTAGAGACCAGAGAAGAGGTGAGAGGACTCCTCCTGCAACTAAAAAGCTTAGATAGACGGGGTGCTATGTTGTCGGCTCCCTTCTGCAGAAGTGCTGGAAAGATGCCATTCCCACCTGCAGCTTAAAGGAGGAAATTGCCCATTTAACTGCAGTGGGGTGTCAGATAGTTCTCGTATCTTTCCAGTCTTCTCTCGACGGTATCCATGTCGGTTCCCTTTGGAAAGACGGACTCGTTGTGAGCTGATTTATTGCAATTGAACCTGGAAAGTGTATTTTAAGAAGGAGTTCCAGAGTTTCCTTCTTATTCTGTCTTTGAAGACCGTTCTCTTTGGTAAGGGTGACGGATTTGTCAGTGGCATCTGGAAGATGTCTCTGTTACATCTCCGCAGAATCATTCATTCATTATTATAGTTGGTGAGAGCTACAGAGTAGGTTTCCCAATTGCCAGAGCGCTTTGCATTGTTGAAAAGTTTCCTGACTCTGGTTCTAAGGATTTTCAGATCATTGCCATGCCATTCACCATGTAGTTTCCCTTTTGAGTTTTTTCGTCTTAAGAGGGCAGTTTTCCTCTAACCCAGAGACAATGGAATGCTTGATGAAGTCTCTACTGTCGATTCAAGGGGTTTTATCTTTTATTGCGTGACTGAGGCTTTCTTTATACGCTGCCCAGTCAGTATTTCTTTTTGGGTGGAAGGATAGATGGTTTTTGCATGTTCCATCTATCTCGAAACGAATGTGTCTGTGGTCTGAACATAAAGGTTCTGATGACACGTGCCAATTAGAGATGAAATTGTTAGAATGAGAGGAAATTCGGGTAAGATCGCAGCTTAGAAAACTGTGCGGTATCCAGCCATATATGGTTCATCTACAATAAAAAAAATAGGACGAACGACCTAACCAAAAGAATTTACCTTAAAACAGCAAGAATTGCAGCAATTGTCATAGATCATTGGACAAATGGGTCACCCGCTACCAAGTTAGGCATGCCCTTCAGACTGGACATTCCACGTTGGAGGAACACAACTGATTCGTAAAGATCCAACTGAAGGTTGCATCACGAGATACAACCACCTCTTCAACCTATCTACCTACCTACCTAGGCATTCCCTTCAACACTCATTGTCTTAGCTGTAACAATACACAGGAAAATGAAACACTATTTCGCTTTATCTGTGACTGTCTGGCAGTAGCCAGAACTACGCATCTCACACTTGGAAATGCATTTTTCAAAGAATCATCAGAGATCTCTGTCTTAACTTTTTCAACATCATTACCTAACTCTACGTGGTATCACAGTAGGCCTACATCTTGGCCTAAGTGTGCTTCTGCCTAGCGAAAACAACCACCTAACCTTACTTCCCCTCTTACTTACTTACTTAAGGTGGCGCTACAGTCCGGGGTGGACCTGGGCCTCAATCAACAAGCATCTCCAACCAGCTCGATCTTTAGCTAGCTGCCTCCAGTTTCGCACGCTAAGTTGGTTGAGGTCCCCTTTAACTTGCGTGCGCCAAGCTGCGCCGCGGTCTTCCTCTACTGCGATGTCCCTCGGGGGCGGATTCGAAGATTTTTCAAACCGGAGCATTGGTATCCATCTGCTCTACATGACCCAGCCACCTCAGTCGTTGGTCCTTCACTCTTCTGACTAAATCGATATCGCTGTACAGGCCGTGCAGTTCGTCGTTGTATTTCCTCCTTCACTCACCATCTATGTAGAAAGAAGCGAAACTACCCCTCTTAGTCGCACCCATTAACAGCCAAGTCTCGTCAGTTGTGGTAACCAAAAGGTAGATCAGCGCTACCACCGAATCTACCTCTCTACCTCCCTGAAGTCATCGTTTAGATTCCCGTTTGACTATCATGGAGGTGAACGACCGAAATATAGCCGGAGGAGACTCCTGGCCAGGGTGGTCACATCTATAGTGGTCTACGGGGCACCAATTTGGGCTAAGGCCATGAAAATTAAGTCGTATAAGCGCAAAATTGAATCGACATTCCGACTCTGCGCATTTAGAGTATGCAGTGCATGTCGTACAATATCAGAAGATGCAGTCTTCCCAATTGATTTACTGGCCGAGGAGGCTAAACAACTGTATGAAATAAGAAACCAGGAACCGGGGTCAACCGGCAGCGAAGTAAACTCACCAGAGAGAGCAAACAGCATGGCAAAATGGCAGCAGCGATGGAACGTACCCACTTAAACCACTTATTGAGACATGGACAAGTCGCAAGCATGGCGAACTTGACTTCTACATAACGCAGCTACTTAGTGGACATGGATGTTTCCGCGCGTATCTATACAGATTCAAGCAAGACAAAGCTCCGTATTGTCCGTAGCTATTGCATCGAAGCTCAGTAGGGTGTGGAACATGTGCTCTTCCACTGTCCACGATTTGAAATCGAAAGACAAACGTTGAGGAATGAACTTGGGGAAATACTAACCCCCGAAAACTTAGTACGATGTACATATGACCCAATCGCAGGAGACATGGAACGTTGTAAGCCAAGCAAAACAGATTACGGCCCAGCTAAGACGCCTCGAACGAGAAAGGCGAAAAAGTGAAGAAGTCCCAACAAGATTGTGAGCATGTGGTGCTGCTTTAACGAAAAAAAGAACGATACCAACGTTCGGGCCCTTAAGACACGAAGGGACCTCCGTTCAAGTCTCAGAAAGGGCGAGATACCTGGGGTGCATCCTTTTGCCATCATCCATTGGATGTATACAGCCATTGTCAGGCCTATCCTTACCTACGGATGCCCAATCTGGTGGCCTGCAGCAGAGAAAACAATAAATCTCAGGGCACTTACCAAAATACAACGACTAGCATGTATACGCACCACTGGCGCCATAAGAACTGCCCCAACTGCAGCCCTAGAAACTATTCTCGCCCTGATTCCATTAGACCTTTACCTAAAGGAATCAGCCGCGAACCAGCGGGAAGGCTATCAACCCGACGAAAAATTATATTTTCACAGACGGGTAACCGAAGAAGGAGTAGGCGCTGAGATCTACTCATTAGAACCCAACACTACCCGGTCAATAAAATTTGCGAACCATGGGAGTGTGTTCCAAGCGAAAGTTCTAGCCATCGCCGAGGCAGCCCGTGAACTATCAATGAAGCTAGTCTCCAGGAAAACCATCGACATTTACATAGGCAGCCAAGGAGCTATTAAAGCCATCTCATCCGCAGTAGTTAAGTCAAAAATTGTGACGAGCTCAAAAACGATTACCGCGAATTACAACGCTACACTCTGGTGGATCCCGGGACTCAAAGGCATCCACGGGAACGAAATGGCGGATGAACTAGTCAGGAAGGGCTCGGAACAGGACCTATCACTGGTCGATCACTCAGTTCTGTTCCCTTTAGCTCTCGTTAAATCGAGTATTGCATTAGACTTTCACTGACAAGCCGATGTGAGATGGAGCGCACTCTCATCATGCCGCACCTCCAGGAAACTCTGGACAAATATCGACAAGATCAAAAAACGGGGCACATTCTTGCGCTAAACAGATCAAACTTAGCTCTCTTCATAGGAATCATCACAGGCCACAACCTACTGGCGGCCCATCGCAGAAGAATGCGTCTAAGTACAGACGAACTATACAGAGGCTGCGGTAATACAGACGCGGAAGAGAATACAACCCATTTCCTATGCGAATGTCCGAGCCTATATAGAACAAGGAAGACGGCCCCTTAGTGAATATAACTTCAACGACCTGGGCGAGCTGCGCAACAAGCCACGGGATGGTTCAGGGAGGCCGAACGTTCGTAGCTGCACTCATCTAGACCCTTCCTTTCTTTTTTTTCTTTTCAGAAGGGACACATTCCACGACAGAGGAACACAATGGATCCATTAGAGATCCGAGTGAAGGCTGCACCACGCGATGCATCCACCTCTTTAACCTAACCTAACCTAACGTGGTGCTGCTTGCCCCCCCACGTTGAAATGCCAAGACGGCGGCGGCACCGTGGGGAAAACGGGCAGAGAAGGGGAGGTGGGTTTACTTACTTATCAGGCCAGCGACCCTTGGGGGGTCTGAGCCTGAACTAATGCCGCTTTCCATCCTTTACGGTCCCGGGCACGCTGCTTCCAATTTACTAGACCAAGGCTTCTGGCGTCCGCGATTGCCTGATCTTTAAACCGGAGGTTCGGTCTTCCTCTTTTTCACGAACCAGGTGGCTGGGATTCGAAGATCCTCTTAGCTGGAGCATTCTCGTCCATTCGCTCGATGTGGCCGAGCCATTGCAGTCGACGGATTTTTGCCTTCCGGACTACATCCACATCTTTGTACAGCTCGAAGAGTTCGCGGTTGTATCTTCTCCTCCATTCGCCCTCCTCGCAGACTGGACCAAAAATTCGACATAGGATTTTTTTTTTTCGAAGGATTCCAAGATCTGATCCGCTGTCTTACTAATCGTCCAGCATTCTGCTCCATAAAGCAGGGCTGGCAAGATCAGGGTTTTGTAGAGCAGGATTTTGGTCCTTCGGGTTAGGAGTTTGGACCCTAGTTGTTTGGACAAACCGAAGTAGCAACGGTTGCCTAAGGTTATCCTTCGTCGAATCTCCACCAGGGTTTGGATGCATGTTTGCATGTTTGGAATAATTCGGAGGTTCTGTTCCCAAACTGCACGGTGCATTGCGAGTTCTCTAGCGTGGCGCGACACAACCGGATCAGTTTTCTCGGGATCCCGAATTCGGGCATCGCGTTGTATAGTTCGGTGCGATGAATGCTGTCGTATGCGGCTTTGAAGTCGATGAAAAGATGGTGAGTATCGACTTGGAACTCGTTGGTCTTTTCCAGGATTTGCCGCAGCGCGAAGATTTGGTCTATCGTCGATTTGCCGGTCCGGAAGCCACACTGATAGCTGCCGATGAGTGTGGCGCAAAACGGCTTTAGTCGTTCGCACAGTACACTGGATAGGATCTTGTAGGCTACATTAAGCAGGGATATGTCTCGGTAGTTCTTACAAGACATAGGATCGCCTTTCTTGAAGATGGGGCAGATAGAGCTGATAGTCCAGTCGTCGGGCATGCTTTCGTCCTCCCATACTTTGCAGATGATCTGGTGCATACTCCCTACCAAAACATCGCCACCAGCTTTGAAGAGCTCTGACGGTAATCCATCCGAGCCTGCGGCCTTGTTGTTCTTCAGCTTTTTAATGGCTGTGCCGACTTCCTCAAGGCTGGGTGGGAGAACTACTTCATCGACTGAAAGTGAGTTTTCTTCATACTCTATCACTCTCTCCTGGCCATGCCCATTAAGGTGGGCATTCCACACTGTTACTGGGTACGGGCCAAGTTTCGTCTTTAAAAGATTCCCACTTCCCAACGCAAGAAAAAAACGTTTGACTATCGCAAAAAACCTCTTGATTACGTGGAAATTTACCAAGTCTTGGGGTGACTTCCCAGAAATGTTGTAGAATTCCCAAAGAATTCGCACTTTGTATCTGTAGATAGGTACCTGTTCAATCTAAGGAAAAGTTCTACTACTACTGCTACAAGCTATATTCGATTTGTTTATACAATTAAAGTGCAATAAAAAAGAAAAAAAAAAAAAACCGCCTATTAGACCAAATTCCGATCAATGTTCAGTGGAAATTAATTCCTCCGCATCGCGCACTTCCCACGATATTGCTAAATTGCAAAAAAAAAAAAAATAAAATAAAAGAATCCCCAATGAAACACGATCACTTTTTTCAATTGAATTCGCATTAATCGTGTGTATCTCGACAAATGCACTCGAATAGATACATTCTTGTATAGATACATCGGTTAATGTATTGACCCCCATCAATCTTCGATTTAATATGAGAGAAGCAGTTGAAAAAAAAAGAAAAAGAAACGACACGCTGAAGTATAGAGGAATACAACCCGGTTCCCGCCATTCTGTTCGTAATTAAATGATCTTTCATGAAATTCTCACACGCAACCGCCAATCGCAAGTTGTTTCGCGTTCGCGTTCTGTAAACAAAACTCCGCCCTCCCTTTGGCGGTGCGGACGACGGGAATTGCTTTCAATTTCCACCACCACTGCCGGTCTCCTCATCCCAAAAAACTCAAACCGATCGGTATGGCATCGTGCCGCGTCAGCCGACAAATCGTTGAACAGTCGCCAACGAATTTTCGTTTTTCGTTGCTTGGCTTTGATTCAATTTTTTTTTTTTCTTGTTCTTCTTCACACCATTTTCTGATCGGATGGACCAGAGAAAGAGAGAGACGGCAGACGGGACAGCATGGGAATCAATATGGCTGCGTGTGCTTAAAACGGAAGATTTATGATCGCGCTAAATGATCGCGATCTGTTTTTCTTTTGTTGGAGGTCCGAACCAAATGATCGGCAGCGAATTAATTAAAGTTCATCTTCCCACTGGAATGCCAAAGGGGGAATACAAGGATTCAAAATGGAGGTGGAGATGCTTCTTTTTTTTCTTCTAATTAAATTAAATGAGTTAAGTTATGTGGGGGGTTGCTGTCGAGTGACACAATCACTGAGAATGAGACGGAATTTCGATCAATCTACGGGTACGGTCAAGATTGAAGAAGTCCAGAGATATCGACTGTTCCAAACCATTTAGAGTGTGTGTAGGTGTTAATGGCTTTGATTTTGAGTACCAATCCATGCCTTAACCTCTCAGCTCTACTTTCTATGGATCTGGTCCGATCTTGACAAGTCGAACGATCAGTTGTGGCAGTTAAACCGCGATGCAAGAACTCATGGCGATCACCTAGAGATCCAAAAGATCCTCAGTAACGTTGACGAGTTTCGGTAGGGACGAGCGTCTCTGAACAAGTGGTCTTCACTAGAAACAATGGACGAATGGTTCCGAAAGACTGATAGCCGATGCAAAATATCCCAAAGTGGCGCACTAGATAGTTAAAAGAAAAATGCCGCACGTCCCCCTGAGAATCTCAAGACACTGTACACTGATCGAACAGCTCTGTGTGCCGTCCAAGTCCATGTCACCCGTCACATGTCACCCGTCACCATGTCACAACGCGCAACCCTGTGTATCGCGATCAGTCTAGAGCACATACAACAACCCTTCGAAGCAAAGTGCATCCAACGATTTGAGGGGTTTATATACAGGCTCTGCGCCGTAAGATTAAGAGAATCTAAGTCTATACGGGCATAGCAACATCCTGGGGCTTGGAAGCACCTGTCTTTCATCGTGAGCGCCCTCCCTTCCAAGGAGGAATGGAAGCACCGATCTGCACCTTAAATTCAATGTTAATCTCTTCTGGGTTCCTGGTTGCAATAACAAAGGGAAATGGACAACCTGATGGACAAGCCAGGCTTGGGTCAACCCTGTAAAGGGAAAACTTTCAACAAAGGCTAATGCTATATGGAAAAGCTTACACAACTCTGTCGTTTCTAAGAAGATGTGGTCCTGCCTACAATTAGGCAAAAATGGTGGAATTCCGAAAAAAAGGCTAGTACAGGGACCCATGTAGCCAAACTTGTTATAGCCTTTGGCACACATTGCCAAAGTTGTAGTGAAGGAAATGCGCGGTAGTTCAACACTGACCAGTGCCAGACTAAGTACATTAGGCACGTTCTTACGAAGCTATTCACACAGAGCTATGAGCCAGGACAGGGCCACGAAGGCATCGCGGTGTATGCGAGGGGAACGGAGGTACGGCTAGGCTCGACGGACGGGGTAGTTCTTGTCCCCCTAGCCCTTAAACCCTAGCCTTAGCCTTTTCTACTTAAAACTTTCTCTACCACCTTCCTCCCCTTCCATCGTCGCTCCGACAAAAGGTTTCGTCTCATTCCGAGACACACCAGATGACGGTGGCGTCGGCGTGGCCAGCCCTCCCAACCGTTGCTATCCCCATTGGCCTCAATGGGAGATAGCTCCTTGGCCTACTTCCAGCACAAAATGTCCCGTCCCGTAGAGGTAGTCCTTACGTTGTCTGGTCACTGGAACTGTACGGGCTGTATAGCGACATCGACATCGCCAGAAGAGTGAAGGTCCAACGACTGAGGTGGTTGGGAGAGGATGGACACCACTGCTCCGGTCCGAAAAATCTTCGAATCCACCCCCGAGGGACTACACACTAGAGGAAGGCCGCGACTCAAGTGGTGCACGCAAGTTGAAGGGGACCTCAACCAACTTAGCGTGCGAAACTGGAGGCAGCAGGCTAAAAATCAAGTTGGGTGGAGGTAGGTAGGTAGAAGTGGTTGAATCTGATGAAACTTGCCAGAGACACAAGTAGCGCGGATGCGCCGTTTTGATACCACAACTCACGTAACCTGGATGTTGATGGGCGTGGCTAAGAGTGTGTTTTTCAAATCCAACCTGTGGCGTTAAGAAAATTAACGACGTTACAGAAATTAATGAGAGTTGGGTGGAGACGCTTGTTGGTTGAGGACCAGGTCCATCCCGGACGGTAGCGCCACCTTAAGTAAATAAGTAAGTCCAGGACTCTGCCAAATAAGATTCAAAATCCTTAACAGCGCCTCGGCTTGACTTGATAGAAGTTATGGTCTGTGGTTCCATGTAATTGGGCTGCGCACCCCTAGGGCATCACAATGAGTCTACATTGATCTAAGTGTGACGGAGAAAGGCCTAAGTCTAGGTCAGATACTACCAAGTAAGTTAGGAGTTGTAAGGTTTCCCAAAGCGTAAAGCTAGTGAACGATAAGCCAGTTGGTCAGTTGGGAGATGATTTGTGTTGATTTGGTTAGGCCCACTCTCTAAGTCGAGTCTGAGGGTTTGTGCTATATCTTGAGGTTGCAACTGGTGAGCCTGCCAGAGATACAAGTGCTCCATATCTTGACTGTGGTCGATTATTTCACTAAGTTCCCCTAGTTGTTTCCTCTGAGGTCTGTTACTGCTTCCTCTGTTGTTGTTTGCAGTACCCAATCGGTCCTCAGTTCCGGAGTAGAGAACTGAAGTCACTGTGCGCAAGTTATGGGTCGGAGATCCGATTCAACATCACCATCCACAAGCTAATCCCGCGAAGCACTGCGACAGATACATATTGCATTGCGACCTACAAGATCCATTGTGCCTGGAGCCAGCTAGACAAGGAGATCATCTACTTCCTAATAAAGTTGAGGATATCTCCAGTCGAGGCATTTCAAATGTCCACCAGTGTTAGGAATTCCTTGTGGAGAAAGCATTTCCTGATTCTGCAGACAGCCAAGCACTCACATAGTACGTGTTCCGCTGATTCGTCTTCCTCTAAGCAGAGTCGGCCTTCAGATTCCTAAAATGTATTTAGTTTATGTAGGTGATATCTGAGGCCGGTTAGGAAGCCGGCCGGTCCTTTTTGTGATTAAGGATATTTTTTGTGGTTATGTTCAGGGGATTGATGGCCTTTTTAGCTTGTCTAAGTCTCTGAATGTTGTTCCCATCTGTCCAGACTCATTCTGAACGCGGAAGTAGGGATGCCGCAGAAGGGTTCGGCACCTATGTACCTTTCCTGAAGAGCCTTTCCAGATCATCAAGTTCAAATTATGTACCTTTGTAGCTGTTAATCACCGCATCTGCCAAGGCCTGCATGCTGTAACACCTCTCAAGAAGTTTCCGTGAATCTGAATCTAATCGTCGTCCTTATTTCACAGTAAAAACTCGTCCGTATCAGTTCGAAGGGTTAATGGAGCTTCAAAAATGTTTTTCTTTTTTTTTTGAGGGCTTCTAAGGTCCATCTTTAGAGACCCATCATTGGTCCACGTGTGTTGACAACAAGCTGGTTTCCGGTCCACATACCCTGATTTTCAACGCAAAAAAACACGCCATGAATTAGTAATTTCTGGTGAAATTCCCAGATGAGTTAACGAGGCGCTCATAGAGGCTCTTTCTCATTGCCAACATCAAGAAAAGCTGCTTCTACGACGCCTGCCATCTCTCTTTATGAAACCAGCGCACAAGGAAGTTGAAAAATGCATATCCACCTGTGCAAACTGTGAAAATTCAAAATTTCCAAAGACCTACGTGCAAACTTTTGCAAAGACCAACTAACTTCACACTCATGTAACACAACTCAAGCTTGTCAGTCTGTAAAACGTAAAAAAAATTCTTTGCCTTACGTTACGTGCTGCAACTGACATTTACATAGTAAGACGTCATTCGTCAGTCAAAAAGCGATACAATATCTCAAAATCCGATCGACCGAGCAAGGCATTCCTTTTTTTTTTTTTTTTTTTGAATTTCGTGTCACGGAAAAGTTACTGTGCATTCAAAACTCTGTCAGACATTGTCGTTCCGTTTCAATGTAAACTTTGTGTCACTACAAGTTGGACATCTCGAATGATTTTTTCGCACACAAAACTGCATCTCACCTAGTTTTTTTTTTGGTTTTTTTTTTTGTCCAATTGGCAACGAATTCAACTCAATTCGGTTCACAAATCGATTGGGAAAGCGACTCAAATCGATGAAACTAAAATTAGAACATAACTCAAGTGCATATACACAACCAACGCGATCGCCCTAAACGAATATACACACGTTCCCAATCCCCACACTCTCATGCCCGAGTCTCTCTATGTGTATAGATACAATCTCACAAGTGAATATGTATCTGATCGTGAGATCTTGCCTTAAAGGATGGTACCATGCGTATCTGCGAGTAATTTCAGCTTTAGTCAGTTGAAAAAAACGGTACTGTGCGGTAGGGTGACTCTGCTCCTTTGTGTATTATTTTTTGAAAAAAAAAAAAAAAATTTACCCTTGAACGGTGGTCACAGTTCGGTTTTGACTAACGTGTTCGAAAAGTGCGGATGTTTTTTTGAAAATATACGGAGAAAGTTGGCCTAAAGATGATTAAAAGTGAAGACATGCTCGACTCGACTAGTGTACCGCATCACATTTACCGTAGTTTACCCTCGAATATCCTTTCGACCGCGAACTTTCAACCGCTCCAATGCGATCAGTCATCGTCGTCGATTCGATTGCATCAGAATTCGCCGGAATTGTGCGATGAAAAACCGAATATCAACTACCTTGACCGGAAGTACTATATGCAACAGACTCCCTCGCCGTACACCACTCATCATCATCATCATGTTCAGATGTCCACACCCTCGGGTAGTCCTCAATCTGTGTTGATGTCAACGGGTTTGATGTCACCATCGGCGAAAGTGGAGAACGCCATGAATTTGGGAAACTTTTCCATCTCCGGGAACAGTAACAACAAATCGATTTTGATTCCCTCCTCGTTGGCTCAGATAAATCACTACACGTCCACGATTAAGTATTGTCCCAGCAGCAGCGTCCTTAATTCTCATAACAACTATCACAATAACAACAATAACAACACCAGCAATAACAACAACAATCATCCGAGTCATGATGGGGAAAATTTAGACGTCAAGTCGACAGGAGACTTGCTCACAACGAACGGATCAGTTCAAAGGATTCAACATGTCGTCAGTTCGAGTGGTGTCAACTGCATTGATTCGGTGTCCTATTCGAATAGTTCGTCGCCGGCAAAGTCGGTTAATGGACAGTCTGAGCATGTTGTACAGGGACAAGGACAACAGGCGCAAGGACAGCAACAGCAGCTAACAACACCGGATACGACAAAAAAGTCAGGAGCTCGCCGACCGGAAAAACCCGCCTTGAGTTACATCAATATGATTGCGATGGCGATTAAAGAGTCACCCAATGGAAAGCTGACCTTAAGCGAGATCTACAGCTACTTGCAGAAGAAGTGAGTATTCAATTCGGGAATTGAAAACGTTTTAAAGCTTTTTGAGTGCTTCCTGTTTCCGTTTTTGAAGAACGACGCTTCGACGGGTGAAAATGCCGTCGGCACTTGGGTGACGGAAAATTTTTTTTTTTCCAGCACCCTTCCGAGGGTTTTGGTGTTCACTTCGTGGTTAAGTTCCAAGACTCCATTTGGAGGGGGGAATGCCAATTTTGATGGCCCAACAGGAGTCTCCCAACTGTCGATACTTTTGGAATGGTTTTTGGAGCACATCCCCGATGCCTTTCTAGGCGACACAACCTTTGCCTTGCCACCAACTGTATTCCGTTTTCTGTGAGCTTAACATAAGCCTTGCGGCATTTGATGTTCGCAGAGTCTAGCTAAGTAAGCGTCAAACTCTCAGCTCTTGCGGGAAGGCACGTTTAAGACGCGGAGCAACTGGATATTCTGTGCTCTTCAACCATCAACGTGCAAAGATCGGATCTGCAGTTTCGTTCCATTTGTCATCGCACACTGTGCCCGTCCCCGATACTTCTACTCCTCTGTGCGCGATATAGTCAACAACAATTGTGTCCTGAGGCAATTGCTGAGATCGCTTTCTACTTGTAAACACGGTCTAAGGTGAGGCCACCCTTATCTATGTCAGACCTCCGTGCAGGATTTGAGAACTTTCCATGACGGGGTCTATGTAGTCTAACTCATCTGATTGGACGATGGAGAAGTATCTTCGTCTACACTCACTGCCCTTGTAAACGGCACCATGCGTCTTTGGAAATACGGTCCGGCCCGATGGTCTTCATGAACGATTGGCAAGACTGTTGTCCATGATCAACGTTTATAGCAAAGTTTAGGTATTTCAACTAGGTTTCGAGAATTCGTTTCGGGGAAAGGATCCTTATCGAGGCTACGGTCTTCTAAACTTCCTAACTGCCTTTGATACTGAAAATCTACTCTACACCATGCGAAGTGATGACGCAATCGGAGTCCTACTACCGAAATGGCAATGCCTATCTAATTCAGTGCTCACCGCAGCTATTAGGGCTTATAGAAGCCCATAAAGATAAGAAAGGCACGACGATCTTAAAGATTCTTTGTATCATGCATTGGGTTAGGTAGATGGGTGTCCCGAGGGACTCACTTAGAGCCCATTGCGATGTCAATAGCTAATTTTTTAAAGAACATTGTGAGCAAGAATCATGAAGCAACCTTAGGATGGTTCTTATTGAGGAGCTGTTGATGAAGTCTGGGGAGATGAAGCCTTTGTAGATTTTTAACGCGATTCTGCAGTAACGAGATTGCTTTGGCACATTCATTTCATTGAGAAGCATTAGGACTTGGTCCACCGATAGGACATCACTTATTTCTTTCAAAACGGGACACTTTCTGACAAAATGAATGACATCTTCCCTCGTCGCCTAGTTATACAGGATGCACAGTCCTTGTAGGTCTACTCCGCGAGGAATATAATTGAGTTTCAGCAACTCTTCCCGAAGCTTGAAGACCGTCGTTGGTTCCAAGCAGGTTATGATTTAGCCAGCTGTAGACCATTCTATGCAGCGATCCTGCAACTTGCTCTAAGTCCGTTGATCTAGCCTGTTAATGTTGAGGTTTCAGACTTTTCATATCACTGAGGTCCAAATCTATCGCACAGCTCCTTGCTAGTTCCAGCCACTCTCGGTACCGCCCTGTTTCGGTTTGTATTGCCTGTAGAGCTGCTTCTTTTTGGCAATCGGCTATCCGGCATCTTCAGGACTTGCAGAACGTAGTCCACGTGCAATTGAAATGTTTTGATGAAAAATAGGGACAAGCCTGGTTCCGGAGTGTTGGATGGAAGATGAAATGCTCTCTTTACGTGACGATGAAGTTCCGTAACCTTCAGTAATCTTACAGTCTATTTGTCATGAGTTGTAAGGATTCAGCTGAGTGCGTCTGTAGAACTATATCATCCGCAAAAAGAAGTGTTTTGATGAGCATCTCTGCATGTTCAATACCTCCACGCAGAATATTTACTATGTCCTTGCCGCGCTCAGAGACAATCCCTGCCTTACCCCCGAGAACACGATTGGAACCATGGTGACAACTCCTCTCCATTGCACATAGCTGACTTGGTTTTGTATCATCATTTTCCCCTACTCTTTGTCCAAAAGATCCTACAATCGGTAAATGGTTAGAAGATGGTGCTTGTTTCACTTCCATAACTGTTACATACGAAGCCTTTGTATGCTTCGAACTTTGGCACACAAAATGTGCTTGGCAGTCTCTCTCGATCTTCTTGACAAAGTTGGGCATTTGTCCAAAAGAGGACTGTCCAATGAGGAAGAGAAGCATCACGCTAGCTTTATGTGAGAATCTCTTAGGCAGTCGAATAAGTCACAAAAGGTAAGCGGGACCTAAATGTTCAATGTGAACTTTTGACTCTGGGAAACTCAATGGATGAAGATACGGCAGTAGGAGTTCAGGAACTGACTGGTATAGACCTCTTTTTAAAAGATAGACGTTGAGTAGTCAAGAAAGACTGACACTTCGGCTGCAAGTGCAGTAAAGGCATCCCTTTCCAAGAAAGTGAATAAATTCACGCATTCACAGTAAAGGCGAGGTTGACGGTCCTTATTTTGGGCGCGCCAGTGGATGTGAGATCTTCATAGAAACCAGTAGCTCGTACTAGTTGGTGTGCTCCGATGAAACCCGCCTAAGTGCCAAACCATGCTTCTGCACTCTGCTTCTACTCTCCCCGAGGGACTGTCTTTCGGTATTACTTAGCGGAGCTGGCTATGTCATCTGCGCCTGCCCACTTTGGATCTTCTTATTTCGTTCTGTACGCTCGTTCTGTACGCTCGTTATAAAGGAATAGATCTCCAACCAGTCTTCCTCTAACCTCATCAACGGCTTATTAGAAACTGTGAGCTTGGCAGGTTCACATTTCCCCTTGCGAAGCGTCTGCAGTGGAACATTGCGTGTTTCGCGTCTTCCTCTTCATTTTGACGTTTCGGGCAGAACGGCGAGCGGTCCTGTCCAAATCTGTTGAGATATCGATAATCGAGATTTCGATAACCGCTGGGCCGTGCCAGGACAGTAACTGCGTATGATGGTGGTTGCAGTCCCCGCGTGCTCTTTTTGACCAAACTTCGATGGTGGGAATCAATTTGTGAGTCAATCTGCCTTCTGCCGAGTCTTCCCACCTGGTTTGCCACAATGCTCGAGAGCTTGCTCTTTCTCCAACTTCTTTCCTCCTAGCAGGGCCTCTGGCCTCTTGCCAGTTCGCAATTTGCCTGAGGTACAACCCTTTGCATCTCGTTGGCGTTGGGGAAAAGGATGCTTCGTCCGAAATTGTTTGGAAACTGCTTATTGTTCTGATTGCGCAGAGCCTGTATGCTTTCTTCTTGTTTCCCTCGTTAGAAGTGCCCCCGCCCAGACCAGAGCAGCGTATAGAAGGATTGAACGAACCTTAGTCGATTGAACATGCAAGATTGTGCAGTGTTTGGTGAAAAATAATTCAGTCTTGAAGTGAAGTAAACTGAACTAAAACAGGGTGCCCGGGACCTTGAAGGATGGAAAGCGGCATTAGTTCAGGTTCAGACTTCAGATAAGCAAGCAAGCAAGTGAAGATGAGTGTCAATGTCAACCTTCTGATCCCTGACTGCACATTCATGCGTGCATTATGGAAGATGTGTGCAACTCAAGGGGTGTGTAGAGAGAGGATGTTTCATAAGGGGATGGGTTAGGTTAGGTTAAGTGTCTAGCGATGCTTCGTAGAGAAACTGCTGGATTGGAACAGATCGTAAACAAGTTGAAACTTTAAAAGGTCCCGCAGCTCAGTACTAAGTAAGTCTTCCAGTTCGTTGAAGTAGTGATTGGCAAAAGCCTTCATTTTGCTACTTGTCAAGGCAGGACCCTCGCAGAGTATTCTTTTCGACCCAGCAGCTGTGACAAAGGTCATTGTGAGGTATCCCGAGCCGATAAACTTTGCTGCTCACAAGGGGACAGCCAATACGAGACAGATGGCCCTGGAATTATACTGGCGGAAACCAGTCAGTAGCTCTTGTTAGCGCTTCCCAAGGCTCACTGCGATGATATCCTGATCGCTTTCATTAAGGAGTAAGAATGCTGGTCTTTGTAAGGATACACGTGGTTAATCAAGATAACCGCTGCTCCTTAGATAGAATGGAGTACAATCTGGAATCCTGAGTCCACGAATTTGATCCTTTATAATCGACGGTTCTTGGATCAAGACTGTGTTGACAAGTCGGAGTCGTAGGCCGGCAGTTGTCATTTTGAATTGATGAAGGTCAATCGGAGTTAGGCACAGCATCGGAGCTACAACTATCTCCATCTCACAGTATTGTTGGCCTTCACTGAGTTTGACACTGAGTCGGACTTATTGAAAGAGGCTATGAGGATCCATTACTTCTGGGTCTGGCGATGGAAGGTCGTCCCTTAAAAGAGACTTCACAACGTAGAGTCATTTTTTACTCAAGATCTGGGCTTATGAGGAGTGGTAGTGGAACTGGTGGCTAGGTCCCGAAGTTTTCTGATCTTTTGCTTGTGATCTTCCTCGTCTTTCCTTAGTCATAGCTGATAACTTCGTCGGATGCCGCCAGATGTGGCGGAGATTCTTTGTTAATGATGATACAAGCGCATCTGAAACCCCCTTCTAGCTCTTTCAGCTTTCCAATCCTCTAGTTCTGAGTTGGGCGCAAGAGATTGCTGAGAATCTTCGCGAACCTGTTTCAGTTGGAATCCAGGAACATGTTCTTGGTCGCTCTCGAACCGACAGCGAGTTGTGCGTCTGACCATACCTGACCCAGATTGGCACATGTGATCAACTCAGAGACCATCCGTTGTTGCGACAGGTTGGAGGAGGGTCTAGATTTTCCACCACGATTTGGAGGTAGGCAGTGACTAGTTCAGCCATCACATGGTTCCACTACTCGGGTGCTATGCTGTTGTCTAGATCGATCCGTCTTTGAGTGGTAGTCACCTAAATGGAGACTTTTAGTCTTTTGGCCAACTGCGGGAAGTTCCCTTGCGATCTTTGTCAATTAAACTATTGGAGTCCGACATTCAAGTAAATCTTCTTTAGCTGCGTTAGGACTAAGGTTTCAAGGTCGACGGGGAAGTTTAATTTCTTGGCCGCGTGTGTTGGATTCTTCTCTGCGGCCACTGGGTGCTGAGTTGGAATGCGCGTCATCATTACCTCATGCTGGAAATCTAGAAGCCTGCGGGAATTTTTAAAATTTATGAAGATAATCAAATTTTATTTTGTTTACCTCCAAGCTTTTGGCCACACTTACTGTTCGCCTGTGGTCTTCAAAGAATTTCCTCTGATTCATAGTGCTTCCTTATGAATATCTTCGAATTCTAAACGATCTAACTCAACGGGACTATGCTGGATTTTGGAAACTTCCCACTCATGTATTCCAAATTATTTGTGCCAAATGGAAAAATCCATTCTTCACAGCGGGACCAAGTGGAGGTTATTCAAAATATTTTTTTGCTGGAAAAGACTGGTGTCCAGATGACCTTCCTACCTTGTTTGACCTTGTGCAAAGTCAATGATCCGAGAGGTTCACCCGGTCTTTAGGTGTCAGGGCAGAACTATTGCCACTACCGCTACAACTGTCAATTACTGGAAAACTTAAGGAATTGTGGTCCCGCTCATTTGCACCCGGAAAGGGACCAATTGAAACCATCTGTCCCACATCTTTTCCCCCAATTCCAGAGTTTCCCCAGAGTTTGCTTGCAGTTATCTGATACCACTTTTTCTGTCTCGAAAGCTTTAACAGACGTTATGTGCAATGAGGGGGTTTCTGGTGACGGTCTTTAGCGACTTTTTCGCCCAACTGACGTCTTATGCTTCGATAAAGACCTCTGCTCTGTCGATTCTTTCCGGAAAATTGTGGGAGCCCTTCCAAGCGGTCTGTGTCTGTTCACAGAATGCACTAGAGAACTCCTTTGATTCTGAAATTTCTTTGATTTCGTCGTACTCTTTGTCATTGCCGGAGTTCAATTTGGCACCAGCTCTGCCACCAAGGGAACTGGTTCCGAAAATTATCGATTCTTCGTCATCACTTCTAGAAATTTAAATATCTTGACCGAGCATGACATCACTTTCGCACCGAATTCCAGAGCTGGCTCAACAAAATTATCGAGCTCTGAACGAAGGCGGTGCCTTTCATGGTCTTTTCGAGACAATTGTGCTGCTTGTTCGTGTTCTCACGCACAAGGGATGAACCTGGACCTCAACCAACAAGCCTGTCCAGTTAGCTTGGTCCTTAGCTACCCGCCTCCAGTTACGCACTTTAAGTTGGTTGAGATCCTCTTCTATTTGTGCGGCGCCACCTTGGGTGAGGTCTTCCTCTACTGTGTTGTCCCTATGGGTTGGATTCGGGCCGGAGCGTTGGTATCCATTCGCTCTACATGTCCTAGCCATCTCAAACAACCAATGTGCAGTTTTGTTGACTAGGTCGATGTATAATTCGTCGTCGAACCTCCTCCTCCAGAGCCCGTCAACGCAAACGGGACAGAATATCTTACGAAGAATTTTTGCTCTCGAAGCGACCAAGAGTATCTGACGTCGCTGTCTATAGTGACTTTCTGTCCGATTCGTCGATGTTAAGTTTCCCTTCTTGTTGACAGCTTTGCCCTCGTTAATTGCTAATCCCATTGGGGCTGCTTCTGTCTCAATACTCGCTAGCGCACCAATGACATCTCGCTGATTTCTGACGCAAGTAGTTGCATAGACTTTTGAAAGATTGTGCCGCTTTGTTGGCTTGAGAAGTCGCATGACAGCGCATCACCTTGTCTAAATCCTTTTTTGACAATAATAAGGTTTCTGTGGGATCGTTACCGACCTTGATGGAGCGTAAGAAGCATTTTCCATCGTCATCCTGCACAAACGGACGAGTTTGGCAGAGATGTCAAAACTATACATGGGCTCTTGATAGCTCGTGTCTATAGATGCTGTCATAAGCGGCCTTAAAATCGATAAATACATGGTGTGTATCCATTTAGATGTCTTAGGATTTCTCCAGAAACTGGCAAAGTGTGAAACTACACTGATAGGGTCCAATCAGGTTGTTGACGAGGGGTTTAAGGCGTTCACACAGTACGACAGAGAGGATCTTGTAAGCGATGTTCAGAAGACTTATGCCTCTATAATTGGCCCAGTTGAGAGGATCGGACGCAAGCACTTTCATCCGACCATATTATACAGATGAGTTGGTGTATGCTCCTTGCCAAGTCATCGCCTGCCGCTTTGAAGAGCTCCAGTAGCTTTATTAGACTTCAGCTTAGATATGGCTATCTTCATTTCATCCAGGTCGGGCGGTCAGAATTGTTGGTCTACATCGTCCAGGTTGAAAGGTGCATTTTGCCTGACAGCGGTATTTGGTTTGTCATGCGTTTTCCAAATCCTCATTATGTTCCCTTGTTCGTCTCTACAGGCTTCGGTTCGGGGTTTCATTCTGTGTCTCATTCTTGGAGTAGCATCTCTAAATTGCTCCTTCTTTTTCCTCCTGAGAAGCAGGAGTTCGTCTCTCCTCTTCTGCTCGTAGAGCTCGTGAGCAGCTCTAGTCCTTCTATGCAGCGCCGCTTTGTATGCATCTTGCTTAGCTGCATGTGCTTGCCGGCACTCGTCGTCAAACCAAGGGTTTCGTTTTGGTTTCGAAGTGAAATCCAGCACATTAGAGGCGGCATTTCTGATGACTTTTTGGCAGTGGTGTCACTGGTCTTCAAAACTTGAAGGAGACTCGATCGGAAAAGGATTTGGCGATCTCTTCCTCGCAGTATTACTTTGTCTTTGCGGTGCTCGGGATATCCGCAACCGTACCTTGGCTACAACAAGGTAATGGTTCGAGTCCATGTTGACCCCTCGGAATGTTCGGACATCCATGATACTGGAGGAGTGCCTTGCGTCGATCGCAATGTGGTCAATCTGGTTGACGGTTGATTGATCAGGAGATCTCCAAGTCCCCTTATGAATATCGAGATGCGGGAGATACGACTATGTTTCGCCTCACCCCGCAAGGTCGATTAGCCTGAATCCGTTATCGGAGGTGGTGTCGTGCAGGCTATACTTTCTAACAGTACTACCAAAGATGCCCTCTCTTCCTAGCTCTGCATTCAAATCGCCGAGGACACTTTTAATGTCATAGCTAGGGCACTGCTCATAAGTCTTGTCCAAGAGCTCCTTTTCCTCGTTCGTTAACATGCCGAAAACTCAAGACTTCTTGCCTAAGTCTGCGTCTAATAACAAATGTACAGATCCGAAATTCGTTGTCCTTATTTCGCTTGCAGGGGTTATCAATAGTAAATCCGTCTGTATCCGAGGCTTTTTGTTGCTTCGACACGTCCCTTTTTTTCTTCTTTTAGAGAAGATGATGTTCCTTCCATCTCAAGAGACTGGCGAGTATATATTGTTTGATTAGCCTGCCACAGCAGAAACAGAAACAGAAGCCTAAGAAGAACATTTATCCTCAAACGAGATCCTCAGATTCTAAGACTTCTTGTGCCATCCTAGCCTCAATTTTCTATAAGGTCAGTCACGCCCTTTTTGTACGCGCGTGTGTGGACCCGTTTTCGTTGTCCGAAATAAGTCGTCTGTTATCAGAAGTTTGGATACCAGCCACTTAGTCATGCCTCCCTTTGCGTGTTGGTTTAGGGGCAGTACTGTCACAGGCTTTAGACACGTTTCTGTCAGAATCTTACACCATTTAGAGACTAGACAGCTTTATCTTAGAAATGTTGGCTTACGAGTTTCACAGATTTCGATAGAATTCCGTCACGTCTGCAAGATACAATTCCCAAACTTCTACAGGAAGTGACTAAACGAACACGGATTCCCAGAAATCTCCGTCTCCCTTCAATTTATTTATTTACTTGGGCATCGCCAAACGTCTAGATTGGACGGTTTCTTTTTTTGGGTAAATAATCCCGTCTTAGGCTCACAGATCGTCTTTCAAAACGGAAGCACATCCAATTTCAGTGTAAACATCCAAACTTTTTCCTATTTTTGCAGATTCGAGTTCTTTCGCGGTCCCTATGTGGGTTGGAAGAACTCCGTTCGTCATAACCTAAGTCTAAATGAATGTTTCAAGAAGCTACCCAAGGGTATGGGTGTGGGAAAACCTGGCAAAGGTAACTACTGGACAATTGAACAAAATTCCGCTTATATGTTCGAGGATGAGGGCAGTTTACGTCGACGACCCCGAGGCTATCGGTCAAAACTGAAGATGAAACCGTACAGTGCGACGAATGGATTCTACTCGCCGTCACCGTATGACGGTGGCTCAATGGTGAATTGGAGGGTTAGTCATCGAGGAATTTTTTTTTATTTATTTTTTTTTTATTCTTTCTGTCTTCTAGGAGAATCCGAACTTTTATGCGCCGCAGGGTTATAGCTCGTATGAGTATCCAACATCGGCTTCATTCAGCACGGAGGCATGGAATCATCCCCAATCGGCTTTGCCGCAGTATTCGAATATTGCAACGCATCATGGTACGGCGCTGCATAATGGAAGTCCACCGCCACCGCCACCGCCGACATCGTCATCCGCCTCAGCTTCAATGCAAAGTACAAATCCCGGCCTGGACTATGCCAACTATCATTACAGTACAAGTTCCTATAACATTGACAACGGTAAGTGGGAGTAGAGAAATGCAGGGTTTCAGTTCAAAAAAAACTACCGACACTCGGTTTGATTCCCGTTGATGGTTGAAGAGGTCCAATAAAAACCGACATGTCCAGATGAAGCACTTAGAATCGGGGGAACATGTGTTGGGCTGGCACAACACAGCACTGTAGAGGAGAGGACGAGTGTGGACGAGAACAGTTTATTACACTTCTCAAGTGGCTTGGGGGGTGATAAGGATTTGAATTTTGAATTTTGAGCGGTTTATGTGCGGTCTTAGGACATAAAAAGGCGATGGAGTAGGGGTTGGATGTCAAGTTTGATTGTTGGAATGCAAATTGGTTAGGAAATTTGAAACCCTTAAGTGCGTTTGCTTACTGGTCTTCCAGATGAAGCTGCAATCGATCTCTAAAGCGGATTTAAACTTTTGTCTTAGGCTTCTGCATCGTATGCGGTTGGAAATTGGGTGATGTAGCAGTTTACTGCGCCATGATTCCGTTCCATCCTTGCAGCAACGTCTCTAATCAGTCTCACCGTCCACCTTCCTCTAGTTTCAGAGCTCCATCGCTCTTTTCCACTTCCACTCCCATGTCAGCTTTGTGTCTCCTCTCGGTCAATAGGAGCTACTTCCGCGACAGGACGGCTGGTCCCGATACCATTCGGTAAGAGCTTGCTACTGCTGCCATCAGTTTCCTAGCTTGAGTGCATCAGTCCAGATCTCACAGAGAATTGCATGGGTGATTGGCATAAGAAGTCTTCGTCGGCTGCAGTTGGGCCACATTTGCAGCTCGCTCTGATGAGAACTTTATCAGCTGTAAGTTTGGAGTTAAGGGCAGTTCCCAGGCACTTCACTGTATTTTTGCTGCTTCCGAGACTACTTGGAACTCCACAACCATCGGGATCTGCCTCCTAGTCAGTAGAACTATCTTTGTCTTCTCTGCTTCCAGGCCAAGGACATGGTCTTCCATCCAGGATGTATGCGTTTCACAACTTTGGTCTCTTGCTTCAATATCCGCTCCAATGTCATCAACAGTAGACCTCGGGCATAACCAACAAGTTTCCCCTGCCAGTTGCCTCCAAGACATTGTCCGTACACAATGAAGTGTTATCTTGGATCCCTCTGCTGTCCTCTGTGCTCTGCTCTCCACTGATTGTGTCCATCGTCCATAATTTTTGTTCTACGAATCGTGTTCAATCTTCTTACAGGATCCAGATGATACGCTCTAGGAACTAACCAGGACTTAGCCCGCTGTGTCTAGAGGTGTCTCTTGTGGTCTAGTAAATTTTGATTCCGGTCAACTAGCACAGAAGCCCCAACAGCTTCTATGTTTACCGTCTTAAGCTTTCTATACTCTTGGAGACGGACTTACATACTATGGAGGTTCCACTCGTCCTAGTCATTTGTCGAGACAGATCTAGCCTAACCAGGATCAGCAACAAACAGAAAGACTTCTGTCGATTAATAGGAAATTTGATAGGCAGGCATGCTACTAGATTGGATGTCCCTTCCAAAAATCTCTGCAGAAGCTATAGATACGAGGAAGAAGAGGGAACCCTCGGAGAGTATTTCTATGAAGACCTCAGCGACCTACCCAAATTCGATATTTACAGACTGAAGGGCTTTGTCTGTGGGTCTAGATGGTTCTGAACATAGTGTGGTACAGGAAGGGGTCTTCACCGATACGGCTATCCACGGCGTCTTCCTTGAAAACAGGGGAATCCATCATGCAAGGTTCCTGGTGCTGGTAATCCGGTATTCCAAGTGGTTTCACAATTGACTTTCCTGGTTTAAGCAGAAGCAGCCATCTCCAGCTTGTCACACCACATTGGTTGAGATCCTTTTCCACTTGCACTTTCTCTACTAAGTGAGTCCCACGGGACACCAGTCTATCAAAGCTTCTCTTCTAGTCTACTGATGGACACTATATTCAGTGGTTGGACATAGTGTCCTCACAACTGAACATGCATTCAACTGGCTGAAGCACATGTTAGCTCCGCTTCTAGCTTCGTCTTGTTCGACTGCCTCAACGGTTGCCTGTCTGACAATGTCCTCTTTTTTGTTCACTTAGGTAGCCTCCAAACAATGAATGTGAGTTAGGATTGAAGCACTGAGGTTTCGATGAACACCCTGGCTCCAGTGCGTCCATCGCCAGTTCTTCTTCGGTACTGACTCGCCGGTTTACACAGCCGTTCCTGTCGGGTATTTTGGTCATCATTACCGAAATGGGTGTCGCTCCTATGAATCATGTGTTTGCTGTCCTCTGGGTCTTGGTTACGCGTAAAATATTGCGTTCCTTCAGAAGGGCCTCTTCGTCGAGCCCCGACTCTTACATCGATCATGTATAACTGAAAGCTTCGTTACAGTTTGCAGACAAAGAATGCTGTCAGTGGTGTTCTCTTTGGACTTGCACTTGAAATCTGGATCTTGATCTTGCTCTTAGGCCACCTCTATGAGGAGGAAAAACAAGGACATCCATGATCTCATATACCAACCTGGGGATGTGGTCATTATGTGTCTCCAGCCAGCTCAGTTTAGTTTCTTTGGTTGAGGGTCCTTTTTAAATGTGCGTGTCACCTAAAGTGAGGCTTCCTCCTTGTCCATGTGGCGTGGATTTTAACTCTTTTACTTACATGAGCCGTCAAGTCGTTTCGTTCATAAGCATTTGGGTGTGTCTTTTCTGGCCCAAGCTCATAGGGTTCTAAGCACGTTGTCTGCCTCCGAACAGAGTACAGGATAACCCCAATGAAAATGAAGGACGAGGACGATGGTCAAGTCCTGTTTTAATCGAAGAGATATCTACACGATCCCTGGGATTTATTTGTCCCTGCTCTTGTTATAGATAGGTCATGTGGTTCTGTTTCTACTTCTCCTGAGCTTGGCATTGACAATAAGTGTACTGGACACATCGGGTCACAAGCGAACACACTACCTACCACACCATCCCCACCACAGTGTAAGAATATACTCGTGTGTATTTTTGTGTGAACATCTCCCAGAGGGGTGTTCCTTTTTCCCGCCTTCTGAACAGCCAAGTGATGAGCCTTACTTGATCAATGGTAAACCTAGGTAGACAGGCTTGATGCGCTACTGTTTTACAAGTTTGAAGAATCTAGTGACCGACTCTAAGGCTTTTCTAAAGACGAGGCTAACTCTGCTTGTGCGTTGGATCCAGTAACTCCGCCTGGAAGATCCTGGAAATGTGTGGCAGCCGATGTGATTTCGATTTATTTAGGGTCTCTGTGAGAACCCAACACAGAGCTAAAAGTTCATTTGTCAGACCTTGTCGTAGATAACCGTGTCGCAGTCTTCCAGGTTAGATAAGGTAGAGACACACTTAAACCAAAATGAGGGTCTATTGGCATACCTTGTACAGGATCCTCAGCACAAGGAACCTTGCATGATGAATTCCCTTTCTTTCTGAAAGAAGATACCGTGGGTAGCCATATTGGTGTGAACTTTCTGCTCATTGTCTCTACAGCTTCTGCGGAACAGAGTAGGAGGGAACACCAACAATGACCCATGAGGGCTCCTATTAATAAAAAGAAGTCTTACTGTTCTCATACCGTGCTACCTCGTCCACTCTACAGATGCATTGTGTCTTGGGAAACGTTGCTTCCGTCAGCGTTCTCATTTGGAAACCTACGGCACCGCTGTACGAATTTGGATCGTATTGTCAGCGATTCCACTACTCCTCGCTGATTTCCAGAAGTAGACTAAGGTCCAACCCTAGTACAATGGACCTACTTTTGGTCTAAGTCCTCCTCTTGGAGGACCACTTTGCCAGACGGTGTACATCTCATCCGAATCTTTCGGAAAAGAGAAAAATTAAAAATATGCCTCTCGCCACTTGCAAGTTGATATTCTAAAGGAACGCAATTGGACGGATGGCTACATCATCTGGCCACCAGATTTGGCCAAAGCTGGATCATAAGCGCTCTCACTGTCTCATCAAACAGAAAAGACTGGGACACTGCACCATTAGCATGCACGCCAATAGGCTGTGCCTCCTCTACAATGAGTTCTTCAGAAGCTGCATGGACGAGAAGTTTGAGGAGACAATTCTCCATCTTCTTTGTACATGTCCGGTCCTCTCAGCTCGAAGAAGAGCAGACTTAGGAACCAGCTTCTTCCACAACCTAAACAAATTGACTGAGATCAGCATAAGCAGCCTTCAGCACTTCTGGTTGAAGTACAGATCCATGTGGTAACACAAAAGGACTTTATCTTTATCCAACCTTACCTAGTACCGTAGTGCGTGTTAAGACGGGACACTGCACCATTGGCAGGCACGCCAAAAGAGATCTTCTCTGAACGTGTCCAGCCCTCTCAGCTCGAAAAAGAGTCACCCTAGGCTAGGAGCCATAATTTAAATGACTGACACCCGTATAAGCAGTCTCCAGCGCTTCATAGTAAGCTCCGGCTGGTTCAAAGGACTTTCTCTGGTCTAAGAATGGCTGTCAAACACAATCTGTCACTCCTAACCTAACCTAACCAAGGTCATAGGAGGGAATGCTTCGGTGTAGTGTAACCTTTGTTTTCTGTGCCGATTATGACCATTTCTGGAACACCGTTTGCTTGCCAAAGCTGTCGAGGGCTGTCACATGAAACAGAATGCTTACTTAACCATTTCATTTAATAATGAGCCCAGGATATCACTAAGCAGTAAGGAATTAGGTAAGGACGCCATCAAGCAGTGTCGGTACCCGCTGTTCTATGCAGATTGTAACCAGAAGTTGAGGTTTGAACGCATTACCACTGTGAAATTCTCCCACTTTCTGTCAAATCGTTGCATCTCAAGCGTAGAATGACATCTTGATTCGCTGTGACCATGTGAACACACCCCTCTATACACTCATCACACATGTGACATCCACCTTTTGACAATTTCCTTTTTTTCAATTTCTATTTTTAGGACTTCGTTCGATGTCACTCACACAGATGCCCAGCCTTTCATCAATGCCGTCGTTAACACCCACAACTACATCATCCACTAGCGCGTTAATTGACCGCAAGACCGCAATCTATTTGCCGCCATTAACACCGCCATCGTCGATGTCAACGCCGCCATTACACCACCAAAGTTCCCTCAACATTGCAGCGCCAGCCACCTACTTCGAACACATAAAGTATTCGAATTGAAGAAACAAAATGGATTCTGTGTGCCATAACTTAGGTTATAAGTTACAAAAGTTTTATTTTATTAATATTTATTGTACAGTTAGGAAGGGAACAACCAAAATGGAACGAATTCACCTTAAAAATTGTAAATATGCGTGTGTATAGGTTGTAAGTTAGTGTGTAAAAGTTTTGACAGTGCACAGACACAGGTAAATAAAGAAAAAAATATGGAAAGCGAAGGCTTGGCTACAGGGTGTTCAACAAAACAACGTTAAGGTAGGTAAACAAGTATTGGGTGCCTTCTACTACCAAGCTGGTAGAGGTTGGTAGGTAGAGGTGAATTAGAGACTCCTCGATGATGTATCCGTTCAGCATCATGAGGCATCCTTCTTGCTACTTTCTGAAGGTTCAGATAGAGTGAAGACTTTGGGTATACAGTGGCTCCCCCTTGCTGACGAATTCTCGTTTAGCTACACTGCTGGGGGAAATCAACAGCCGCCCATTCGATCCCATGAGTTGGATCGCACCGTCCATCACAAAGGCCAAAATCCTGATGCAGCTTCTCTGGGTCCGCAAACAATCTTGGGATGATCCCGTTCACCCCGATATTCTGGAAGAGTAGAGAATGTTTTACAAGGATTTGCCAGCTATAAACAACTTACGCATTCCACGTTGGTTGTGCACTCCTGGCAAGGCTAACCGCCTCCAGCTACACGGTTTCTGCGATTCGTCGGAGAAGGCATAAGGGGCAGGCGGTGAGAGTACCTGAGAGTAGAGGATAAACATGGTGATAATCACTTGCACCTGCTCCTGTCCAAATCAAAGGTCGCACCTATGAGTCCGATCACTCTTCCTCGCTTGGAATTGTGCGGCTAAGCTTCTGCATCGCATTACGCAGACTCTTGAGTGGACAGGCATTCTCCCCTTCGCATGGACAGATTCTATGATCACGGTCGGAGCCTCTGAAGTGGGAAACCTTTGACGAAAGTCGATATATGGAACAATGCTCCTACCCACTAGAATCCTGCGCATTTGATCTCCCGAGGAATGCTCCCCTCAACGTTGGTACAAGCCACTGTGTGATGGAATGGGCCCACATTGTTAAGATCGCCATGGAATTTTGAGTTTCTAACGCAACCAGTGGACTTAAACACGCCGGTATCAACGTCGCAGACAGTAGGTTCAATCAGCTGATGCATCGATCCTCCAGCCTAAGCAGATTCGGATCGAATGCTCGGGCGCGACCCTCAAAACGGACGCTTGGATCACTAAATCCCGTGGAACTCGATGTGGCTGCAAAGGTTCTAGCGCATTCAGCTCAACTCGAGATGTTCCCGTTCGTTGAATCCTTTCACAGACGCAGAAGGCATCCTTAGAGTCGGGGGAAGGCTCAAAAACGCGGATCTCTCCTACGATCAATAATCCTGGACCCGAAACATCATTTCACAAACCTCGTCGTAAGGGAGGCACAAAGCCGGAGTCTTCATGGCGGCATCCAATTGATGATGGGATACCTGCGATTTGCCACAGGTATCGCAGCAAAGCGGCGGCGCACCAATTAATGGGAAATCTCCCTAGACCCAGGGTGAGGATCGCAAAGCCGTTCACATACATGGAGAGGCCGAGGAGCCAAGACTTATAAGGGCTACCTGGCCATATTCGTCTGATTGATAACCAAAGCACTGCATCTCGAAGCCATCACCGACCTTACCATCCAAGCCTTTCAGAGGTTTGCAGCACTCTGCCACGAAGTATACAGTGACTGCGGCACAAATTTCATCGTGGCCGAAGCCGAAGTTTGGCGACTATTGGACCAGGCTACCCACGACTGGAAGGAGATTGCTGCAGTGCTGGCGACGCAAGGAACGCAGTGGAAGTTCAATGAGAGGGGCCAACTTATGTATTGGTCTTCGTAGGATATCAGATTTCGTACGTACGTCTGCTACTCTGACATGGCCGTCATCACCGTGGTATACCTTCATAATTCTCCCAAGTGGCCACTTCATCACTGGAGTGTTGTCCTCCTTTATAATGACCACCGTGTCGATTTGAAAATCGGCTGAGATACAGCGTCTACAGATCAATCTAATGAAGGAGCCAGTGTCCCGACGAACAAGGGAACACTACACGAGTCGCCTCAAGAATCTGGAGCAGCTGTGGGAAGAGTTCGAGTCGACAGACAACATCATCCGCGCAGAGTTTGGAGAGGATCTATCGCACCCATATTTCACAAGCGGATACTACGAGACAGGGTAGCAGAGTTACCAGAGCATCAGGACAGATATTTTGTCCCGGTTTGACAGCCTGCAAAGGAACGAAGCAACCAGTGTGGATCAGCACTAATCTGGTTGGGGAAGGAGGATAGCAGCAGCCAACTTTCTGCCCACTGTAGCGCAGCAGAAAGGCGCAGTCCCCAAACAGCTGGCAACTGCAACATTTAATAAGTCATTCACTTGAGAAACATAAGTATTTCATCACCCTGTCAAAGTTTAATGGCATTGCCAGCTATTTTTTTTTTTTTTTTATAACTTTTATCAAATTTGTAAATTGCATCATCTTATTGCAACGGCGTTGGTGCTACCGTTACGTTGAGAGTGCTTCAAGGGATGGGTTGAGTGACATACTCAAATTTATCAGTTGTTTGTGTTACTCAAATGTCAACATGACATTCGCAACTGTGATGCGAACTGTCAGAACGCACACAAAAGTTCAACACAGTCGAACTTGTTTGCTACGTAAAAATACGTAGCTCTTATTGACTCTCATTCGTAAAAAAAAAACTTAGAACGGTAGCATTGTCACTGGTGCTATTGTATTCCTTTGGTTGGACATTAAACGTCATTCGATGGAAGCACCACCAACGCATCATTGTGTTTCAGGCATAAAAGTGAATGGGAATTCTAAAGATTAATCAAAAAACTTGACATTTACTAAGCCAAGACAAAAAACCGAAAATTATTTCAATGACATTGCATCTAATATTCATCGGTTGACACAGTTTCCGGCCCAAAAAAAAATGTAAAAAAACAAGTTCTTCTCGCCACAAGTGAGTCAATAAATATTCACTTTCATGCCAAAATCACGTTTGTGTCTATTTCTGACGCAATTCCAAAGTGCCA